>ML682025.1:22184166-22250366 GCA_007922195.1 Podocnemis expansa
GTGTGTGTGTGTGTGTGTGTGTGTGTGTGTGTGTGTGTGTGTGTGTGGCTTGACTGAAATCTCAAAGTTTGTGGGTTTCAGTTGTGCTTAATCTCACCTCCAGTTCACCCAGCTGCAAAATGGGTACTCCACTGGGTTAGGGAAACCAATGGCAGTTGGACATGATGCCAGCCATGGCACTACATGTACAGTGTACAAGTAAGGAAACTGATGCACTTTAAAGTCCGATGAGTTCTCGCTGGCTGGAGGCAGACCTTTTTACTAAAAGTAAGAGTGCCTTCAGTACTAAGTGCTTTACAGACACGAATGAAGTTTCACACAAGGGCCGAATAAAAAACAGCAAGGGATTTCAATATACCCCAGGTCCCATAGCATGGCCCCAACTTCCCTGAGATGCAGGGGATATTGTTTCCACCTCAGAGAGGCCTGTTATACTTGGTTCACAAAAGTGCCCCCAGACTCCTTGTTTGTTTTGCTGAATGAGACTAACATGGCTACCTCTTTGGAACTCATCAACATAATATTATGGCTCCAATCTCAGCCAGTGACTTCTAGAACTGGGCATCTCAGCTAACAATTTTAATCCAGGGCAGGTTGGTATTATTGCTATCCCCTGTGTACAGGTAGAAAAAATGGGACCCAGGGGCTCTCGGACAGGAAAACCCGATCATTTAGGGCGTCTCTACACTTACACTTTAAATCGAAATGCTGATGATTATTTCAATGTAAAGTAGTGCATGTCCACGCTAGCTTTATTTCAAAATGAGGAGGTCCCTCATTCTGAAATAAGGAACAGTCATTTTGAAATAATAAAACCTTGCTTTATATCAAAATGATGGTTAAATTGCAGTGTAGCTGTTATTTCAATTTAACTGTTATTTTGATTTAACGCTTTTTGCCCTTCTCCCTTCCAGGATGCCTTCCTCTTTCTATATATTGGTTGGGGACATGGCCCTTCGAGGGGGCCATCTTGCTACACCTCCCATGGTGCCCCTCTCCTAAATTGAACTAGCAAGTCCTGTCCATAGACATGCTAGTTTGATTTGGGTTTCTAGTGGGGACCTGTTATATCGATTTAACTTAAATCGATTGAATGGGTGGTGTGCCATCAGGTCTGAGCAGGTGTGCCACTAAAGTTTTTGAAAAAACTACTCAAAGAGCTCTGGACTGGCTGATTGGCTCATGAATATTAATAAGTTCATTTGGAAACTACATGGTGGTGTGCCTCTAATTAATTAAAGGTAGCAAGGTGTGCCATGGCAGAGAAAATGTTGGGAACCACTGGTGTAGACATAGCCTTAGTGTTACCGATCCATCACGCAGAACTGGGCTAAGCAATCCCAAAAGGGTTTGCAGTCTAAATGGACAGGGCAGATGCTGGATGGGGAACAATACACAAGTGAATTGCTTGATGTGTAGGCGAATTTGTTGAGAAACACAGGATTCCTGACTCCTAGGCCCATGGTCATACTACTCAGGAGCTCCTAATCCCACAGAACTCTCTCCCCTCCCCTCATTGTGTCTCATGGCATGACTTCAGGGATGGGGAAACAGAACAAATAGTGGGTGGCAGAGCTGTAACTATGGTGGGGCCGATGGGGCTTTGCTCTGGGTGCGCCGGAGCGGCTCAATGGAGCCGGTCCATTAAAAGGCACATTTTGCAGCGCCAGCCCCAAGCACCACTAATGGCAAGGGGCGCGTTCTGATGACGCCCCTGGTGCCAGATTGCAGCATTACGGCTCTGGTGGGTGGTGCTAGATCTTTGGTGGGAGGGGCGTGTTACCCAGTTGAAACCATAGTGCATGATGGAGCCTTGGCAGGGGCTGGGGAGCCCTAAAGATGAGTCCAGGTTCCATCTGCCAGTGAGGTAGCTCAGTGTTTAATTTGCAGTGAAAGAGATGCAATTATTTAGTTGCCGTAACTGATGGGCTGACTTTGCAGAGCTGGCTCTACTGTGAGGCAAGAGACAGACATGGCTTCAGGTGCCAGTTTTTAGGGGTGCCTAGCCCCCCCTGAAGATCAGACTGGCTCCTGCCTCTTCAACTCTTTGCTAGCAGCTCAGGCACTGTTTGTCAACCTGCAGCTTATGTCATGTAGGCAGAGTGCACTTTAAATCCCTTTGCAAGCAGATGCTGGAGACCTATGCACTTTTCAGCCTCCATGAATGAGAGGGGGGGCTCCAAATCAAAATTTGGCTTGGGGTGCCACAACCCCTTGAGCCGGCCCTGGAGCCTGGATAGGTGCCAGGGCTATGAACTGCCAAGCCTAGCGGGCTGGGGTGGGAGCAGGGCTGGCTCTACTGTGAGGCAAGAGATAGACGTGGCTTCAGGTGACAGTTCTTGGGGTGCCTAGCCCCCCCTGAAGATCAGGCTGGCTCCTGCCTCTTTGACTCTTTCCTAGCAGCTCAGGCACTGTTAGTCAGCCTGCAGCTTAAGTCATGTAGGCAGAGTGCACTTCAAATCCCTCCGCAGGTAGATGCTGGAGATCTATGCACTTTTCAACCTCCATGAATGAGATGGGGGGTGCCAAATCAAAATTTGGCTTGGGGTGCCACAACCCCTTGAGCCGGCTGTAAAGATCTTGAGGGTTCATTAAAGATGATACTACTGAGCGAGTAAGGAATAGAACTGTAATCATACAGGGTGTGTTCACACAGCAGTCTTATTTCAAAACAACAGCGGTTGTTTCGAAATAAGAAATACCCTGTTCACACGACGCACGGTTGTTTCAAAACAATGGCACCCAATGTTTCGAAACAACGCCGTTGTTTCGAAACAACTTAAACCCCATGTGGAGACGAAACAATGTTGTTTCGAAACAATGCGGTCCGAACATGTTGTTTCGAAACGACTTGTTTCGAAATAACTTGCCTGAAACTGCTATTTCGCTTTGAGCTTTTTTCCTTAATTCGAATTAACAAACTGTTCATTCGAATTAAGTTATTTCAAAATAAGGCATTATTTCGATCACTCGAATCATAAGGCTGGAAGGGATCTTGTGAGATCATCAAGTCCAACCCCCTGGGAATTAAACCCAGGACCTTTTACATGTTAAGCAGAGGTGCTAGCCACTATGCTATTCGCAGGGCTTCTCAACACAACTTGTATCGAAATAACACCTGTGCGCGAACACAGCCACAGCTATATCACGACACCAGCCCTGGAGCCCGGCTAGGTGCCAAGGCGATGAACTGAACACAACTTCAGCCGGGGGGGGGGTCCTCCAACAGCTGGCCCGCGGGCCGCATGCGGCCCCTAAAGCTGTGCCCTGGGCCGCCCACCGCCCCATTGTTCCCCATAGCTGCAGTGGGAAGGCTTCAGGGGGCGCCTTGGGGCTGACACGCGGTGGGTGGAGTTTGAGACCCCGATCCCGCCCCGGGTGTGCTCCGGGAGGAGGCAGGGAGGGCGGGAAAGGGTTAACGCTGCGCCCTCCCCCTGCTTTGCCCGGGCTGACATCACGGCGGAGCGGCCGGGCGGGGAGCGCTGCATTGTTCAGCCAGCAGCAGCGGGAGCCGCCTCCGGTGCTTTCCCCGCGCCCCGCGAGCGCCCCGCCGAGCAGCGAGCCATGGGGCTGGGCGAGCTGCCGCCCGCCGGGACCGCCTGAGAGCAGCGTGGACTGGAGACGAAGGCGCCTTAGCGGCGTGCGGCGGGGACGGGAGCATGTGCCAGGGCCCGGCGGGGCTGCGGTGGAAAGGCAGCCGGCCGGCGGGGAGCGCCCGCCCTCCCCGCCTCTGAGCCCGGGGCGCCCCAGCTCTTTCCTCTCCCGCCTCGCAGCTTTCGGGCGGCGGAGACCCGACTGATGGCTCCGAGGCTGCGGACAGGCTGCTGGTGGACTCTGCTGGCGGCTTTCCTCCTGCCAGGTGAGGGATGCTGGCCGGGTCCCCCTCCCGGTGCCTGGCTGGGGCGCGGTCGGTTGCTTTTGGGGCATGGGGGGGAGAGATGTGCAGAAGTCCTGCAGCTGCCTCATCCTGCCTGCCAGAGATGGTGGCAGAGTGGCTGCCCGGCTCTGAGCCACGCCGGCTTGGGCTGCACCCGTGCCACACCGGAGCGGCTGCCAGATGGTGCCAACGGAGGAGAGCCGGCGCGCCCCATTTCTGCCCCCGCTCCCACCTTTGGATCTGCAGTGCTCCCCGCTGCAGCCCTGAAGGGGTTAATGGAAATCCGGGGTCCTGGCGAGACGACAAGAGGCGAGGGCAGGCGGGGTGCAAGGTGCGGGAGAAGGCGTTTGGGAGACCAAGCGGACAGCCTCCCTACCCCCTTTTCGGGGCTTAACTCCCCCTGTGCCCTGCCGAGCTGGGCAGCTGGCCAGAGGCCTCTGCTTTGATGTCAGATCAAAGGGGAGGGGGATGGCTGTGCAACAGAGACCCCCAAACCCGCCTCCCCTGCTGCCCACTGGGGTGCCAGTCCCACGCCTGGTGGAGAAGCAGAGCGGCTGCCCCATCCCACCCCAGCCTCAGCGGTGGGGCAACTGAGAAACTTTGGTGGGGGCACCCGGGATGGGGCGTACCCGTGGACTGACTGCCTTGCTGGGAGGGGGCAGACTCAGTGGAAGGCCTGATGCTGCAAGTGAGGAGTCCAGAGAGAATCTGCCAAGGGCAGAGCGTCCAAACTCCCGGGGAAGGAGAAGCCAAAGCTGAATGGGTCCCTCCCTATCCTCTTCCCCTGCCTGGAGGAAAGGCACTGGTTGTGCATTGCAGAGGAGTGAAGTGCTGGGTGAAGCCTGCCCTGGGCTCGTTGGGCAGGTCACTGGGCTCGCTGTTCCTCCTGCCAGTTGGATGGGCTGTTTTAAGAGCCTCTCTCAGCTGTGGCTTCCTGCAAGAAACAAGCTCAAAGTTGGCAGGAAATAATTTCTTGTGCATGCCCTTGGAGTTGTGTTTTTCTTTTTCCTCCCACTCCATTCAGCGTCTTAGCTAGGGTGAGTCCCCACTCGTAGCCAAGAGTACAGGAGGTGGAATGAGGATGCAGAAGGGGAGGAGTGAGGGGCTTACTCTTTCAGCCACTGAGATTAGTAATTCCCCCAAAATCACCACCAAAGCATAGGAATTGCCTTAGCAAAACAGGCAATCGCTCTGTCTGTTCATTGTTCCGATTCCTGTCCTGCCACCCTGTCCTGTTATGCTAGCAGAGAGCAACGCTCAGCACCCTGCTTCCTGCTCTGCCGCCTGCAGTATACTCGAAGTCCCATCTCCTGCCATATTGCAATAGATCACTGCTCTGGCTGTTTGCTCTACTAACCCTGTTCTGGTTCTCCTGGAACCATCAGTGGCCCATCTAGTTTGGTAGCCTGTCTCTGATTTGCAGAGAAAAATGTAGCCAGCTACACAACGCTTTGATGTTATATTCCTTCCTGACCCCTGCTGGTGACTGTGATGTGCCTTGAAGCATGTGTGGCTGATATTTTCAGCCTGACTGTTCCAAATGGACATGTGACTCACTCGTATGAGCTCCTGATCCTTCGTTATGTATTATAAATTTTTACCTATATATGTACTGATAGGAGGGAAAGACCCTAGCCAGGGATCAGGGCTCCGATCTGCTAGGTGCTGTAGAAACACAGAACACAAAGACGGTCCCTGAGCCCCAAAGAGCTTATGAATCTTACAAACTACTCCCTTCACAATAAGTTCGGCAAGCGAGTGAGACGTTATGTTTGAAAGCTTGGAGGGCCATTCATATAACTATCTATAT
The DNA here is from genome assembly GCA_007922195.1 of Podocnemis expansa. Lineage (NCBI taxonomy): Eukaryota > Metazoa > Chordata > Testudines > Podocnemididae > Podocnemis > Podocnemis expansa. The sequence continues at coordinate 22,189,854 of ML682025.1, forward strand.
ATAGCCACTGAATCCAGAGAGGCATGGGTGTTAGGGAAAGGTGGAGAACAGAGTGTAACTCCCCTGTTAAAAAAATAAACAAACCCACTTCGTTGAAGAGAATGGAATGAGGCATTGAAGTCAGGATGCAGTTTAATTATCTCCCTTCGTTCCTCTGCTTCTGTCAAATCTTTAATGTTCATCTGTTCAGTGCAGATTTTTTTTTTTGCCCCTCTCCTGTGTGCATTTCCCTCCCCTTCTTCCTCTTCTTATAATGTTAGCTTTGTCTGATAAGAAAATAGAAGTTCCTTGCCATAAAAGCAGTAAGAAGTCCTTTATAAAAATCTGTTTCAATACATTGTCTTTAATGCAATCTGCTCAATCGCCCATAACGGATTCAGTTCGGGGCTCCCAAAGTCTACCATGCAAATCTGCTTTTCTGTCCTTTTGGAGCCATTACCAGGTATCACGTCAGGCTGAGGGTGTAGAGCTTCAAAGATGTTAATGGGAATCAGCCTATTCAAAACCACAGGGAGTTGGAGAAGAAAGATCCTAAGCTGCTGATTTGCAGCGGCTGGAAACGCTTGCGGTTGAATTTATGTTTAAGAAATACTAATGTGCTATCTGTTTGTATGCCACGGAAATCGGTGCAGTTTAAGGCACAGCTGGTCTCGTGGTTGTGATGGGGGATTTGGTGCCAGAAGATCTGGCTACTATTCCCAGTGCTGCTAAAAACTTCCTGGGGGACCTTGGACAATTCCTTGCTGTTATTTTGGGGCAGTCATACCTCTTGAGTTCCTAATGGCACCTGCGAAGTGTGGTTGGCAAGGTGCTTTGAGATCTTCAGATGGGAAGTGCTATGTAGAAATACTTAGTGGTTTTATGTGGCAATTTGCAACTTCAAAGTATGACTGAATACTAAGTCACGTCCAAGTTATAGTGGCCTGGAGGCCCTAGGTCATATGGGAGACTTCATTGCAATTCAAGGGCAAATCTCCTTTCTGATGAGCTAGCACAGCCTTGAGGAGAATCTGTCATCAGGCCATTCACAATGCCCGTGCTGTGTATCTGTTAGATGCCAAAGCGGACTGGTCTCTATTATGGTCTGGAGAGCAGCAATAATATCACAGAACATCTGCAAAAGCCTGATGCTTGCAAACATCTAATTTGTTGGTTGCATTCGGGGGTTGTATTTTTTTCTTCTCTGCACTCCTGCAACACGACAGCAACTGGATCAGACTATTTTGGGAAGCATGTGTGTGTTTTGCTGCTGTTTTCTCATTAAATGTTGCCACCGCGTTGGAACCTACCGACCGAGTTTTGGCTTGGAGTGAATTTATGGGCGTGTGTGTATCAGCGTGGGTTGACTGTTCTAGCAGGAATTGGAGCCAACCCAGCTGACCTGAGTTCAACGAGCCCAGCTAGTTTGCCCTTACCACGTGGTGGGAACCATTTTGACTAGTGGTTAGAGCAGCAAGGACTGGGGAATGGGACTTCGTGGTTTTGTTTCCAAGTTCTGTTTCAGAGTCTGTGAAACTTTAGGGTGAGCCTCTTTACCACCTTTTGCCTCCATTTCCCCTATCTGGATAATGGAGTTAATAATATTTGCCAGCCTCAGAGAGGTGTTAATTAACTGGAAGTCATTGGCAGACATCGTGCGGGCTGCGAAGCAGAATTAGGAAATGGGGGGAGAGGAATTACTAAAGGCATGATGGGATTCTTATTGGAATAATGCAAAGGGACACCGCTGACCAGCGGTTAATAGTATCAGTGACTATCTTAGGCATTAGCAGGATCCAGCAACCCTTTCCTCATGACGGGCTCTCCCTCAGGCTCGATTCTTCCAGCTGGCACTAGCCTCCTTCACAGGGAGGCTCTGGGTTACTGAGAATGATCCTTCGGGCACCTCTCAGACCAAAGCTGACTCACAGCAGGAACCAGGAGAGCCGGCTCAAGTGACCTGCTTCCCAGACCCAGATTAGCAGGTGGCACCCTTGGCCGTCTCCCTCTCACTCTCCTATTGGAGCTTAAGCACGCTCAGTCAGAGGGTGCTATCGGGTGTGGTGTATACACCTAGAGAGAGAGAGATGAGATAAGGACGGAGGAGGATGTAAGGGAGGCGTGGTAGCAATTGCCCCCTCTTCAGTGAAAGGTCCTTGTTGTATCCTAGGGAAATTCACTTATCTCTCTAAACACATGGTGTCATTAACAGGCCCGGGCTTCTTCACTAGTGCAGCCAGCAACAGACAGGCCTGGGAAGAAGGGGCAACTAGATGGCTCTGACGCGATGGCTGCAGGATGGGGGAAAGGAGGAGATGGCCTCCTGAGATACAGAGCAATGGGGGAGGCTACACACTGAGTATTGCTGGGACGAGTTTGCAAGTCCTCAGATGGACACAAAAGAACCCTTGACTTCTCTAGGATGGGGCTGCCATATGCATTTCCATCTGGTTGGTGCCAAGGAAGATTGCTGGCCCTTGCTGCCCCCACCAGTGCTGTCTTTCTTGCTGTCCTGTGTCGGGAGCCCCCACTTGGGCTTGTCCTGTGATCTGCCTTTCACTGGGAATTTATTTTGCTCTGATCTGGAGAGGGTGTTTGAGAGGGTTTCTTCGAAGGGTGCCATCTCCACAGGGTGATGAGATCTGTGTGAACAGGATGTTCAGATGAAGGAGCAAAGGATCCTGTTGAGAAAGCAGAAGAGGTGGTGCTAGGAGTCTTGCAGATACCCTCAATAGTTATTCCCAGGCTCGCACACGTAAATTTTTTTTACCAACTCTGTAGCGGGACTGGTGATCCAATGAGAGTTGGCTCGTGCATAGTATCAGTGACTCTCTTAGGCATAGAGAGTACGCTTGCATCTTTGTGTGTATGTACACTTCCCTCCATCTATGCAAATGTGCGTACAGAGACCTGTGTGCATGTATTTGCATGCCCTGTGGGGGAGTGTGTACACAGAGAGTTGTATGCGTGTGTGTATAGGGGATGTGCACTGTGTGTCTTTCTGCACAGGCCAGTCAGGCTTGCTGGGATGAAAGATGAAGATAGCTTCTAATCCAATAATGCCGTGAGAACTGTTCACTCGTTCAAATGCGTCAGCTTCACTCTAGCCAGCTCCCCAGCTCGTTGATGGTTTGGGGCTGAGAGTCGGCATGCAGTTTGCATTTGAGAAAGCCATCTTCTTCCTATCCCCTCTTAATGTCAGGTGAAAGACAGGCTTTGCTAGGCCAGGGAGCCACAAATTCAATCAATGGCCTCCCAAGGTCTCCAGCTATAGTGAAAGGCTCTGTAACCTGTATCACCTTTTCAAGTGAAAACCCATTTAACTGAGGAAAGAAACCTCTGATAACTACATTTTCTCCACTTCCACCCCTCTTCCTTTAGCTGCCTGTAAGCCCAGACCCCTTTCCGGCCTTCCAGATGGGATGCTCATTGAACTATCCTGGCCAAGGTCTTGATCCATGCAGGGCCTTCTGATCTGACTTTCATAGAGCAGCTGGGATGAAGGGAACCTCTTGGTTCCAGCACAGAAAAGAAACTCCAGCCTTAGCTACCACAGTGGGAGAAGTGAGATCCTTTAGTCCGCAGGTAAGAGCACAAGGGCTAATCAAACCTCTCTCTGTCCTTCCTCTGCCTCCATGGCTGCTGGCAGTGCCTCTTCCTGTGTTTTAAGGGCCTGGCTTTGCAGCCACCCAAAGAGCACCTGTCGCAGCTGCAGACTGGATGCGGAGCAGATTGTGTGTGCCGAGCCCTATGGGTACGTACCCTGCCACTTCCCATTTTACGTACACCAAAATGCATTCTGAATCTGTGGTGGGTGCGTGTGTCTGGCTCGGTGGCTGCACTGCAGGTGATCAGATAGTGGAGGAGGGAGTTTTGCGGTTTAACCCCTACCCTTTCTTCTCATATACTTCTCCCTTCCTCTGCATCACAGGGGCTGGTACAGCTGGTTGGCATGGGCTGGTCCCAGAGAGGTCACAGCAGCGGCTCAGCTCTGCTGTAGTATCAGGCTTTTCAGCAGGAACCAGACTCTGTGGGTAGAAAGGAGAGGGTAGCCACCTCTATCTTCTCTCTTTTCCAGTGAGCTGCCTTGGCATGGCTGAAGCTGCCTGCTGTCTCTCTGTGCCACTAGACCCGTGGGCACTGGGAGAGGGGCTTGGCCTCCACTGTGGCTAGATTGTTCGACAACAGTTGAGGATCTGGCTCACGGTTTCCTACCCCATATTTACCTCCCAGGGGGATCCAGAAGGGAAGAAATTGTCTGTGCCTGTGACACCTCCCTCTTACAAAGACATTCCTTCTGATGTTATCACTCATGCAGTGAGACACATATTCCCCTCCCTCCAAACAGTATTTTTTGAAGGAACTCACCCATGTTATCAACTAGATCCAGGCAGAGTGCAGACGAGCCTCATGCAACTCCAAGTGCACGCTGATGCTATACTGCGTCTGCAGCAGAGCTCGCAGTCCAACACAGGTCTACCAACCATGACCTTTGGCACCCACTGAGATTCCCACTCTTCCACCCCTTCGGTGTTCCACATCCTGGATGCTCCAGGACACAGCTTCAGAAGGGGGCAGGGCAGTGCGTTGCTACACTCTGTCTTCTAGGCTCTGCCTCCATCTCTCACTCTGCTCCAGACTGGAAGTGTAGAGCCGGTCCTGGTGGAGGATGTTTTCAGCGGCTCTTTGAATTCTCATTAGCCATATAGTGGATGGGAGCGAGCCAAGGGAGGAATAATCCATCTGGCAACCTGACATAAAGGACCTGGGTCATTTAAGAAGCAACTCATGTTCCTGCCGTGCCCTGCACTGCCATCTTTTCTCTAATGGGGGTGTACACTGCAGGGGAGAGTGCTGTATTCTGGGAGGGAAAAAGCTGTGCCGGGATGTTGCACAAGACCTTTGAATCACATCATTGCTCTGAAGCAGCAGTCTGTGCCATATGAGCCACCTGTCTAGGGAATGGCAGATGCCACTAAACTTCTGTGTATTGAGGAGTAGCTGCATCCTTTCCTCTTTCCCAATCCTTTCTTCCCAGCCCCTCTTTCCTTGGGCTTAAGTATGTTCTTATGGCCATTTTTCCTGGCCAACCATACCCTTTAATCTTTCTTTCTCTTCCTTTCCCAGGAACTCATCCATCCTGTACCACAGTGTTAAAAACAGGGTCACCCCAAGATGATGGGATTTTTGTGTCCTCTCCCATGGTTGTTCGCTCAGGTGGATGTGCCATAGTTCAGTGTGTCTGGTGCAAATTTGACCCTCTGTGCCCTAGAGAATCTTTTGTTCCACAGTGATGGATCCATTGTCCTTTTCTTTTAGAGTAGGCTGGCTGGAGGCGCATCCTGAAGTGACAGACAGGTCCAGGGATCCTGCAGCTAGTGGCTAGCATCCAGCGTTTCTGCTTGGGTAACAGGCGATGGCAGTTCTGGATACAATGGGATGTCTGTTTGGGAGGCGAAGGGCTGGAGCTGAGTGCCATGTGGCCACCCAAATGCATAAACAGCCTTGTTGTGTCTTCAGGCTCAGTGAGAAAGAGTGAAGAGCTCAGCCACAGAGGGGACAAAATAGATTCCGTAGTTGTGTTGCGGAGATCCAGGCAGGGGCTTGGGTTACTGTCTCCAATGACTGTCTGTCCTGGCATATGTATCTGTTTTGAGTCCCCTGCTGTCCCCCAGGGACAGGGCACTGTGTGAATCGGAGTCAGCAGCATCTCAACCTTAATGCTGTTTGCAAATTCCACTGGTGAGACCCCATGTGACTGGTACTTTCTGGCCAAAGTGCCATCCATTTACATACCACCCATTAGCAGTAGATATAGATCAGGGCATGAGACAGATGCAGGAACCAGGACGTCAGTCATAGAGTCTCAATCAAGGACCATGGAGTAGAAGAAATTAGTCATAGGCCATGGGACTTGAGGGTCTAAGCAGAGGCTGAGCAGCCCAGGATATAAGGCATAGAACATGGATCCCAGAGATAAGGCACAGATTATAGCAGACACATGGGTTACAGGGGATGAGCCATAATTAAGCTAGGGAGAACTGGCCAGTCTTCACAGGGCATGGATTACAGAGGAATACAGGGTAGAGAGTAAAGGGAAGTTGTAGAAGGGCATAAAGAATAGTAAGGAACCAGGAACCCCTAGCTACAGGTAAAGGGCCCAGCATACCTAGCAGGGGAAAGGGGCTGGGTGTATGTAACCCCTCTGCCCAGCCGCTTTGTTTATAAAGAGGCTTTTCATCTCCAGGGGAGTCAGGAAAGCACTTTTCACTAGCAGTGAGCTCCCTCCAAGATAAACAGTCTCAGTGAGGAAAGAAACAAGGGAAGGAAATGGTCCTTACTCTGTCCTTCAGCAACAAAAACAAACCCACTCGACTGCTCTCAGAGCCTAGGATGGGTGAGTTATCAGCATGCTGTGGAGTCATAACTGACCACCAAACCCAAACCAGCTTTACACAAACAGCAATAACAGAGCCATCTCCTGCCCTGAAATTTTTCCTCGCTCTCCGTCAGGGCAAGTCATTAAAGATCATAGGTTAATCAGGTACCCCAGCATAAGAATGGCCGCAGGTGGGTGCTGTATATCTCTAGAATGGAAAATCAGTCCCCATCCCACCAATGGTCCTGCTCCATAGTTCTCATTTCTGCTATCTGAATGGCTTCATCCAGGTGAACAGGAGCTCAGCCAGTCAACAGGTGAAGATGCCTAATGGTGCTGCTGAGCTGGCAGAGGATTTGATCCCTGGCCATTTAACTGCAATGGAAGCAACTGAACAAGCTGTCCATTGTCAGGGCAGAGCACCCTTCCCCTTCATCTGCCACAGCAGGACGGGGGCGGGGAACACTGGTGGAGAACCCAGATCCCATGACGCTTTGCAGAGCAGCCTTGGCATCTCAGTTTTAACTCGTATCAACAACCGCAGTCTGCCTTGCAGTGTCCATGGGATACAAGACCTCTTCACTTCCATTCCCCAACTGTTTGGTAGTCTTGTTGGGAGCTGATAATCAGCTGATGTGTTCCACCCCACAGTTGGATCAGTTCGAGCTGTTGTTGAAGTGATCATCACCCTTCCTCACAGGCTCTAAGGTTGACTAACTCAGGATTGCAAGGGTGAAGGGTATTAAAGAAGGAGCAAACCTTGGGCAAATCCAACCCCAGAGCTCTATGATGGCTAGTGTGACAGCTCCCAAGCCAGGTGCATAGTTCTGTGTGCGTAGGGAGTTATTAGAACAGTCCCAGGCTTTTTCCTTTGGGATTTTGCTGCGGGAAGGAAGGCATAGGGGTGTGCACGAAAGAGCATACTCAGTGCAGTGTGTGCATCTCTGAAAGCTCCTTTTGCCTCCATGTTTGTACACTTGCAGGCATGTTTCGGCCCACCACAGGCATGTTGGTCTCCATATTTGCATACATCCAGACATGGATGATTTGCACAATGCAGGCCACAAACGTCCTCCTGTAATAAACCTCTAACCTATGACTGAGCTATTAAAGCCCTCAAACCATGATTTAAAGTAGGGGTCTCAAACTCAAACCACCTTGAGGGCCGCATGAGGACTAGTACATTAGCCACATGGCTGCACCATTGAAACCTTTTCATACAACGATATTGCAAATATTGGTAACGATAGTGTCATTGCGGGCCGCAGGAAATAACTTTAGGGGTCTCATGTGGCCCATGAGTCATGAGTTTGAGATCCCTGGTTTAAAGACTTTGAGGAACAGAGAATCCACCAACTAGTGAGTCATGCTTCATGCTACAGAGGAAGGTGAAAAAAAAAAAGAATTTTTGCCAATCTGCCCTGGGGGAAAATCCTCATCCCAACAAGGCGATTAGTTAAACCCTGAGCATATGGGCAAGACCTACCAGCCAGACACCCAAGAAAGAATTCTCTGTAATAATAACTCAGAACGATAACTCAGAACTCACCCCAAAAGTGGTCCCATCAATGCACCCACTCCTGTCTATTGGGAGCTGGGCTGAGACCCATCACTTTGTTACACATAATGTGGTCTAGTGGATAGCCCTCCTGACTAGCACTCAGAAACCTGACTTCCATTCTTGGAAAAAAACCCAAGGAGTTGTGTGGCACTTAAAGACTAACAGATTTATTTTTTGCATGAGCTTTTGTGGGAGAAAATGCCACTTCGTCAGATCTGACGAAGTGGCATTTTCTCCCACGAAAGCTCACGCAAAAAAAAAATCTTTTTTTTTTTTGGTCCACCACGACTCCTTGTTTTTTTTTTGTTTGTTTTGTTTTGTTTTGTTTTGTTCTGGACTAGACTAACACGGCTATCCCACTGGAAATTCCATTCTTGGCTCTACCACTGACTTGCATGTAACCATGGGCAGCTCACTTCTGCTGTGTTTCACCTGCCACTTTTTGTTTGTCTTGTCTTTTGTAAGCCCTTCAGGGCAGAGCCTGTTGCATGCTATCCATATGTACAGCACCTAATGCATTGGGCCTCAATTTCATTTGGGCCTTCAGTGTGTTGTACTGCTAGTAACAAGGGTAATATATAGGCTGCCCAGCAGCAAGCAGGTGTTAACAACTTGCATTTGCTGCTGACACAGACTGGAGATGAGTCAGCAGTCTTGGGGAAAGTTCCCTAACCTTACCCAGCCTCACAAAGTCCTCATTTTCTCACTCCATTCCATAGAGAGGCTGGCAGGAGTGGATTTCACAAGTCTATCATTTCCAAACATCTATCTGTAGAAACTGAAATATCTCTCTCTCAGCACAGCAGGAATGTATGTTTTTAAATACATTTTTTGCCTGTGGTGTAAATACTAAAACGTGTATTTCTTTCCTCTCTTTCCTGGCGTTTAAAAATATGGCTGGCCCAGGAAGGTGCAGCTTTCAGTGCAATTTATAAGAGTTGTTTCAAGTGATGTAGAAAACAAGCTTCTCTCTGCCCCCTCCAGCCTGGTACCTTCCAAGGATTTATTCCCTTTATTTGCAGGAGTCTAAGAATAATTAGAGGGTGCATCTTGTCCTAACCAGTCCAATTATTTAAGTCTTGTTTATGGCCAGTCTCCGGAAAGCTGAGTGGTCCAGGGCAGCAGATCCTTTGCTTGTCTCAGAAATTCAGCCTGGCGTGACCTGCTATTTGATAACAATCAACAAATCATGGGCTCTGTATCTACCACCTGCCAGGTATCCCCCCCAAGCAACATAAATTGGCTGAGCCTCGTGGAACCAGAGAGGGCCTTTCTCATGAGCTAGGCTGCTGCTTGTGGGCAGGGAGGACAAAGCAGTGCTGCAAGTGGATCAGTTTAGAAGGGAAGCTCATTGGGGCAGAGACAGTCACTTACTTTGGGTTTGTGCAGCAGCTAGCACAACAAGACCCTGACCTGAGACATGGATGTGCTAACTTGATAATAATAATAGCATGAGGAATGGGACAGGCAGCTTTGATGCAGATGTGCCCAGAGCTTAACCTATAGCCTGATCTGTTGCTCCCTCTGTTCTTCAAGGCCTTGCTTGTCCCCTCAGCCCCACTGCCACTGCCCCCTAACTCCACTCTGTAGCATCATTTGCTGTGCCAACCGGGTATCCCATCTGGCTTCATTGTTATAGCTTGACGACAGTCTTTGGAATGTCCTACTGTCCCAGGGTGGACTCCCAACAGCTTCACTGATGTATTTAATTCCTGCCTGCAACTCACCCTGCTTTCACATCCCACTGCTCTTCAACCCTGCCCCACAGTACTCCCTGCTTTGCTACTTCTAGTTTCTCCATTGCCCAGCTCTGTCAAAGTGCTGCCCCATGTTCTCAGCTAAAATTCCAGTCTTCGGCATACACCCCCCAAGCTCTGTCAACACATCTTGGACGTGACTTGCATTTCCCCCTGTTATGCCAATCTTCAGGACCTTTCCTGCACAGAGACCATCAGCTGTGCCAGCTGGTGGCATGATATTGTGATGCGGACCATATTCTACTGGGAAAAAGTTAAGACCCACAAACTCATTTCACTTGTGACCTAAGATGAAGCCCAGGGCTTCAGAGGTGAAAAGTTGGTAAAGTTAGTCCCTGTAAGGAAAAATAAGGAAGGAAAAATCAAATGTACAACTACAAAATGAGGAATGCTACATGTCAGTGTTGCTGGAAAGGAGCTGGTGGTTATGGCAGATCACAAACTGAGTATGAGTCAGCAATTCAATGCAGATACAAGAAGGGCTGGGGTGTATTAACGGGAGCCTTGTTTGCAAAACACCGGAGGTAATTGTCTCGCTCTCCCTGGCACTGTTGAGGCCTCCACTAGGCAGTGGTCCTCAGCCATTTGTGGGCTGCGACATGCTGGGTGGCATATCATGACTCTACAGGACATACCAGCCCACCTCCCCCAGGCCAAATCTAGCCATCTCCCTAGCTCTCCATGACACGCTTACCAGTGTGTGGTGACACAGTAATGTGTCCCAACACAGTGGTTGAGAACTGCTTTGCTAGAGTATTGTGTCCAATTCTAGTGCCACATGTTAGGAAGGATGTGGCAGAGGAGAGCAACAAAAGTGATAAAAGAGAACCTGACCTGTGAGAAAAGGTTAAAAAAAACAACTGGGCGTGTTCAGTTTTGAGAAAAGGGGATTGAGGGGGGCACTTGATTACAGTCTTCAAAAATGTTAAATGTTGTTATAAAGGGGAGGGAGGTACATTGTTCTCCATGTCTGCTGATGGTAGGAAAGATGTCATCTGCATCAAAGGAGATTTAGGTTAGATATTGGGAAAAACTTTCTGCTCTGCAATGGAGTTTGAAGAGATGCTGTTAGTGGGGGTTTTTAAGAACAAATTTGTACGCGCAGCTGTTGGAGATAGTCTGTGTAATTTACTGAATCCTGCCTCAGTGCCAGGGACTGGACTTTGTGACTTCTTGAGGTCCCTACCAGTCCAACATTGCTATGATTCTGTGATAAGGAGGGATTCATGTGCTCTGTAGCCTCTGCTCCTGTCATCCTCTGTGATAAAGAGAGAGCAAGAGAGATTTTGATTACATTATGACAAGCCACAGAGAGCAAGAGTGAGAGCTGAAGTCTGCCTATTGCAATACCAATTAGTAGAGACCGCAAAGCTGTAGCCTGACAGCTGCATTGATCCCACTTTTGTATGGGAGACCCAGTGCCCAGAGGTCCGTGGGGCTGAGTTTACACAGTTGCAGGGGCTGGAGCAAGGAGGAAGGGTTTGTTTATGTCTGCAATCCATAGGGAGGGCTGCTGCCCCCATGGCTGTAGGAGTCACCCTCCTGGTTCAAATCCCAATCAGGGCATCCCGGTTGAGTTCTGTCTAGAGATGGGTCAGAACTTAACCCCTGGATCCAAACACCCCTGTGGTTTGGTGGTATTAGAATCCAGACCAGAACATTATGGCTGTTACTGTTAAAAGAAAAAAAAATATTTTTTTGATGGCTTATATGAACCAAGAGTGTTGGGCCGCAATTTGATTTCGAGTCAGTTTGTATCCAGGGCCCAAACCACAATTACCTCCTGTGTTCAGGGCACAGAGACCAAAGAGTGGACTGCCCATGAAGGGGAAAGCATCCCTTCCACACTTTGCAGCAGCCCCTCAGGGTCACAATGGAGGCGTGCAGACAAGGGACTCTGGGGGGAGGTTGTTTCCACAGATGCTGTCTCAGCTCTGCTCAGCGGCTAAGGAGAGGACTCCAATTTGCAGTTTGCTGTGCTATCGATTCGTGCTTTTTCCCCAGCACTAAATCCACTCTGGATGTATGAAACTAAATCCCTTATTTTTAAGTACATTTTTCGTATTTCTGACATCCAGCTGCTGCCCTCCCTGCAAAATGATTGCCTGGCATCCTAGTGCACAATACATTTGCAGCGCCTTCTGCTCCACACCAGCTGGCATCGTGCTTGAATCAACTTTTATTCAGAGTGGAAAGCTGGCCTCGTGGTTAAAGGAGTGGCTTCAGACTCAAGAGATTTGGGTTAAATCCCTGATTTGCTGCAGGCTGCCTATGCAATCTTGGACAAATCATTTACTTTGGCTGTGCTTTGTCTAGGAATCGGTTGCTTGTAATAATCCTCATCCTCCCTATTGTAGTTATAAGCTTATTGGGGCAAGATGAAACTCCTGCTAGGAGTTTGTACAGCACCTAGCACAGGAGGATTTTGATCTTGATAGGTGCTCCTACAATATGAATGGGAGGAAATTTGCAAAGCGTGGAGAAGGTTGACTATGTTTGGTACCACAAACCAGCTGCCAAAAATCAAAATTCTCTTTTGAGAGGAGCAAAAAATCAGCCAGCCCCCTGCGAAAGTAATTTCAAGGATGGGAAGCTGTTTAGAGCAGGCAATTAGAAATTGTTCTCAAAGAGAGCAAACCTTTGGGCCAGATTTCCTTCTGGTCTAAGGCTGCTGTCTTTGCTATGGTTACACTGAAGATGAACTTGGTCCATTATATTTCTCCTGTGTTTCATCGCAAAGGGTCTGTTCTGTTTACAGTCAATTGCTTTGCAGGCAGCACATTTGTGGTTTAGAATGAATATTTGATGGTAATTTTTAGTGCTGGTGAAAGGTACCAGCTCTTTAGCCATGGAACAGGGGCAGCACAGGCTGTGGCAACAGTAGCTTCTTTCCACTGACTCTGAATGGCAGACATCACTGATAGGGATAGAAGAGGGAGTTCATGCTTCATGTTCTACTCAGTCCTTGGGCTCTCTGCTGAGAATGCAAAGGCAGGATGGGTGCTCTAGTGGTTAGGTTGCTAGCCGAAGACCTGAGGGTAATTCCCTCCTCTGCCACAGAATTCTTGTGAGACTCGGGCAAATCTCTTAGTGTTTTTGAGACTCAGTTGCCCAGCTGTAAAATGGGAATAACAGCTCTGCCCAACTTCCCATGAGGGTTGTGAGTGTAAATAATTAAATCTTGCCTGGTTCCCAGCTCTTATGGTAATGGAGGCTGGCTCATTACTTAAAGGGAGCAATTAGTGTTGTGGGTGCCTGTTTGAGACCCATCAAGCTCAATGCACTCACAAGCATTTAGCTGGTAATGACTATGGTCTCTGCTGATGTCAGCTGGATTTGAGTTAACAGCTTACTGGCAGCGGAAGGGCTTGATATCCCCTTGCCAATGTGGCACTGTGTTTCTGCCCTGGTCTTTATGGCTCTCCAGAGGAAGAAGGGTTATGTGCAAGCTGGCTTCCTTAGGAATGCATGTGCTTTGCAAAGCTGGTGTTGGAGCCATTTGCTTTCTACCAGAGGGAGCTGCAAATTGTTGTTAGGAGGCAGGGAAAGAAAGGAAAGGGAGATTTGTGTCCTAGCTCCTTGGGAAGCTGGAGTTAATATACCACAGCTCAGCATTAGAGTAAAGAAAGTGCAGCTTTATTGAATGCATCCTGTCTGACTCGAGGTCTCCATAGAACTAGCTGCAGTACAATGTTCTACCCCAGCAGCAGATATGCTTGGTGTCTCCTGAGAAATTTGGGATGGGGTTGTAGAGGAGCTGCTGACTCTTTGCTGGTTGTTGTGAAATCCTGGTCTGGAGCATGACAGGAGTGAAAGAGGTTTAAGGTACATTAAGAAGGGGGCTTTTTGAATGGTTGTTTCCTCTGGAGCTGTTTTTCTAACATATTAGCCCCTGGCCTGGCCTTGCTGAGCTGTAAAATCTTCACATTCTCCTCTCATTTCATCCTTCTGTGGGATTAATAAAGATCTGCTGGAAAGTTTTTTTTTATCTACCAGCTGAATTATGCTTGTGTTACAGGACAGAGGCAGCTTTGATCTAGGAAGAGGGATGGGGGGTGAGAGTTAGCACAGACATGAAAGGAAAAGAGGAACATGAATGGGACAATGAGGAAGGAGTGGGGTGGGTCAAACTGGGTTAAGTTTCTGTGTGGGAAGGAGTCTGCATGTCTGTTGTGCAATCCGGGGCTCTTCCCTTTCCCTAAGCATGGAGATTTGCACTGGTATAATTTCACTGGGGAATTATAGGAGTAAAGCCTTTTGTGCCCACCCAGCTGTGCACCGGTGAAGTGTGTCTACCTTTGGGGTTTGCCCTACATCACTGCAAATTTCCCTAACCTAGACAAGCCCCAGGGGATACCATGCTGTAACTTTATCTTCATAGGGAGCCAGGTCTAGAACTAGTGTTCATTAATGATGGTGGCCTTTGTGGTTAAGGGACAGAAATGGGATCCAGGAGCTCACCTGGTATTGGCCACTGTCAGAAGACAGGATGCTGGGCTGGATGGACCACTGCTCAGCATGGACGTTTTTATGTTCTCTGCGGTGGGCTCTTGTAGAACTTAGGGCTGAATGCGCCAGAGGGGGGAGGCTCCAACATCGCTTGATGGGATAGGCTCAACAACAGGATCAGTAGCATCTAAAGCAGCTGAGGTTAGAGACCAGCTGAAAAGGCTCACAGCTGCGTTGGTAAATGAGGTGCAGGCACAGGGAGAGAGGAAGGGATGTGAGCAGGAGCAGCCCTGCCTGCCAAAGGTTTGAAGCAAGTTGGATCTATTTTCCATGACCCTTCTGTGGGGCTACTGCTCTGGTCCAGGAGAATGGGAGGAGCTATTTGTAGCCTTGGAGCCTTTTCAGTCATTGCTCTCCTGGCTTTGAGCAGTATGGAGGGAGTTGGGCAGAGCCTTTTTGAGCTGCCTGCAGCAGCTTTTGGTGGTGGGCGAAGTGAAAGAGAGAAAATGGAGAAGGATATGCTTGAGCATGAAACTAGTGGAAGGCCAGTGGGCCTGCTCCAAGGTCAGAGCCTTCCATTCTCACTGGCATGGAAATGAATGAACCATTCAGTCCTCAACCTCCAGTGGCCCAGGCGCTGATGATAACAGAGCTGTAGGAGACCTGACTGGGAGCCCAGTGAAGAGGAAAACTACATGAGACAGCGTCCTACTCTCAAACAAATGAGGAGGCAGGGAGAAGAGTAGCTGCAAATAACAACCCATCAAACAGTGGAGGTAGCAGTTCTTGGAAGGCTCTTCCTGGATTCCCATGGGGGAGACAGCCCCCATTGCATGTGTCATTGTACAGCTCCTGTTTTGCTGCTCTTGAACATGAAGGCTGTTGGCTCCAGGCTGGTTTTCAAATCCCCCTTGACAGGAGCCTGTGGGGGACCAGACATGGCTGGGATGCCAATTTTTGCTGATCACATGGGGCATGAACTGGTTGGACTGCCTGGTTCCTTGAGGTCATAATCTTATCATTCATGCGTTTCACTGGGTCAGAGATGAGGGAACAGCTGGGGAAAGGTAGAAGATGGAGATGGATCACATCCCATTAGGTCCCAGTCTCCATTCTAGCCATTGTAGCCTATGACATCCTGTAGAGGGCTTGCTCTTACCTAGGGTTAAATGTCCTGAGAGCTTTGCATGGGGTAAGAGCAAGTCTGTGGCTGGTGCGGAGGGTGGGGCTGACTATTGAACTCAGCTTGACTCTGTGAGATGAGCTCGATGTTCTTGGATGATAACGATGCTGGAGCCACTCCAGATGATGGCTACACTGCAGTCAGAAGATGTATGTCAGCATGTGTTGAGATCCCTGCACTAGCTTTGAGCTAACTAGATAAGTCTTGGCTCAGGTAACATTAACAGTGGAGCAGCAGCTGGATCAAAGCTATTTCGGGTATGTCTGCCAACGCTGCAGCCACACCACCTGAGTGCTGTGTAACCATGTCTCTGAAACTGAGTTTGCTCCAGTTGTTGTGGAGAAAGTGGATCTGATTGTCCAAGGGATTCCCATTGTCCAGTGTTCAAAATTAAGGTTGAAAATGAAAAATCAGCAGTTTTCTTTCTGTCCTGGAACAGTGGCTCTTTGAGGCTCTATAATCAGCGTTGAGCCCTTGCATTTGTACGTATGGTGCATTGTAATGCACGAGGGCATTTGAGGCAGTTTATATTAGGAGAATGATTATGTGTTGCAAATATACATGAGCACCACTTTGTCCACCCCTAAAATGCAGCTATTTCTGGAATGCAGTGGCTGTTAACAGCCACCATTGCAAATCTGATTAGGCCTGGGCATGAGGAAGAATCCCATGTCTGACTGACAGCAACCGTGCTCTCTGAAGGAAATAGAGTGGGGCCTGCAATATCAGTCTCAGCCCTGAGTACCTGATGTGGTTCAGTTGAGTCTCAGAGATGTTTCCATGCTGCTTTCTATTCTCCTCTCTGATCCAAATCACTACAGTGGGGCCCCACGTGGATAGGGCTAGCAGCTAATCCGTGAGATTAGTGACCTGGTTTATCTCCCCACTCCCCTCCATCTGCTCTGATGAATCCATCTGAGACGGGCTCCTACCTCCCCTGCGTACAAATGGTGATCTGTGGACCTGGGTCTTGGGAATTGCCTACAGGTGGGTTGTCTGGCCTCCATCTCTATGAAGAAGACCCAGCAGCGGCACAAAAATGAGTTGCCCCAGAAGCTGGAGGGTGCAATCTTTTTGATTTTAGGAGACATGAGAATTGTCTACACATGGAAGGAATTCTTGAACTGACCATCACACCTCACCCAGGACTTGGCAGCTCCCTGCTTGATCATGAAGATCTGATAAATTCAAGATGCATTCCCCCTCTCTTCCATGTCCCTCCTGAGCCCTCAGTCCCTGGGCAGAAGTCCCCACTGGGTTAAGGAGACTAGGAAGTTTTCCCATGAATTGCTTCTAGTGGGACTAATCCTTCTGCCGACAACCTGCATTTCCCCGAACAAGCATGGCCTGATCTGTTTGGCATCCCTGTTTCCAGGGGAAACATGCATTGAAGGCCCCACTGCTGTGGGGCTGGCTTCAGGTGTGTCTTTAACTAGCCAGGGGCACAACCTGTGTATTTGTGTTTGTGATGTCATTGTGTAGACCTGTGTGTCTGTGTCAGTCTTTCTGGATTTATTTACGAGTCTCTGCCTCTGCCCTAACTGACTTACGTGTTTGTCTCTCTTCCCTGTGGGAGGGTGTGTTGATTTTTTGCCTCACGTTCCCTTCTCCCAGCACGGTGGTTTTCAGACTCTGGGTTGGGTCCCAGTACTGGGTCGCAGACCCTCAGGCACTGGGTCATGGCACCCCCTGCTGCTGCTGCTAAAAGACTGGAATGCATTGCTCAAAGATGTAATTGTTAGGTTGCAGGCAGAAATAATTTTGTTCAACTGAGCCCAAGAAAAAAAGTTTGAAAACCACTGCCCTAGCAGGAGGGGACTTGAAAGGACAAGTTGAGGCCTCCTCATCCCTCTGCCATGAGATCCTTTCAGAGCGGTCCCAGAGCTCAGGGATTGCACTACGCCTGCGGAGTCTCCTCTTTTGCTGAGGGGGCCCTGGCTCTGCTGCGGTGATGTTTCTTTTCTCGGGGCTGGCTGCTCGTTTGCAGGCTTGGTCCTGGAGCTCGGCTGAGCCTGGGGTGATGGCCCCAGGCATGGGGTGTCTGTGTCCCCGGCTCTCGTCCGCTCGCGGGGCCGGCGCCTCCCTGCTCCCCTCCTCCCTCTTAACTGGAATTTAGCTCATTGAGACCATCTGTTCCTTTTCGGCCCCGTTGTCATGGCGATGGAGTGGCTTGAGACAGAGGTTTAGCGAGTGGTGGCCTGGGGAATGCTGGGAAAAAAAAATACACAACCAAAGGGTCTCCTCCTTCCTAGGACTGCAGAAAGGCATGAGAGAGGGAGGGATCCTGCATGGGGTGGGGCTGAGGCCTTCCCGCCTCCTGCCTGTGTCTTGCTCTGCTTTGGCCAGCCTTGTTTCTCTAGTCTCCTCCTCCTTTCTCATTTCTGGCTCTGTCTCTTGTTGGTTTCCATCTCTCTCTCTCACACACACCTCTGCCACAGCTAGATCAGGGCTTGGAAACCTGGAACTGCAGTCAAGGTGCAATGGGGTGCAGGGATTTCCCTCTTCCCCACAGACCATGCTCAGCAGTGTCCTGCTTTCACAGCAATGAGGCTGGCAGAATGACTCACGGAGGGAAGTGCCACTGTATTTCCTTTATGGAGGTGCTTCTAGCAACACGCTTTCCCACCCTGGGGCACTGCGCCAGCCCTAACCAAGCTTCCCTACATCTTGCCTGAAGGGCGCATGAGGTGCAGGATTCTGGGCATACCCTCAGCTAGGTTCCCAGGGAGTGGGGTTTGCTATTTGTACCCATTCCTGCATCCTCTACTCCAGTGCACCGGCAGACTGAAATTTGCCCCTGTACCAGGAGTGAACCCAGACAACACAGGAGATGCTCAAGCGGTCTCAGTGACCTGCCAGTGTGTAACCAAAGCAGAATCCAGGCTGGTTTGATTGTTCTTTCCTGTTTGTTTTTATTTAGAGAATCTCTTGTCAGGCGAGGCTGGCCACAATTGTATTTTCATTCAAAACAAGCCTGTAATGAATACTTAGACCCCTAGAAATGGTTCCCTGCTATTTTTATTTTCTGTTTTCAGTGGAAGCCACTTAAAAAAAGCAAGCATAGGCGAAAGAAACAAATAACTGTGTGCCTGCCATTTTTGCAACTTCCACACTGCACTTGTGTGCTAGTCAGTGAGAACTGTAACCAAAACCCACCAGAAAAGGACTAGTTTAAAAAATCTATAAGTTTGTCATTGCCATACATAGAACCTTCCTATCATCATAGGTGCTTGTTTGTTTATTATTGTATTTATTTACATGTTCTGTATTAGCTCTCCAAAGCGCCTGTCACTTTTGGAGCCCAGATGTGCTAGACACTGTCCCAGTAGGAAGGGTTTACAATCTCATACCTTGCTCCTGCCTGGAAATTGCTAACTCAGTGTCTATGCTCTTGGTGCAAGTCAGATCAGAGGCATGCCAGGGTGTGAGCAAGTGCACAGCCCTAAAGCTCTTTTCTACTTCTAAAGACCCAAAGAGGGCCATGGGAAGCAAAGCATAAATTAGAGCTGCCCTGAGACTACTCTGAGTTACACTGGGGCTGGGTAGGGCCCCTGAATTGCCCATGGGAACGCAATGATGGCATAAAGCCACCTCTGTCCCTTTGCTTCTGGCATACCCTTAAGTGCAGGAAGTGAGTAAATGCAGTTGGATGGCTTGTGCTCAGGAATGTACAAATCTTGATCCAGAACCCTCATCCCGATTCCTGCTTGCAAAGAAATGCTTTTTGTATAATGACCCTAAATCCCAGCAGCACTGATTTGCCAACACTGGTCTGTTTTGCTTTGAGGCTTCTCCCAGCTCATTCTGCTTGGGACCGGGGCCTGTTTGTTCTGCTGTAAATTTGAAATGCCTTCATTAGCTCTCATTATGTCAGAACCCAGAACAAGAATATCAGATCAAACCCAAAATGTCATACGTGAGTTAAGCCAAAAACAAACAAACAAACAATAATCAGCCAGAAAGGATTTTATTTTTTTTATGTATTTTTTGCCAGAACAGATAGGAAGGCCAAAATGTTTTGAGAAAGATTGATTTGATTTTAACTTAGCTCATCAATAGCACTTAAATGGAGCAATTCCTCTTTGCCAAAACCAATAGCAACAACAAAAGCGACCCAAACATTTATGTCAGATCCCTGTTCCCCTTGAAAAGCCAAGATCTTTAATTGGCTTTTAATCTGGGAAGCCAAGCGATGTTTGGTGTTTGCACTGAATGGTAATAGGGGATAATATCTTTTCTCTGAGCGATAGGTTATTTGATCTCTACATGTCAGGAAACCTGAGCGTATGTGTGTGAGAATGGGGGAGGGACGGACCAGCCCTTGCTTTTAGGCCAAACAGAAACACAACTACTTTGTTATTTCCAGTGATAATTACAAATAGGATGAGGAACAATAATCTTTTGTCTCTTTGCTCTGGGGTGTCATGTGACTCTAGAAACCCTCAGGACAAGCCTTCAGAGATAGCATCTAGTGTACAAGGATGTTAACATTATGTATCTCATTGATGGGACAAACTGGAACCAGTGCTCCAGGCTGCTATGCCTGAACATGAATTTTGTTTGGCCACGATTCAGCAAGTCACCTCAGCATGTGACCAGCTTGAAGCATATCAGTACACTTATTCCTGTTTGGCAAAAAAAAAAGCAGGTGTTTAATGTTTACCGTGTGATTGAAGGCAATGGGGCTACACAGGTGCTCCAGGTTAGAGCACCAGCAGATGTGTTTTACTGAATGGAAACCACAGCACAAAATTGGTTAATTAAAATGATGAGTTTAAACCAGGGCTCTCAAACTCAAATCACCATGAGGGCCGCATGAGGATTAGTACACAGCCACATGAGGACTAGTACGTTAGCCCGAGTGCCACACCACTGAAACCTTTTCATACAACGATAATGCAAATATTGGTAACAATAGTGTCGTTCTGAGTGGCAGGAAATAGCTTTAGGGGCCGCATGCAGCCCATGGGATGCGTGTTTGAGACCCCTGGTTTAAACCACTTTAGCTAAACTGGCACAACTTTGAGCATGGACACTTTGGCATCCATTTAAACCTGGCTGGCTGTCCACTTAGCTTGCCCCTAAGGCTGGTTTACAGTATGGCAGTACAGAGCCTTCACATATGCAAATTTACACCAGTTGTACTAAATCAGTGTAATGCCACACCTGGAGTTCACCTTGTGCATCTTCTGTGTGGAGTCCAACCTATACATTAAAATGGCTGGTCATGTAGACCTGAGGGGTGGGAAGGGTTGTTGTTCTGAGTTCAGTCCTTCACAGAACGTCTGACCCAGCTCAGGGAGACAACCCTGATGTTGAACAAGTCACTTAAGCTAGTATTTTTAATAAAGCTCAGCATTTTGCAGGCTGATGTTTGCAAATCCTGGAAGATCTGGTCCTTAGCAGAGGCATCGCTGGCACTGGGCACCCAGGGCACATGCCCCGAATCCCAGCACTGGTGCCCTGGGTCTGGCGGGGGCCCAGCCACCCACGGCCGCAGCAGCTCCATCCCCAGCCGGGGATCCGGGGCTTGGCCGCCCCAGCAGTGGCGGCTGCTCTGGCTCCGGCCCTGGCCCTGGTCCCGGCTGGGGATGCATGGCCCAGCTGCCCGCGGCTGCTTCTAGCCCCGTCCCTGGCTGGGGATGCGGGCCCAGCTGGCCGCGGAGGCACACGGCGGCTTCCAGCCCTGTCCCTGGCCAGGAGGTGTGGCCTGCGACTGGGGGACATGGCCTGTGGGCTGCAGTGGGGCCTGGGGCTGTGCCCCGGATCCCTCCCCAGGGTAGCAATGCCCCTGGTCCTTAGTCTCTCATTGCCTCAGTTCTTTGTTAATAAGAACAGAAATGAACACCTTTTTTTGTCTGTCTTGTCCACTTAGACCATGCTAGGTGCTGTACTTTAAGGACCTGATCAGCTACTGCTGTAATATAACTAAGAGCAGCAGTTGGTCTGATTTATGGCAGTAGCTATAAACCACCTACCATCAGGAGTGTCCTTGGCCCGGAAAAAGACTGGGGCTTGGGCACCAGGGCTTGGGGCTCGAGTGCTGTATATGCACTGCCACTGCAGTTGCCACCGCGGTAGACTCAGGGCTCTGGCACTGGACTCCGGGCTCAAGCCCTGTAAGTCAGGCACCACTAACACCCCTGCCTACCATATTAGCCATTAGAATTGC
Source organism: Podocnemis expansa (assembly GCA_007922195.1). Lineage (NCBI taxonomy): Eukaryota > Metazoa > Chordata > Testudines > Podocnemididae > Podocnemis > Podocnemis expansa. The sequence goes on from ML682025.1 coordinate 22,211,334, forward strand.
TTCCCCTGAAAATGACAAGTATCATGCAATAAGCTGGCTGGTGTATATCACCAATGTCCTCTGCAGGATGGATTCAGAACCACTCAAATGTGTCAGACCATGGACTGCTAACCCTAACTGGGGTAGCTCAAACAGCAGGAGCCTGTGATTTCAGAGCAGGAAAATCTGAGGTTGTTGTAAAGTTCCCAGTGTTTTGACTGGGCTGACAGCTGGGCAGTTGCAGGGTATGTCTATGCTGGACTCAAGAGGCGTGGTTGTGGTCTGTGTAGACATGTGTAAAAGTTTTAATTTAGTCAGCTCTTCTACTGACAGCTATGAAGGCTTAGCAGCTCAGACAGAATAGGCCAGTCAAGTGAGTAGCTACCCAGGGTCTCAGGAAGGTTTATACAGCCTGTGCTGCTACATGTTCACTGCTGTTGGTGCCCAAATTAAAGCAAACGGGGTATGTCAAGACATGCTGGAGGTGCCTCCACTAAGTATCCCCTTAGGTGGCCAGAGATTGATTACCCTAGAACAGGACAGTAAAATATCCATTGTATTCAGCCAGCTGGTAGCATTACTGGTCTCTGGATCCTTTCAGGCCTACTTACACATCAAAGGAGAGTTTGTCTCAATGCAATCATATTAATTCCCACAGTGGAATTGACTTCCTCATGATTGGGCATGGCATAGCAAGCTTGCCTCATTTAGTGACCCTGCCTACCACTGGCCACTCCAGTCCTGTGTTGGTCTGCCTCTTTCTATGACTCAACCCACAGGCCAGCTCACATGTAGTTCCAGTTCTTCTGGGACCACAGAAAGTCCAACAGAAAGCAAACATCCAATCTCTCCATCCAGTCTGCCACCCTTGATACATCCTTTCTTCAGAGTTCCTAGCTGTCCTTTTCAAACACTACTCACCACCTTCCCTGTAGCTGGAAGGGGAACCCAGGACAGCTTTCTATACCATGTTCCAGTCCAGGGAACATAGGACAGGGTCAAGATTATGAAGACCCTATACTGTTACCTCTCTGGATTTCTTCCTACCCTAGTCTGTTGGCAGGTTTCTTCTCCAGCTTTCCTAAGGTCTCCCTTCTTGGAGGGCCAGGGCTCATAGAGTTCCTCCCTGAAATTCCCACCATAGGTCCCAAACCATGAGTGTAAACTGAACCCAGCTCCTGCAGTCCTCAGATTTGACCCTTCATCCCTCTCTGTTGAACACCTCCCAAGGCTTTCTCCCTGGAAGTCCAGATCCTGCCCTACTGTCTCTCCTTGCCAAACTTTGCCACTTAAGAGGGTCCCAGGACTGCCTGTCTTTTTGGAGTGCTTCCTTTAGCCCCCAGTCTCTCTAGTCTTAGAGCATAACTGCAAAGCTCACCCATACCTTGCTTCTTCAGAAACCATGCCACTCCTCACCCAGTTAGGGGTCTTCTTTAATTGGAGATGACTCACCTGCCAGGTGCAGCCAGATGGGTTAATTGGCCTCTCAGGCTCTCAGTAAACCTTGTGAGCCAGGATGGGGAACACACCCCATCACAGCCAGTCATAAAACAACAGCTAGCCACCTGAATAATTACACAAGAGTCCAAGATGAGCTTTTACAGCCTGCTCTGAGACCTGTGCTGTCATAGTATCACTGCTGTTGGGGTCTGAGCTAGCTAGACTGTGGTATGTCTCCATGAGCTGGGTCAGACATTTGATGGTGGAGAAGCAAACTCTTAGGTGGCTGCAGATTTGTTACTTGGTTAAAGCGCCAGTTGTGTTCAGGTAACCAGTGAGCTCTCTCTGGGTCCATTCAGTCCTGTTTATATATCACCAGGTGATTTATGTTGATACTCCAGACTTGTTGATCCAAATGGGGATATTAGTGGCTTCTGCATTCAGGGCAAAGCAAGGGAAGCATTAGGCAAACCCAGGGCCAGTTCACCAACCCATAACTATACTGGCTCTGCAGATATCACAGGTGTATTGGAACCTGACCCTAAACCCAGTGAGGCCAAGACCATTGTCTTTGGCTCTTGGTCAGTTATGGGATCAAACTTTGTCATGTTCTGCAGGCAGGATCAAGTGTCAGAGAGAGAGAGAGAGACACACGTGTTGGCAGCAGAGGTATACAATGAGACAGTGCTGCTTCAGTGCAGTTAGACCTGTGAAGTGCACCCTTTAAGTGTCTCTCAGAACAGGTCTTCCTTGAATAAGTTGGCCCAATGCACCAGGGCTCATTTTTCTGCCCACAGTTGTACTTTGTGCAATAAATAGTAGCAGCACTTGCCTGTGGTCTGTACAAAGAAGTTAATAGTTAATCAGGGGCCGGCAGTGGATTTGTTTTGTTGGTTAAAACGCTGTATTTCTATTTTAAGAGCTGGCCAATGGGGCCAGATTTCCCGAAGAGCTCAAGGTCAGATTTTCAAGGTTTCAGCATACACATTTGGAGCCAGGATTTCAAAAGAGTTTAGCTCCCCAAAGGACCTACCTCAGAGCCAAGTTGTCAAAAGTGGCCCCACACAGTATGCAGAGCTCTTTGCAGCTTTGCGATATAAAAATCTTCTACCCAGGTGCATTAGAAATGTATAATGTGACTGGCTTGGGCTCACTTGCTCTCCTGTTGCATTCTTCTTTCACATGTATTCATGCAGCTGAGTAACTAGCTCAAATGCTTTCAGGATCAAAAATTGACATCCCATGCTGCCGAAGCTTCCAAACTTCTAGAACGAACGGTCCCACTTGCGGCTTTGCCCACAATGGGGATTTGCCCTGATTCCAGCCATGGATTTAATTACCCCAACACAGAATCTAAGACAAAGCTTCAACTTTCCCCAGTGCAGGTTAGCCCAGTATTAAGGAGGAACAAGCTGTCTCAATGCAAACAGTATCTTAGAGCAGGTTTGCTTGTCTGTTCTGTCCCCATTGTGGCCAAGGCCTGAGGCTGAAGATAGCTGTTCAGCATTTCCCCAGAGATAGGACTGGAAGTTTAAAAAAATAAAAAAAGAACTGCACAAAGTGTCTTCTTATTTTTTATTATTTTGTCTTATCATAGCAATTAGAAACCCTAGTCATGGACTAGAGTCCCACAATGCTAGGAGCTTTGGAAACATGGAGCAAAAAGATGGTCCCACAGAGCTTACAATCTCAATACAAGACAAGAGGCAACAGGTGGATACAGGCAGACAGGGAAATATAAGACAATAATGTTGAATGACATAATACATGGTGGTGTCAGCATCCTGATAGCGCAACGGCTGTCAGGTCTCGCTGGTGTTTGTGCAGGCCAAAGTCTCAGGAGGGTTATTCCATGATGGAACAGCTAGCTGATGTAAGTGTGTGCAAAGGGTGTGGTTTATTTTCAAGATGGACCATTTCCAAGTGATTTTAGACATTCATGCCAGCTTGCAGTCTGCTCTTGCACTAGGTGGCCGAGTCTCTTACCTTAGTCTAGGCCAGGCTTGTTTTACAAGGCACAAGAGTTAACATGCTAACCTGCAGAAGAATGAGTGTGGTCTAGTGGACTCATCTAGGCATCAGGAGACCTGGATTCTGGTTCTGACTGCAGCATAGACCCCCTGCATAACTTTCCCTCCATCTTGTGATTTCCTCAGTTCCCCATTGACACCATCAGGCTGACAGTGTGTAAATAATCCTTTGGAAACTGCTTTGAGACCCATGGGTGAAAAATGTCATGCAAGCATAAAGTATTTATAATGAGTCAGACCAGAACTGCAAAGGAGCCAGGACTGTGCCAAGAAGAAACTAAGGCTAGAGAACAGTCTTTTCAGATTGACTTAGGGGTGTTAGTCTGGTTTGACTTTCAGTGAGTGCCTATCTCCCTTTCATCTCCTTGAAAATACTAGCCTAAATATTTTTCCTTCCAAAAAATGCCATGCAGATGTGGGGCCGATGCCCTGTCAAATTGGCACCATGGCCTTCAGGTTGAGCAGAATGTGGGCACTGTGAATAGATTTGGGAATGTGTGACTTCCACTCATAAACATTAGTGATCCACTGGAAACCAGTGCAAAGATGTGTCTGATATTCTAAGAATCAGGGTCTACACTGATATCAAAAGAAGGCTAGAAACTCTTTCTTGTGAATGGCTAAGGGTTTGTGGGACTGGTTCTCTCCTGTGTGACACCTTGAATTTTCATTTAAACCTGGGCAAAGTGGGGTGCAAAAACATGATCCAATCAGAATGGTAGCAAGGCATACACATATTGAACAGGTGTGAAGGACCATAGAGGCCAGGCAGATCATCTGACCCTGTGCTTTTTCATGGCTCTCTCAAGGAATTCTTTGTTCTTCATTAGCTGTTGATGTTCAGAAATGGAATAGGAAGGAGGGAGGACTGGGAAATACAATGATTGTGGTTTTCTGATGCTGCTTCTGGTTAAGGGCTGGCTGTGGTAGCCAGCTCTTGCAGGAACATAAATCGATTCCGAATAAACATTTGGGCTAAGTATCGACCTTGGGATCCAACTCCATTCCTCAGACGGGAAGGTTGCCGCCTCCTCTGAGTAGTTTCCGCTCTGGCCTGCAGTGGGATTACAGGGGTGCCTCAAGGGAAGGATCTAGTAGGTATTAGGCTAGCAATGTCTGCAGCTGTACTCCAGTGCGCTGAGATCCATACCTCTGTTTTACCCTGTGGGTCAGCCGTGCTCAGCCTGTCCTCCTTTCTGTTCTCCTACCCTCCAGTCACAAGAGAGGGCAGTGAACAGCAGTGCAAAGAGTGTCTCCTGGGGCCATTCTTTTTTTTTCTTGATGCTCATTGGGAATCCTCTGTGTGAACCAGAAGCTGGATTTTGCAGTGGGTGGATGAGGTGGGAGAGGAAAATTCTTTATTCTGCAGTTCAGCACTCCGGTGACCAGGGCAACAATGCCTTAGCAGTGACGGCCTGCGTGAATTATATAATGGACAATGTGCATGGGGGTGGGGGAGGAAGCGGGTGGTGCTTGGGGGATTTTATTAATGGGGCTGCTGGGTGTCTTTTCTTGGCACCACGTGATGACACATCATGATGGCAAGGGTTAAAACAGCAAATGAAGACTCTTGTGGTATAGGGCTTCATGTCCTTAACCTTTGATCAGAGCCAGTATTAAGGGAAGGCAAAGCAGTGAGGGACCAGACGTTCCAGCAGACCTGAGTACTCATCCTGGTTCCACCACTGACCTTGGCCCCTTCTCCACCTTTCTCTTTCTACCTCGTCTGTTTTTATGATAAACAATTCAGGCAGGGGCTGTCTCTGGCCATATGTTCGTACAGCGCTTAGCACCATGGGGCCCTCATCTGACAGCTGGGATGCTTCTGTAACATCAGTCAGGTGGAAAAGGCCTGTTTGGAGGCATGATCAGGCCCTCTATTAAATGAACAGTCCACTTGAGCTGCTTAGTGTGCAAGCAAGGTAACCCTCTCCCATCATTTGGGCATCAGAGCAGCCCCGTTTCTTTCTTACCAGAAGGAGCTGCTGCTGAGACTTCCTAGCGCATGTTGTGTCTTTGGGAGCTCATCAGGGCAGTGGGGGTAGGAGGAGGCTGTGCATCACTTTACAGAGGTGGACTGAGTGCTGGGCCCTAGTGCCTTATCTTTTAGTGACGAGTTCGAAAGGGGATCCTCAGGAAGCATCAGCTTTGCTGGTGGGGAGGACAGGGAGAAGCAAAGGCAAAGACTGTGCTAGGAAAGTTTGTGAATAAAGATGCTCTGATAAGGCTCTGGAGAATTGAGCTTTGCTGGTCACCCACTGCTGGCTTTGATTGTGGAATGGTTCAAGTCCCTCCTGAAATGACTAGTGATTCTGGGTGCCCAATTTGAGGCATCTGAAAGAGGAAAGATTTTCAGAAAACTTCTCAGCTTGAAGAGTTTCAGTTTGAGCCCCCAAAACCACTGGAAAACACAGGCCAAGATACCCAGGATTCCAGCCTGGCTTTGCTCTTTTCCTCCTGTCATTAGTTCAGTGAGTGGCTGAGGCTGCTTTTTCAGCAGATGCCCACAGCCATCCACCTCTGGATGGACTTCAATCCCCACTTCAATGGCTTCTGAAGACAGAGTGCTGAGCTGAAAGCCATCTATCCTCATAGCCTGGCATGCAAACTGCCAAATGCACCCTCTCTTGTAGAACATCCTCCACGTCTGTTCCATGGCAGAATGTTGCTCCTGATTCCTTGATCAATGAGAGCTTCTTGTCCAGCAAAAGATCCATATGCAGGCATAATTTTGCCTGTGGTTCTGTGTCTGGTGAAGGCAGATGCTCAATATCTCTGACCTTCCATCAGGCTCTCTCTTTGACGGGTGGTTGTGGTGCCAGGCCTGTCCCTGTCACCAGTTCTGCCCACAGGCACCGAGGGAGATAATTAGGAGTGGTTTTGATGGCTTAGCATCTGAAGTTTGTTTCTTGGAAATGCTAACAGGGCATGCAAAGCAGGGCTTGAAGGCTTGTTTGACAGCCTCCCTTTCCCCCTCCCTGCCTTTGTCCCCTCTAGCATTATTGACAGCCTGTGGTGTGACAAAGAAATAAAATACAAGGAAAGGAAATTAGATCTGGATGAGAAATGAGGGCTGTCCCCCCCCATGTTGTTAATTTGTCAGAGCTAATTAAGATCTCAATCAAGATTTGTCTCCTTGCTTGGTCCCCCATGAGTCACTGACATTGCTCCCAAGGACCCCATTATTTTCTGACTTGGAGAGGACAAGGTGGCTTCCTTGGGGAAAGGACAGAGCTAGGAATAAGATGGAAATGGTATAAGGTGAACAAAAATCCTGGAGCTGTGGTGTTGGTCACCATAAAAAGCAGTAAGGTAGATAAAAGAATGACAGAGCGTACTAGAGCAGTGGTTTCCAACCTTTTTCAGGCTAGGCACCCCTTTTTAGCAAAAAAAAAAAAAAAAAATCCCCCCCCCCGGCTGATTATGTAATCTGGCTTGCACCACTCTGGCAGCACCACTGGGACAGCCAGTGAGCAGTGCTGCCACCACCATTGCCCATGCTGCTGGGGAGCCAAGCCGCAGCAGCTGTGGCCCCCTGCCGGGGAGCTGCCATGGCCTCATTCCCCTGCCAGGATCTGGCCAGGGGAAAGGCACCCCTGCTGGGGAGCATCAGGGCTGTAGCTGGATTCCAGCCCTAGTAGGGAGAGGCTCCGCGGACCCCCTGCAACATGTCCACAGACCCTGGGGGTCCCCGGACCACAGGTTGGGAACCACTGTACTAGAGCATTGGTTCTCAACTGGTGGTAAATATAGCCCTGGGGTACGCAGAGGTCTTCCAGGGGGTACACTCATCTAGACACTTGCCTAGATTTACAAAAGGCTAGCAAAGTCAGTACAAACTAAAACATTATACAGACGATGACTTGTTTATACTGCTTTATCTACTGTACACTGAAATGTAAGCATGGTATTTATATTCCAACTGATTAATTTTCTAATTCTGTGGTAAAAATGAGCAAATCAGCAATTTTTCTTTAATAGTGTGCTGTGACTCTTGTATTTTTATGTCTGCTTTTGTCAGGAAGTCATTTTTAAATAAAGTGAGACTTGGGGTATGCAAGACAAATCAGCCTTCCAAAAGGGGTACAGAAGTCTGGGAAGGTTGAGAGCCACTGGACAAGAGCCAGGCAATGAGTGCCCCCTGGCGACATCATCTCACTGGATTAAACCCACTGCAGAAGGCTTATGAGTGGTCACTAGGCCAGCCTTGGGCCTTTATGCAAGGATGAATTTCACAGTGATGTGAATGCACTGCAAGACAGGAGCCCAAGGAGCAGCAGCATGAAGACACATGGGCATCAGGATGGCATTGGCTACAGAGTTATGATCAAGCAGCTAAGCTTTCAAAGAGAAAACTGAACTTGTGAATTGGCCGCAAACAGAAGCCTGAGTCTGCAGATGGCCTGAGACAGTAGCTTTGAGAGCTCTGATTTGTTCACTTCCATCAGTTGGTTGTTAACTCTGAAACTTGATGATGGAGTCCCAAATGTCAACATTATTAATGCTTTGCCTGCTGGGTTTGAACATTTATTATTTACTATTTGTATGATAGAAGTGCCCAGAGGCCCTATTCAGCTACTGCACTTATCCCACAATCCCAACCTGCCTTCCTCATCTTTCCAGATGCCAGCAGCCCCAACTGTCCCCCATCCAGTGGCTGAATCCTCTGGCTTCACCCTCTGACAATGATTGTGCATTTTTGCTGGAAAATTCTGCAGCCCCCCAAGATGATTAAAAATGGCAGGGCAGCATCCTGTAAGTGATATTTAACAAGCAGTTAAATAACTGAAGGTTCCCTTTCATTATTGGCTAGCTCATCTGTATACATGAAAGAGTACATGTCTGCACAGATTTGATTTATCTGCCATGGGATTCCCAACCCGCCACACTGGAAGGCTGGGAAGGCAGGCCTCCTGCCACAGAAGTCAGGCCAAGTTTGGTGCAGAGCCCGTGGGTTACCCTGCTAATGCAGTGAAGGATTGGGGGGCCCTGGAAGGATTGGTGGTTCAGGATTGCAGGAAATGGCTCATGGTACATAGAAACTAGATCAGAGCATGGCTCCATACAGTCTAGTCTGTCTCTGACATTAGCCAACATCAGCTGCTTCAGTGGAAGGTGCAAAGAAACAAACCAAAAAGCCCACCCTGCAAGAGGAAGTTATGGAAAACCGTCAGGGGAAGCGTCCTCTGCCCCAACAATTTAAGATACTATTACATCCTGAAGTAGGAAGTTTTAATCCCTTCCAGAGCTCTTGTTTTCTTTTCCTAGTTATTTTTATAACTCTGGATTGTCTTGCTATGCATATACACGTCCGTTCCTCTGTTTTTAACCATCTGAGCACTTGACTTGGCGTATACATTGTGGTGGTGAGTTCCACAGGTTACTTGGGTCTTCAGTACATCCAGCTTTAAAGAGGAGAGCATGCAGTGACTTTCTTCACTCTGTGTAGCTGGGATGGGGTGCGGTGGGGACTGTCCTTGGTTTCTGCTTCTTTATTTATTAGAAACCACAGGCTGTGACTGGAACCTCAGATCTGATCTCTTCCTCCTAAGCAAACTATGGGGACATCTGGATCAGAGATTCATTTGGTGCCCAGTCCAAGCCTCAGTAGCAAAGAAGGGGAGCAAAAGCTGTCAAGTTCTCATTGTGTTGCAGTTAGAAATTGCTTGTATGGTACTTTCAGCTGTTGGAAATCAGGGGTCTGGAAGTCTGATTTAATAAGTGCAGATGTTTTGAGGTGGGGTCAGCAAGAGAAGTTCCTGTAGTGATGGTCAAGCAATCCTGCATCCTGCCTTCTGAGACTGGCTGGCCTGAGTGTGTCTGGTCTCTCAGCAGTGCAGCAATCAGCCCACGTGCAGACGTGGTAGGAGGGGAGAAGGAAAGAAAGTGGAAACAGGAGGGAGATGGAAAGAATGAACGAGAGGAACAGCAAAGGAGGTGGAGGGGTAAGAGAGAACTGAACGGAGAGGCAAAGCAGACTCTCTGGCTGATAGCAGAATTCGGATTTGTGTTGCAAAGTGCATGTGTGCATCTGTTTTGCTGTGCTTGCTGTTGTGAACGTACTCTCAGTGCAGTGATTTGCACTGAAAGCGGGGGGGGGGAAGGAAGGCAGTTCTGCGTGCACCCCCTTGCATCTATGTGTCTGAACCTGCCCTTCTCCCCCTCTACAGGAGGGCTTGCTGGGAATCCAGAAGTGTGCAGTATCAAGGGAGTGCCAGAGATACTGAGATCTGAATCTCAGCAGTTTAGATGCTACTTGTCACCCTGCAGCTGGCCCAGAAGAGGTTGCACAGATGTTGCAGACACACGCATGCAGTGCAGGCATTGAGCTGGTCTGAAAAGAGACCCTGGATCTCCCAGTGCACCACAAATCTTGCAGTGCACACTCTGCTTCCCGAGGTCCTGATGCTAGTGCGCAGGCTTCAGCTCCCACCAGCAGCTAGAGGGGTAAGTGCATGGGGATTGCATCAGAGCTAGTGTCCGAAGATCCCCCAGCTTATCAGGTAACTGAGTCCAGCTGCTCATTCTGTCACGTCAAGACCTCACAGTTCTGCAAATGTTGCGCTTGGCTGTATGTTCGTCAGTCTACGGCCTGTCCTCCTCTCTCCTGTAGAAAATTATCCTCCATTTCTGGACAGTCGGAGAGTCCCTATTTGAGCTTAGTAGCAGATAGTGCTATGAGACAGGGTGGTTCATCCCAGCACTGTGCCCTGATTCACCATCCTTACTTGATGGTGACAGTGCTGTGAGCTCCCTTGAGTCTCTGCTCTGGTCCCAGTGAGCAGCCTTGAATTCCAAGATGTTTGAAATCCAGTTATTAGCCATAGGCCCATCTCTAGTTTTAGTTGAAGGTTTGGCTCTGTTTTTAATTTGATTTGGATTCAGTCAGCTGTCCTTCAGTCAAGCTTCTGATTGAAACAAACAAATAATGACCTAAGAATAATCATAGCATTGGACTGCTGCTCCATTTAACCAAACTGGCTGGTATCAGCTGCATCAGAGGAGGATAATTTTTCATTAACATGCCCAGCAGTGGCAGTTTCTTCCTGACCTGTCAGGTCATGATTGGCTCATGCCCTGAAGCATGAAGTTTTGAGCTCCTTGACACAGGTTTATCCAGCTGATGTGACTGTAGATGGAAGGTCTCAGATGAGTGATTCCTTGCTGAAGAAAACAGTTGGTTTCCAGGGGTCTGCTGGACATCTTGCATTCAGAGGATTTGGATCTCTACCCCTGTCTGAACCACACTTTCAGCCCCAAGGAGGAAGGGGAGGAGATAACTGGGGAAACTTTGGAAACAGAGAAAGTGGCCAGAATCATTACTACGGTGTGGACAATTCCTTCCTCAAGCATGCGCTTTCATCTTCCTTTGGGCTGTGAAGTAGGGAGGGAGAAATCAGTTCACTGTTATACATTTAGAGTAATATTGCTCTGGAGTTGGATGGTGAGACCCATGCAACCCAGTTGCTGGCTGGGGTGCTGCACTCTGTAGGACCCCTGGAAATTTGTGCTTACAGCAGGCTCTGCAATGCTCCATGATCATATTTCCTCCAGGTCATGCCACCTCCTGCATGTCCTTTGAGAATGGGCCGTACCAGCTTTTCAGTGGTGCAGAAAATGATTCAGTTGTGGGAGAGGGGAGATGAGAGGGTGCTTCCTGCTGTAAATGCCCCTGGAGACAAGCACCGTCTTTTGTTCTGTGTTTGTACAGTGCCTAGCACAGAGAGGCCCTGGCTATGGCTGGGGCTCCTAGAGCCAACTGCAGTACAAACAATGAATAATCATACTGGCAGGGTGCCCCTTGAGAGAAACTTCCCCTCCCTCAGTCCTTGCTGTTCTCTCCTTTTCAAAAGTGGCTGCATTTCAGTGGCAGGGGGATGAGGTTCCTGCCTGGGAACTGCTTGCAAAGGGATTTGGATCCTTCAGGGGGAGAGGCAATAAATATAAATGGATGGTATTATTGAAACATCCGTTCGTGTCTATGTGGGTGGGACCTGTCGGGTTCCCAGCACTCATCTTGCCTCTGGTGTTGTCATTAAAGAGCAGCTCTCTACTCCTTCACCTGCACATGGCCTGTGCCAACGACCCACAGGAATATTTAGACCCTGTTGTAATGATTGTAATGAATCAGCCCCACCCTCCTCTGCCTGTCTGGTACATACACAGTCAGAAATGTTGCAGGGAAATGTTTTCCTTGACTGGCTTTCAAGGAGCAAGCAATGCCACATCAACTACCCTTAATCTAGGAGGTGGGCCTGATCCTGCCGGGCCCCCAAGCCTCTGTTGCTCCTGATGAGATCAGCTTAGTAGCTCTCGGAGAAGGGTGTATAGTGCCAGATCAGGGGTTCTTAACCTTTTTCATCAAGGACCCAGATTTAGTTTTGGAGTCAGCTTCGCGACCCATGGTTCGATTTTGAATTAACAATGTATTTCCTTTTTCAATTTATTAAAGAAGATGATAGTGATCAACCCTAAATGGCGTGGCGACCCAGTTTTGTGTCATGACCCATGGCTTAAGAAGCCCTGTACCAGATCCTTGCCATTGCTGAGATTAGGAGCGGTTTCACCATTGCCTGCAGTGGGAGCCAGCATAGACCCTGTTCTTCAGGTCTGATCTGTTAAAGCTGCCCTATCATGACAGACAGATCCCCGGTGACAGCTTCACCCCATCCCCTACCCCTAGCACCTCGCTACACACCACTCGCTACTGCCTTTCCATTCACTTACAGATCCCATTGTAGACTGCACTCTATCTGCTTGCTTGAGACAGCTTCCCTGATCTCTCTGTCTCCACTCCCTTGTGCAGTCCCTCTGCTTATCTCTCTTTGCCTTCCTCTAGGGTCCATCTGGGCCCTTTTGGTGCAAGAGCCTCTTCCTATGCAGTTCCATCTCCTGGTCTTTTCAAATCCCATTGGAGGCTCTCTCTGCTTCCTAGTCTGTGCCTCTTAATTTCTCTTTCCACTGGCCACTCATTATTTCAGACTCAGATTTTCAAAGGGATTTAGGCTTCTAAAAGTGCACAGAGACACCTAATGGGATTTTTCAAAAGTTCCTGAAGCACCCAACTCCCACTGGGTTGGACTCAGGCGCTGTCTGCATCTCTTGGCAGCTATCTGTATCCTTAAGGACCAGCGTCTTGCTCCAGCTCTGTGACTATAGCTAAGCTACAAACTAAGCCAACAGGTTGAGCACCTATGCATCTATGGCCTTGTGTGTAGCAAAGCTGCATTGTATCTGGTGAGGAGCTGGCAAATATTTGCTTGTACTGTAAGAGTCTTTTCCTGAAGCCCTGGGGCAGGCACCTAGGTAGGAAAGGAGAACACCCAGATTAGTCAGTTTTGACAGCTGCAACAAGGTGAAACTTGCCTGATTGTACAGCTTGTCTCAAAAGAGGACAGGAACGATCTGCAGATTCTCAGACCTAGGGAAAGTTAGGAACCAGAGCTGACTCTGGCAACTGGATCAGACTAAATGCTGAGGATGCTGGGAAAGAGCAGGATAAAATGGGGAACTCGACACCTCACCCTTAGCTCTGTAGTAGGTGGAAGCAAAATCCCAGTTCAGTGCTCCCCAGAACTTAGGGAAAACTTGGATCTGAGTTTTGCGGGGTGGCCCCAGTTCTACCTGCAAATTTGAAAGCTAGACTCAGCTTCACCGAGTTTTGCAAGCCCATCTGGGCTCAGTTTCAAGTGGACCTGGGATCGAGGAATGGTGTTAGCATAAAACTGAGTGACAGATGGTGGTTTCAGCAGTATTTAGAGGTCTGAACAAATGTAAAACATAAACCAAAGCTTGGAAAAGGAGGGAAGAGAACCCTCTGGTACAGAACCTGAAAGGAAAAATCCCTCAGTAAAGTAATCCAGCCAGACCCTGGGTGATGTTCAGTTCCCAAATTCACAGCTGGCTCTTCTAGAATCTGCAGTGAGCTGACTGGAATCCCTTTAGCTGTCCCCCTCCCTGCCTTGAACTTTGGTGAGTTCACCTGCTCTGGCCCTTCCTCCATGTGAGTCAGGGACTGACTTTCCTGCAGCTGGCACTATGTCCAGTGCTGGTGGGAAGCAGGAGCCGTGGTGGTTCCCTACCAGCCGGCAAACATCAAATGCTCCTTCTTCATATAACCTAGGAATTAAAGCACATTCCTTAGCAAGCCAGAACAGACCCTCCTCCTGCTTGACGTGCCACCTCCTTGTTTACCAGGGACCTTATCTGGAAGGTCTCAAACTGCCAGGGCCTGCTTTCCATTTCCCAGTCCATGTTCTCATGCTGACATTTCTGATTACGGTCTGTTTCTGGGGCAAGTTGGAGCAGGAAACTCAATTACTGGTCAGACAAGCTTTGTTCCTGCTCTGGGCAAAGAGATAGAGAGATTGGTTGCAGATCTTGGCTGGGAGGGGAGCTGTATTCATGAGACCTGGGAGAGAGTGGATGTGTTGTAACTTGCTTCCCCCACTCCTGGGGCTTGAACTTTGGAATTATGCTACTGTTGAAGGGACTGAAAAGAAACCAGAGAAGGAAGAAGTAAATGCTTTGGGAACTTGGGGAGGTGAGGTTAGAAAGGGGCTCTCTTGACCATAGGCTTCCCCTTGAGAAGGGGGTGGTGGGGTAGGAGGAAAGATACTTGGGAGATTATATCCTGATTCTCTGCACAATGAACCCACTGCCTCTGCTGGCTTGAGCAGGATCTGTACCAAGTTATGACTGAATTTCATAGAATCATAGCTATCCCAGGTGGGGATTGTATCTAAGGCTCACGTCTTGTCTCTCAATTCTGGGGATTGAATCCAGACCTCCTTTATCAATCTGGGGATTGAATCCAGACCCCCTGCTTTGTTATCTGCTACTTTATCAGCTGACAGCACTGTCAGGCTGTCTCATCCATTCCTGTACACATGAAACTGCCTTGTTGAGGCCACCCACTGGCATTCCTGTAACAGGATTGGGGAGAGAGTCAGGCACTGAGGATTTTGGAAGAGAAAGGTGATGGAAGCTGGTGGGGCCAAGTAGGCACCTGCACTGGGAAAGTTCTGCGGGGAGACTGGGCCAATCACCAGAGGATGGGATGAAAAACAGAAACTGGGCTGAGCTGCTGCAAAGAGGCTATCTAGCTTTCTATTCCATTGAACCTTTCCTTCCCTGTACAGATGAATCTAGGGTAGGATGGGATGAAATGGACTGAGAACAGATTCATAGATTCCAAGCCCAGAAAGACCACTGTGATCATCTCATTTGACATCCCCCCCTCTCTCCCCAGTGTAAGACAGACCAGAGAATGTCCTCAAAATGAATCCTGGGGCATAGCTTTCAGAAAACCATCCACTCTGGATTTAAAAATGGTCAGTGGTTGAAGATCCACCATGACCCTGGGTAAATTGTTCCAATGGTTTGTTACCCTCACTTTTAAACATTTACACCTCGTTTTCAGACTGAATTTGTCTAGCTTCAACTTCCAGTCATGGTATTATGTTAGACCTGTCTCTGCTAGATTGATGAGCCCAGCACTAAATATTTCTTCTTCATGTAGATACTTACACACTGTGATCAACTCACCCCTTAGCCTTCTCTTTGTTAAGCTAAATAGATTACGCTCTTTGTCTATCACGGTAAGGCAGGCTTTCTAATCCCTTAATCATTCTTGTGTCTCTTCTTGGAACCGTCTCTAATTTATCAACATCCTCCTTGAACTGTGGGGACCAGAGCTGGTCACAGTATTCCAGGACCTGTTGCACCACTGTCAAATACAGAGGGAAAACAGCCTTTCTATGCCTGCTTGAGTCTCCTGTTTATGCATTGCAGAATCAGGCTAGAACAGGATTCTGGCTTTCTCCTATTCTTCTCTAGTTCCTCTTTCATGTTCCTCTTCTCTCTTCCATTCCCTTTTTGAACCTTGTTTCTTTTTCATCTCTTTCTCGCTCTTCATTTTCTCTCTCCTCTCTTCCATTTACTCTTTCATCTATTCTCTCTCTTTCTTTCTGTGTCTGCAGAATGTCTCTGCCCAGAATAGAGACATGACAGACACTGGAGGGCATGCGCAAAGCTCTGTTTCGAGCATCTCTGTTTTATTCAATGACCATTAATTATTTTGGCCATGAAATACCATTAAACATCCCGGAAACCTTTTATATCAGAGCCATTAGCTTGGACGACTTTGGGTACCTTTCCTGGGAATAAAAGAAAAGCAAGAGATAGACCGGTAAATCAGGGAATCCCAATTACAAACCAGGTTTAGCTCATTAACCTAATTACAGCCTCTGTGCCAGTTGGCAGTGATGGCAGGGGCAGGCAAGTTACCCACGCGCTGACCAGTGCGGGGAGGGGGTAGGTAATTTCTGGCTGGCTGGTTTCAGTCTGGCTGGCTTTGAAGGGTGAATTTCCACATCCTAGCTGTCAGAGTCAGCTCTAGAAGCCTATTGAGGTGGATCGAAACAAGTCAGTGAATAATAGGTGTGGGGGGACATATCTCCTACAACTCCCCCCCAGCAGCTGCATTGATGATCACTCATGCATGGTGCAAAGCCTGAGCAAGCCCCTTTTGATGCTCCTGCTGGGTTGGGAGCAGGACGCTACAATTGCCTCTGTCCCTGGTAAGAAGCTGAGCTAGAAGAATCTGGCTTCCCCACAGAAGTGGCAGGGGATTCTCCATTCAGGCCTAGGGCCTTGGGCAGCTGGTGAGAGGGAGGAACATGGGACATAAATTGGGGGAGCTAAGGAATAAATCCTTGGAGAAGGGGTAAAAGGGAAGAATCTCTGAAGACAGCATAAGTGAGGAAGAACAAGGGGGTGGAGGTTATGGGGGAGGATGTAGGACAGAGGGTAGGGCTGACGGGGGAGTGGGGTGCCCAGCAGCTAGCCCTTTCCCAGGCTGTGAATAGGACCATAAGGGCCATCACCTTGATTTGTTCAGGAGCTGAGGCTAGAAGGGAAAATCTGGTGAGAGTCAGTTCCACCTGGCCCCATGGGCTTGGGTTGTATCCATTCTAGGAGCCCTTGTTAATTCCTGGATCTAGACTTCTTGTGAAGATATCCCAACTCCCCAGCAGCCTGCCTTTCTTTCCTGTTCTGTGTAAGGGGAAGTAGCACGCCTAGGTATCCAGCTACCTCCCCCAGTGAAACAGGCTCCAGAAGACATGGCATTGTCACCATTGCTGGAGTATCCAGACCCCTTGGGTGCTGCCCCTTGGCAAGTCACTGGGAGCCACTTTCAGTTCTTTGTCTGTCCAGCAGAGACCTTTGCTGTAGGAGTCCGTCTCCAGAACAGGGCAGAGACCAGTGCCTGTCACACATGGTGATGGCACCAAGGAACTCAGTTCTCTCAGAGACATCAGTGGGAACCAGGAGACAGCCACATCACAGGGCTAACACAAAATAGCCTGTGTCCTTGGCTGTGCAGGGTAGAGGAGGACGTGGATATTCCAGGCCCTTGTTCCACAGACTCAAGGTGACTCACAGGCCAGGGGGAAGAGGGAGGGTTCTGTGCACAAAAGGTCTGAGGGTTGACTCCTGTATGTGCAGCTGCTCCCTAGCTATGTGTGTCTGTTCAAAGGGAGAAGGTGAGGAAGAGGCGGCAGGCCCCAGCTTGTTCTGCCAGTACCCAGTCAGGATGGGAAAGCACATGAGTCAGAGCTGGAGGGGAAAGGGTGCGGCTCCCACAGTGGGATCCAGAGGAGGTGGAGGTGGGGAGAGGGAGAAATGAGAACAGGCTGGAGACCCCATGGGACCAAAGCCATGATTTTTCTGGTGCCTGGGAAAGCAGAGGAAGGGAGGAAGAGCCAGGCTAGAGGAGGAAAGTGATCCCAGGGGCACACTGCTCACAGGCAGGTGGCTCTGCATGGAGGCCAGCCAACATGGCCAGCATGGTGTGAAGGTTACGACAGGTGGAAAGAGTTAGTCACTGGGTCTCCATCAGTAGAGACGAAGCTGATTCTCAGTGTGCTGAGACTTAGGGTGTATCTACACTTGATGCTGGAGTGGGGGAAGTGCAGATACCTACCTGCAGGGAATGGCTGAGATCAGAGCAATGTAGTGGAGCAAGGTGGGAGAATCAGGTTGCATCTCCAGCTAACCCTTTGACTGCCTCCTGCAGGCCCCAGGCTTGGGGAGCTGCCATAATCTTATATGGGTGCTCTCAGGACCGGGGACCCTGACTGCCAGGGCTGTGGGGAATTGCCAATCCCACTGTGCTCCTAAGAAACTTCTCACCTTTGTGCTGGCTCAGATCTTGGCCTCTCTCCCCAGCATGAGCTTAGGGGAGGGGAATGAGAAGGTACCTGGGAGAGGAAAAAGGGAGTGAGTGAATGATGGCACATTGTTTGCTAGGTGGGCTGGGAAGCCTTGGGCTGGTCATGGCAAGTGACATGGGCGGGCACAGTGAACTGGGCAGGGGTGTGGTGGAGACACAGATGGCCAGGGCTTGGTGGGGACATTTTGGTGACCTCTGTGCCACTTCGTGGGGCCAGTCTAAGGTGGAACTATCCCGTTGTTTGTTTGACTGTCGATGGTAATTGAAAGCTTCTCCAAAGACAAGGGGAAACTGTTCATTAGTCTCTTCTGCTCTGTGGGGTGATGAGAAGCCACCTTTGGCAAAGGCTGCATCTGACAGGGCCTCGCTCCTTGTGTGCAGCTCCCGTTTCAGTGTCAGGCTGGGGGCTCAAGGGGGATGAGCGGCAAGTCTGATTCTTGTGTCCCAGGGGGGATCCAAGACGCATTCTCGCTGTGGCTCGAGTTCCCTTCAGTACAGGATTCCCTCAAAGCAGTCACTGGAAATGAGGGAATGAGACAGTCACACTGGGCTGCTTAACTCAGATGGTTGTTGCTGTGCAGATCTGGATAGGACTGGATCACAGGGGCTTGTGTGACCTAGAGACAGGCTCAGGATAGGTAGTTGTCGTCTGTATGCAGGCTTCAAGGGTGCTCAGGTTGGAGAGTGTTTGGATGTGAGGATTTTGCTTCAGCCCCTGAGAAAACAGGGTCTATTTGCAAAACCCAGCTCTGAATTTGCATTTGAATCTTGAGCAACACCAGTGCCTGGGTGTTTAGCTCAGGCCCAGGCTTTATGAGTATCATGGGTGCATTCACTGCTGGTTCCAGCCCAAACCTGAGACTGGCAAGGCAGCAAGAAGAAATAAAGGAGGAAAAGGCAAACAGAATTCTTTTAAAATTTTCAAAAAATAAAAAGAAGTTTTGGGGAGCTCAGCCTGCCTCCCTGACCATGGATGATGCAGCCTTTCAAAGCCCGAAAACTCCATAGACCTGCTGGTTATCAGCCATTGCATTGTGGCTGTATTGTAAGAATTCAGCTGCTTCACCGTTGTTCTCATCTAAGCATAATGTAGAGATGGGACCACACCTCAACGCACGGATCTGATCTCCTGAAGGGCTGGGCTGGGTCAAAGAGTTGGGTTCTGAATCAAGTGATGTCCCAGTTGAAGCCAAAATCCCCACCCCATTCTCAGTACCTAGATTTTGTGGGTAGATTTGAAATCCAGACCTGATCGTTGTTGCAGCTCAGAGCCCTGTCCAGTAACAGGCTTGACTCTGGGCTCAGCAATGGGCTCTAAAGATTTGAGATAAATTCCCCCCATTGCCAGCTCCTTGCACACCAGACTCCCTTGCTCTCATGTAAGAATTTAATCAAACAGAAAATAAACAGGCAGCACATAGTGAGAAATCCCAGCCCCACAGGGGCAGCTGGAGTTGCTTTATGTACTGACCATTATTTGACCAGCTCTGCTTCCAGATAATTAAAATGGTTTAATAAACGCATAACCCAAACAGCTGCCTCCAGAAAATTTGTCTCTGTATCCAGAGACCCATTGCCCTGTTTGGAGTGCCACATAGTTACTGGGATTTGAGGGTGGCAGTTGGTAAATTTGTGGATTTGTGTGAAATGGTGAGACATTGAGTGTGTTTGCATGTGGGAGAGGGAGTAAAATACCCAGATTTTAGCGTGGAGATGGTGAAAAGAAATGGGATAGATTAGGGAGAAGATGGGGATAGCCAGCTCCTGGAAAAGAGAAAGGAGAAATATGTGATGGGGAACAAGATCTTGGTACATATCTCAGTTCCACTGGTGAAAAGCTGGAGTCATTCTACTGAAATCAGTAAAGTGACTCTGGGTTTATGCTGGAGTAACTGCATCAGGCCTTGGCTTTCAGGTGTAAGGTACACTCCGAATTCCCAGAGCCCCTGCTTGGGCTGTATATAATTCATTCCCATTTCCTAGCACTTGCAGCAACAGTGAGAGGAAAGGCAGCTTTCCCTCTTCTGGTGTTGACTGGAAACTCCACCTCCCTCTTGGGCTTCCTATTGATTTCCCGTCTGTTTCCTTTGCTTGAAGAGCTCTGAAGGTTGGAGCCAGAACTGCACTGATGCATGAGGATAGAAACAGGCTGGGGAAAAAGATCCTTGCCTTCTGAGGCTGGGTTTTATCTAACAAAGGAGGGGGAAATATCATCCCTCTTGGAAGGGTGTGTTGCATCTTGCAGGACAGATCTTTCCCTGGGAGAGGGTGTAACTTCACCAAGTGAGGCATCGTCTTCACTTTCCCACTGGCTATGTCATTCTCATCACTGCAGGATTTTCCTCACATGGCTGAGTACTTGGTATGGCTGATGTATTTCCCTAGACGTAGACTTTGGGCTGATATCACAGTCAGTTCCCACTGGCTTTGCATTCCTTCAGTGTTGGTTTAGCGTTTCGGCTGATTCTAATCCAGTCAGGCAAATGCAAACCCACTAACACAGCCAGTACATTTTGTTAGATACTTGCCTGGCTTATGGGGTCGGGAGGTTTGTTCAAGCCAGCAAACTTGTTACTGCAACAGCTCTCACAAGTTTTGTGCTGAAAGAAAACTCATACCCTGAGACCTGGTCTGTGCCTGTCCAGAGACAGCACAAAATTTCACTTTACATTTCAAAGAAGTATTTTCCCCCAAGGTTGATTTCCCCTCCCCCAGATTGTGGTTTCTTCTTGTTAATGCCAGGAGACCTTGCCTCCACCTAACAGCCGGCAAACCACAGCTTGCTCGGCGAGTAGCAAGCAGCACCTACACTTTGTTCTGATAAGCCTCTCCTGAATTACTCAGTGATAGGTGAACCTGTGACTCTCCACCTGACACAACAATCACAGTGAATCCCATTGATCTATGTCCAGCCAGCCCCCATCACCAGTATCTGAGCATCTTGCAAGCATTTAATGGATTTGATCATCACGGTGGGGGACAGGAAGCATTATCCTCATTGTACAGATGGGGTACTTAGGCACACAGAGATTTTAAGTAATTTTTCTTTTCTGCAGGCAGGGATTTTCTTTCCAGGTCAGCTCTGAACCAAATACCCCTGTGCTGTGTTATCAGGTCCTGCAGCGGAGATCTGTAGCAATGTCCTGAGCATCTTAAAGATAATTCAGTGTGTCTGTTTACCAAATGCATCTGCCTCTCTATCTAATCATATAGGTGCTCAGCCATCTAGCTATAGTATTTCTCAAGAGTGTGTCACCTTGGTATCTAAGCAATAAATAGGGACACTTCTAAACTGTTGAGCAGCATGACTGTGTACAGTAGCCCACAAAGGGCTACATGTTAGTGGCAGGTGAAGACTGGATGGGGTGTCAAATCTGCAAAGTGGTACAGAATCCCTTTAAGTAAAGGTGTGAGGGAAATGGTCATTTTCATTAGCGCTGCTGTTTGCTTCTATTTTAGAGGGAACCAACTGGCAAGCCACAGCGTAGGTGATGGGGCAAACACCAGCTCACTTCTGTGACTGGGATAGTGCTCTCCAAGCCAAGCATGGGAGACCAGAAGACCTTCTTTTGCTCCTCTGAATTCTGAGCAGTGGAATTAATGCAGGCAAAGCATTTCCCTCTCAGGGCTGATTAGCTTGGCTGCTAAATCAAGACATGTAAATATTTTTGTCAAAAATAAATATTTATTCCCCGATAAAAGGTTTTTGTCATAATTAGACACTGCAGCGTAGAATACAGAGAATAATTAGCCCGCCTCATGCCCACCCCATGCCAGATGCAGGGCATAGAGCAGCCTGGTTCACACCTGCTGGGAGCAGGCAGATGCCATGATGGGTGGTGGGAGTTCCCACCTTGCAGGGAGTCCTGGGGTGACTGCCTGAGTGTAGTGTACTAGCGGTTGTGTGGTAGACTGGATATGGACCCCTGTACAATTGGACCCTGCAGTTGGCTAGGGAGTGCCAGAGAAGGGCCGTTCACTAGCTGCTGGGTGCCTTGTGATGGGGCCGTTCACATACGTAGAGTGCACTAGGCACAATGGGAAGTGGGATGCTGTAGGATGGAATCACCAAGGTGACACGTTGTCACTGGGCATAAGATGAAGCTTCAGAGGAATGGGGATATCAACAAGCAGGGAGGCTGCCATGGGTTGGGGGCATGTGGGAAGATGGTGACATGAAGTAAGTGGACTGCACTGCATGTGGGGTGAGATAGATTTGGGGAGCCATAGGTAGGAAGTGCTGTGGGATAGAGGCCGATGGGTGATGAGATTGCCAGAGTAAAGTGGCAAGATGCCACAGAGGGAGGCACTGTGGTATTCCAGAGGTAGGGAGTGACGAGCAGCAAGTGTGCCAGGGTAAGTCAGTGCTCATCTGCAGCTGTCCCTACTAGCTATGTGCTTTTAAATGTCCTCCAATGAGAGAAGCAAGCACTGGGTGCCTGTGACGAGATGATGTGGCAAGGGCTCTGCCGGGGATTCCACTTTATTAGAGCAAGAACCTCATTCGAGCCAGGGGAAAGAGAGAGCGACCTGTGCCACTAGTAACTGTCACACGGAAGAATGTGATTAAGCACAAACACTTTGCTAGTGTGGTGTGCATTCCACTTAAGCACAAGACAAGTGAGGTGCATATCTGGCTGAATTTGTGGTACTGGATGAGGATCAGGCTCCATCACAAACTCCCTGAATTAGAAATTTGTCCACTAAACCTCCCACTGCCCTCCCTTGGAAAGCAGCCGTCTCATTCTACCTCTTTCACACTGAAGCTGCTGTGACGCATGGGCCCAGCTCTCCTGGCATTGAACTGGAGGGCTGTGATAATATACGCAGCCTGCTTTTCTTTGAAATAATAGCACTTTGGTGTGAGGAAGCTTACAGGGCTGGAATTCTGGGTGGCACCAGGGGCACTGCTGTGAAGAAGTCTGCAGAGCCATAACATTGGCTGGCTGGAAGCTTACAGTTGCGTGCCTAAGAGCAGATGCTGTATGTTACTGCCAAACAGTCTCTAGACTACACAGCCAGGTGTGGAGAGATTTCATTCAGCCATGCACAGCTTTTAAAAAAGTTCTCCTGGAAACGTGAAGAATCCTTTTCCTGCCTCATTTCCCCTCCGCTGGGGGAGCTGGCTGACATTTTCTTGGGTAAAGTTTATCATTAAAAATGCAGAATTGCTGCAGGAATCAAGTCCATATTGCAGTTTTTGCTAAAAAAGTAACAGTTTGGTTTGTTCTTTTTTCAATCAGAAAGGAACATGAGTTCTTTTAAACAGCTTCCATGTGCCAGTTACTGATCAGAAAGAAGCAAACAACAGACGGAGGGGAGTGGGGGCTCACTTACCCAGGTGGGTGGGAAGAGCAGAATCTTCTGTACAGAAAGAGTGAAAGACAGGGATGCCTTTGGAGGGACAGACAGCTGGAGGCTGAGAACACTGCAGAGCCCAAGTCTAATCCGCTTATGGTTGCACAGTCATGCCATGGGTTAACTCGTGGCTACTCAAACTGACTCAGCAGCCATCCAGAATAGATAGGTTTGACCTAAGGCAGCAGATGGGGATGGGCCAGTTAGTTTGGATGAAAGGAGCACAGATAAGAATTGAAACCAGGAGTTCTCCTGTTAGGTAGTACAGTGATGGAAGCTGTGGAAAACTCCAAATAGATAGATATAGGTAGAAGATGGTCTCTCTCTGTAGGTGTGAGTGTTATATGGATTGGATATAAAGCTGAATACATATTTTTAACACAACTTGCATGCTCTGTCTGCCTCTTCATTCCCAGTTTCATTTGGGACTGAATGTGCAGAGATACTGTGAGCAGAGCAGAGCTCATGGTGGGTTGACATTGGGAGGAATCCCACAGAATCTCTCCAGCATCTGTTCTATGATTCCTAGCCCTGCTTTGCAGACCCCAAAGTTTCAAAGTGGCTGAGGAGCTTGTTTTTCTCATCCCAGCCCCAAACCTTTCCAGCATCATCACTTATTGCTAAAGAAGAGGGAAATACAGAGCCAGATTGTGAGTTGGTATAAATCAGCATAGTTCCACTGAAGTCAGTAGAGATCCATCAATTTGTACCAGCTGAACATCTTCCCTGTGTCTGTGGGCCCCGTTCTCTAATGTGGGCCCTGAACTGGAACAGGAGATTTGACTTTATTTCTGCTGATGATTAGGGGCCTGACTGTGTCCATCCAAGTTATGCAAAATGGCTGGAAAATAGAAGGGAAAATCACAAGTACTTGTGTGACAACTTTTTTCCTTAAAATATTAGATTTTTGAAATTTTTCCAGCTTCTCTAAGGGGCCTTGTCGCCAAACCTCATCTGTTCCTGTAGAGCTGGAATTTGAATCCAGTTCCAAATCTAACCTTTATTACTTTGGCCTGTCGTAGAATGACTCAAACTGGGCCACCAAATGCCAATGGCTTCCTGGCTTTGGGGAGCTTTGAGTCTGGATCCAGATCTGAGCTTCATATATTCTAACACAACTGGCCTTGGGTAATGACCAAATTCCAGATCCAAACTTTGTGACTTGGGTCTGTCTCCATGGAACATCCAGAGTCTGTGGCTGCATGTTCTGATCAGTGCTTCAGCTATGACATATGTATTTTTGACCCACTCAGGCACCTCGAGATGGGGTCTGGAGGCCTTGGTGAGTCTCCCATGTTTGAAAGTTGGGCTGCCCAGATGCTCACTAGGCTCTTGACAGCTACTGCTTTCTTTGGGAGTTAGATCTATTCAGAACCAGATTTGTCCACTCCTGGTACCTTACCTTGGACAGCACCATTGGAATCCATTGGCAGACTCTAGGAATCAGTGGCTGCACAACCGTGGAGCTCGTGGATGGTTATTCCTCCAGAGGACCAGTGTTGTGGGACACTGCAAATCCTCATGGCTGTGTGCACTTGGCACGTATTACCCCTATTGTGTGCTGTTGCACAAAACCCAAGCTGGCGCCTTCTCTGGGCAATAATGTATCTGTTGAGTCACACCATGCAACCTGTAATTCCAGCTCTAAGTGCTGGTCTGGGTGCACCTAGCATCAGATCCCCCTTGTATTTTGTTTGCTGTGTCTCATCTGCCATCTCCCAGGGCTCCAGTCTGCTTAGGAGTGTAAAGGTGCCTGTCTGGTGAGGGGATCTTAGGTCATAGGGAGGATCCTGTCTCCCCCTCACAGGTTTCCAGGCCTGTCCCCTGCTTGTCCACAGTGTCTCAAACTCTTGGCATGAAAATCCCATTAGCCTAACCACAAACTACCTACATTTGCAAATTTCTCTCACCTCAAAATGAGGCCTGTGCTCACTGCAGGTATCTTGAAGGGAGAACAGGGGCCATTAGCAGCCTTGCTTGGGCCCTGAGAAGACAGTGCAGCAAATCCCTGCTTGGACTAGAAGCCCTTCTGTTGCACCTTGTCTCAGAAGAGATACTTTTGCTCTTTCCCTCCCATGCAACCAGCTGGGGTGCCTCAGCATCCCACCCAGGACATGGGCCCCTAATGTGTTCTGGGGGACAAGCTAGCAGACTAGAGAAAGTGCTTCTAGATTTCTTGTTCTTGGCACTTAGAGAAGAGGAGGAGGTTCATCTCTCCTTTCTACCCCTCTCCACCTCACTCTCCTGTGGTTTGCTCTGGCACCGTGTCATGTTTGTTCTAAAGCATATGTGAGCTTGGGGATTTAATCTCCAGGCGTTGGCCCCAGCTCTGAAATTTTGAATCCTTATTGGGATTTAGACTTCCTCTCCACCCAAAAAGCACACATTGGAGGTTGTTTGGATCTGGGGAGTTGGTTCTGGTCCTTCTTGACGCTCCAGGGACGAGCAGAACCAGATTGTCAAAAAACCTCAGCACCCAAGGGCTCCCATTAAGACCAATGGAGAATCCTCTCTGCCCTTCCCCTGTCCCCTTTGAGAAAAAAGGGAGATGCTGGGCACTTCCTATAAATGCCTGACAGGAAGCTGAGTTCATGGTAATTTGGTCTCTGGAGTGACCCCCCCCTCTTCCTCAGTGATAAACCATTTCCTTTGCTGGAAAGATCCCCACCACCCTGACTTGTGGGTTGCCCTGCGTCTGGGAGCAGTGTTTCTGGGTTGGGATATCTTTGCCTTTTCGGTCATTTGCAAGCAATCTGCAGGGAGGGATGAAGACAGAACTGCCCACCCGCCTTCAGGCCCGATGTAGATGTACAGGTTGAGTGGAGTGGCTCATAGCAACCCTTGCACACAGCTCCCAAAATCAAAGCCACATTCCCACCTATTCCAGGGTCGCGTCCATACTAGACAGGACAAAACAGGGAGCATGGCCCTACTTGGGAGGCCCCACAGCCAGGCTGCAACCCTCACTCATCTCCCTGCAAATTCACTCTGTGATTAGGGTCATTCCAGGCAGCCTTTAGTGTGTGGTCCCTGTGCTTGTTTACAGGTCTGAGTCTTAGGACCACAGTAGGCCCCCATCTGTGCAACTGCCCTGTAGCCCAGTGCTCATTCCAGCCACAACCAGGCCCCGGTGGAGGCTGGGAGCTGATTAGGCACAAGAAAAGAACAAACAAACAAGGAGTCCTGTGGCACTTAAAGACAAACAAATATATTTATTGCATGAGCTTTTGTGGGAGAAAATCCAACTTCATCAGATGCTTTGAAGGTTGGGGAGCTCACAGAATGGGAGCAAATAAATGCAGGGAAGTGTAAGTCATGGAAGTGGGTCACAGCAAATCAAAACAGTTGTAAAGATTCAAACACTGCAGAACAGCATACAGTATTATAAACAGTGCTGGTGGCTCCAGTGTTGTGGAGATACAAGGGTTACATATCCCCTTACCTGGAGTAACTGTCCTGTTGGCTAGAGAAGGTGAGTTATGTTTGGGGGGGTTTGCTGGTAAAAAATGTCTTTCTTTCTCAGTCACTTGCCCCATTCCCCCATCCATAGTCATGTGCTCACTTTCTTTCTGGTGCTACAGGTTCCTCAGAGAGTTCCTCAGATGCTACTGGTTCCTCAGAGAGTTTCCAACCTGGGTGTGTCATGAGCTATCAAACCTTAAAACCACATCATTCTGATTATGATTGTGCATTCACCCTGCTTTAACTGAGATAATTTTAGCTGTTGCTGTCTTGGGAAGAATTAGCAACCAATGCCTCCTACCATTGGAGAATTGAGAATCCCAGCTCTCAAAATGGCTTGGAGCATTCCTTGCTAACCGTGGGAGATGATGTAAGATGAGTTGGTAAATTCATTCTAGGAGCACAGCAAATGTAGGACAGGAGAGAAGCAAGACTGTAATCAGAATGGCGTGAGGTTGCAGTCAGCCATTTTGTGACCTGACAACATTGCTATGAGGCACAGCAGAGCAGGGGTCCTGAGTGATCTAAAGGAACAAAGATATCAGCTCTGGTTGATGAGACATCCATTGGGGTGGGATTAGTTGGTTGCTTTGGCACTCGTCTCCTATCCCAAATCCAGGATACAACATCAGGGGAGTCCCTAATCCTTTGTGAGTCCATAGACCTGTCCCTTCGATAACAGTGTTTCAGAAGGGGGTGTGTGTGCTTTAACTACCTAGCTGGGATCTCGAGGGGTGGGGACATGGAGAAGGCAGCCATTAGCCCCACTGGCGCTGAGCTCAGGGCCGAGTCAGCAGAGTTTCGGCTTCTGTCATGTTCCCATTGTGCTGCTGGGTGAGTCACCGCCCCAGGCAGGGCACTCCACACTCCCTGCTTCCTGCTGCCACTCTAATCCGACAGCTCAGGGGGATATTTTTTCCATCGGGTTTATTTTTGTTTTCATTGAATCTGTTAGGTCTCAGAGTCCTTTGTGGCGGAAACCAGACCATCTGATAGATTAGTGTCTTTATCCCCCCCGGAGCTCCTGGCTGCTAACCCCTCCTCCTCCACAGGGAGCTGCTGCTGGGTGGCTCTAATAATGATAATAATTAGCCCTTGTCTAGGGCTTCTCAAGGCACCTGCAGAGGTGACCTTGGAGTCAGAGAAGGTAGGCAAGAGTGGAGGTGGTCTCCCATGTGTTCAGGGGCTGCCCAGAAAAATTAATTACCACAACCCCCAGGACCATTTACTTTACACCTTCCTGCTGGCTGATTTTTCAAATGCACCACTCTTTCCCACTCAGCTACACCCCCCGGCACTCTTTTGCACCCATGCTGACTCTGGCTCCTGCTTTCAGACATTGTAAAAGATGCTTCCGCAGTGGTGAAATCAGAGATGTGTCCAGGGTAGCATTCCATCGAGTAGGGATTGCTTTTGACAGGCCTTCCACTGCTTTCCTCCTTGCATCATCTTCTGGCCAACTTCATTCCCTCTGGGGCAGCATAATCCTAACTGAGGGCACCTTGCTTCAGATTACCTCTTCAGATTCAGCCATTCCCTCCTGTTTGAAGTTTATCAGCAGGTCCAGGGGGTGACCCCACTTGAGCCCGGACAAAGGGATAATGCACGGGTGCTACCTCTTTTTCTCCTTTTGCTTGCATGTGACCTGCAGCGCCTCTGGTTTCCTTAGCAAAGACAGCTCCTTGAGTAGAATTCTGGGCCCATCTTCAGCTCTTCTGTGCTGCCAGGATCCAGCTACTCAGTGGCACCTCCCAGGTAGTAATTATCCCTCAAATATCCCTCTGGAGATGGGTCAGAGGCAACTGAGAGGACAAGGAGTGGAGCTAGAGATGGAAGCACCCTGGAGAAGAAAGTGTCGGGGGGGGATACAGGGCTGGAGGATAATGGGTGGATGAAGGTTGGACAGGGTGTTACAGGTCTGTGGAAGGCAAGTATTATGGAGTCAGTCTGAGGAAGCCTGGGGCTGGCCGGGGTGTATGGGGGAGGTAGGAAAGACAGAAGGGTTATGTAAAAATGAGGGGGGTGGTGTCAGGGAACGGCAAAGAGTCCAGGGTGGAGGGGGCAGAGGCAGACTGGTACTGATCATTGGCACCAAAGGGGGCAGGTTTATGTGAAAAGAAGGGGCACAGAGGGGGACACAGACCAAGAGGCTGGATATGGAACTGGTGACATTTCAGGCACAAGCCCCCACCTCATGCAGGCTGGGGCAACGATATTAGGTTGAGGAGTGACGTTTCACTCAGGTCAGGTGGAGGCAAGGGCAGGACTACTACCAGCTTGGGATGGGAACTGGCAGAGCTAGCTGAGGGATTAGTGGGGAGTGGGCCAGTGCTGGGAGCTTTAGAAGGAACCAAGGAGCATTTGTGCTTTCATAGTTTTGTTGCAGAAAAGGCCTGTTCCTGTGCTGTGTATGTCAGTCAGCACTACCACCAGGAGCCCTGCTCTGTCAGCCTTCCAGTTTCTGCACCAGGGAGCATCCATCTCACACTGACACTGGGGCAAAGTGGCTGCGTCAAGCGCAGGGGACCTAGAGTAGTGTAGAAGCCAGGAGTGGAAGGAGAATCACCACAGCAAGTCGAGTCTATGACTCACTTTCCCAGAGGACAAGTGGGTGGATGGGGATGCCCTTTGTAAATTAGAAGTATGACATTGAAGAGGCAATGTATCCTAGTGGATACAGCTGGCTCTCAGGATACCAGAGACCTATTCCCAGCTCTGCCACTGAGCTGCTATGAAACTATATCACTTCTTTCCATGCATCTCTTTCTGTCTTGTCTAGTTAGACTGTAGAGTCCTGGGGACAGGGACTCTCTACTACTCTGTGTCTGTGCAGTACCAGCACAATGGAGCATTGACCTGTGGTGCAATCTGGAGCTGTTGTCATCATACCCGATCTAATAAGAGTGTCAGGAAAGTTGTTATAAAGCATGGAGGGGAGTCAGTGGAAACTGGGAAATGGGTCAGAGCAGAGCTTTCTTCCTAATGGATTCTGTGTTGACTGATGGTGTCTGGGCAGATTGAAGTTTCGCCACCAAGCTGATCCAGCATGAGCTAGCATCCTCTTCACTGTACCTCAGCCTTGATCAGCTTCCATTCCAGTCTAATCAGATGGCCAACAAAAGAGCCAGATGGGGGATGGGGTGCTTTTGTGATTTGGACATGCCTGGGAACTGGAGAGAGCACTCCCCAAAAATCTTTTTTTACAGGCCACTGGCCAGCCATCAGATGGTGAGAACTCTCATCAGTATTGACCTGCTCTGACTGTGAACCCAGGACCTTGAGTGAAAGGTTCCACGTCCCATTAGCAATCCCAAGCCAAAATTGGTCTGAGAGGGATTTGAACTGAAGCCAGATATGACATTGTAACACATGCCATTGAATACCCAGAGCCTTGATGTCATATAGCTGCAGGAGTCACTGGCTTACTTTGCAATTTTCTTGACCTGTCCTTGCCATGTTATTTCGACCCTGTCTGGACATTTTGCATTTGAATGTCACCATGTCACCTTCAGCTGTAATCTTGCCATCTCTCTAGCTATGTCTCTGTCTTTCTAATTCACCTCTTGCATTGGTGTGTAAGCGCTATTTTCTAATCCCCATGGTATCTACACGCAGGAGCTAAGCAGGGTTGAGCTGGATCAGTATTTGAATAAGAGACTTCCAACGAGTGGCTACTGTGCTGCAGGAAGTGGTGCATTGGTGATTCATTAGGGAGCCCTCTCCCTTCTCAGCTAGCAAGGAGCTAGTGACTAAGCATTGCGTGGTGTGAGCTGTGCCTTTGAGAGGTGATGGAGAACCAAGTTTCTAAATGCCCTGTGATCAGTAGAAATATCCTGGGCATTTGTTTTGGATGACTTTTTTGTAAGAAGGGTGTTAACCCCAGTGTCTTGGCCATGTCCCAGCATAGTTAATTACATCCTACGTCTCAAAATTTCCCATGTGGTTTCAGCTGGATTCAACATTCTTTGTTACTTCCAATCCTTCCTAGATTGTGTGCTGCAGGCTGTTAAATGTCTGCTGCATTTTGCTCCAGAGATGGCTGCATTTCAGTGCTGAGCGACTTGATCTTTTTGTATATATAGGGCAACACTTACCAATATCAGTGGGAACTGTACATGCACAGTGCCTCTTACGACTGGGTTAGAAATTAACACATCATAAATCCTTCAGTTTAATATGGGAACCAGCTGCCTATCGCTTCCTCATGAACCCTTTTTGCTTCCATCTGAGACAGAAAACCCTTTGCAACTCTGACTCCCCAACCTCAATGACATTTGTGTCAGTGAGGTGCATAGCAAGGTTACCACACATGGGAGAGTTTCTCCACACTGATGCCAGGTGCTGATTCAATGCCTTAGGGGCCGGAGGGTATCTGGGAACAGGAGGGAGCAATCCATGGTGGGTTGGACCAGTGCAAAGTTGTGCAAAGCAGTGTGGAGTTCACATGGTTCTTACTAAAAAAGAGCCATTGAGTAGGTGCTTGAAGTTGCACCAGAGCACATCAATCTGCTGTCCCCAGTGATCTTCCAGAGAGAACTGGCTGAGTGGAAAGTGAAACTCTTGAGGGACAGCAGTGTCCACAAAGTTCTGTGCTGTTCCTTTCATTCAAATGGTAGCTGCTCTGTTCTTAGCACTGTAAAGGTCAGGTTCAAACCCCACTGACTGGCCAAGCAGAATCAGTGGTACCTCCATGTTCATAGAGCTGTACACTCTGGAAGTCAGACTATGTGATGGCAATGACTGGTCTTCACTGGCTTCAAAGTCTTTGAGTGGAGCTTCATGGTTACTGATGCCATGCCATGGCATAACTCCCAGAGTGCCTTTCACTGGCCCTCTCATGCCACCTGTTTGCTCATCACAGGACTCACACTACTATATGCTGTGCACTGCAGAGATGGTCAGCAAAAGGTCTCAAAAAGAATCCCTTGGGTTTTCCAAGAACCTGCCTGGTTCCACTGCCTGAGGCTGTCACTCTATTCTCCTCGTTAGCAAAATGACCAGGTGCCAGTGCAGAGGTTGGCCTGGGGCAGGGAGCAGAGCTGGAGGCTGTTGGGAGGGAGGTCTCATGAAGGAGAGAAGGAAGGAGTCCTTTGATTAGAGAGTGGAGGCGCTGGTGGAGCTGGCGGGATGGGGGATGTTCAGTGGCTACCTTAGCATCTGTTCTTCTATCCTAGCTCAATACTCACTGGACAGATGTTGCAGCTGGCTGATATAGCACTGGAGCCTCATGTGGTCAAGGGTGTGTTGAAGACTCCACATAAGGCACTTGGGAAGCCAGATTGGGGACATGGGGCTGAGGTCTCTACTAATGAAGTCACAGCACCAGCCAGTCTCCAGCACTAAGCTGGGGCTTTTTTGGCCCTAGAATGAGCAAAGAGGGCTCAATTGGTTGTGCTCTGGTGTATGGAGCAAATGCTGCTTAGTCAGCAATCTGCTTAATTAGCTGGCTGCTTCCTGGGCAGAGGCAGGGACAGGTCACCAGACTCTTGGCAGTCTGGCATGGGAACAGGAGAGAATGCCATTGCCCCATCCCTCTGGGTCCAGCATCACATACACCCTGAGCTTTTCTAGGCCTCTCCAGAGGCCGATTGGGGTTTTATCTTCTCGCCTGCATGTGCGCACTCTCTCATTCCCATCAATAATTTGTACATTTGCCCTGATGAATTATTGAGTGTGCACTGGGCCATCAAGAGAAGCCATCAAGTCTCAGTCACCTTGCAAGCGAATGCCCTAGAGGCCATGTAGCAATGCCAGAGGCAGCTAATCTACACTCTGGCTGCAGATTTAGGTTGGGGAGCAGAGAGAGGCTGCTCACGTGCTCTCGTAACTTGCAAAAAGCTTTCTCTGACCTCCTTAGTGATGCGAACCAGGATTTGGCATGGCAGCTTTCAGGTGGGGGTGGGGTTGTGTCTTTGCAAGGGATCCAGAGGTGCTGCAGGCCAAAGGGGGCCAGCGGGGATTTGCCCCATCTCCTGACGCAGCCCGTAGTGTTCAGACAGCATGGGAGGAAATGTGATTTCCACGTGCTTGTTGTTTCCATGTTAGTGTTTTTCCCCTGCAGCCTAAGAAAGTTAGGAATGTGATGTTTTAAAAGCAGCTGCATGTAGGAACCTGGTAGGGTGCAAGGCCAGATCCTGAACTAGCATTCATGAGAGTGGCTCCTTTTGCGTGGCACAGTAGTTTACATCAGCCATGGATTGAGCCTGCTGTGTCTGGGGGTGAGGTGCTGCCCTGTAAAAGGGGATTCTGCAGCTGCTTCTTGTTTTAAACATGTTGGGGATCAGGATCCAATTTAAAGTCACCCAGGCATGTGCCTTCCTGTTCTGTAGGCATGTGTGAACCATCCTGTTCCATGTCCCTCTGCTCTAGCTCCTAGCTCTGTGCAACCCTCTCCACCAGCTTCTTGGTGTCTACCTCCCTGTATCTCAGGCCTTGATCCTTTCCTGATTCCCAGCCACTCCAGCTCCATTTCCATGTATCCCAGCCCATGTGCTCTGCCCAGTGCTCTGTTTCCCTTTAACCCTGCCCTTCTTCCACTCTGTTACTATGTGTTCTGTCCCTACTTCTGATCCTGTGCCATGTCCCTTAGAACCTGCTGCTCCCTCTCCATGACTCCAACCTTTACTGATGAAATCGTTCTTTGCTTTTGAGAGGGGCTTGGAAAGATCAAGACTATTTTCAGTGACAGAATAGCGAGTGAGGCTGAATGCCCCAGCATGTGGTAGAAGTTGGAATTGCCAGTGCAATTCCAGCTCTTTGAAAAACCCGACTAGTTTTGTGAGGACCCTTTCTGGGACCAGAGTTCAGGGCAATAGAATGGAATGAATATATAGAAGTGAATTTAAAGAAAACCTTCCTGAAGGATGGGATCTATCTCTTTATCTATCTGTCTATCTCAATGATATTTCTAAGGTGCGTGTCACTCTGACATGTGGCCTGTGGAATAATGTCCCCTTGGGTAGTGATGGATGCTCCATTTCTTCAGGCCACCTCTCCCCTTGCCACAGGGACATTGCTCCTATCCCAGGAGCTACACTGGCAGGGAAATGCCTTAGAGAGAACCCAGAGAGTTTTTCTGTCTCTAACATTCATGATCGTCTGGCCAATCACTTGTTTTTCTGGCCCTCATGGTGAGGAGTCAGGTGTCGGTACAGGGCGCAGTTTCCTACCATCCACCCGCTGCTGCTGAACTGGGTGGGAACATGGCCTATTTTATTAGTCTTTGGGAAGCTCAGCTCATAAAGAACAGCTGAAGACTATGGGGTCACAGAGCTGAAGTGGAACCAGAGCCATCTGCACCACCGCCCAACCCCTGGAGCCAACAGCACACTTTGAGAACCAGAGCTTTGTTGACAGAGGTTTCTCACTGATGGCTGAGCCTACCTGCCTGTGCTGGCAGCGCTTCAGAAGAAGGTGGGGTTGTTGCTGATGAATCCGTCCTCCCTAGGCCTGAGGAGAAAGAGGGAGTGTTTGGTACACCCACATCCAGGCAGCTGTGAGGTGCGCAGGAGTCTGTTCCCAGGACCTTTGCTGCATGACTGCTTCTGCTAGCCGGCAAGCTTCCACATGCTCTTTGCGGCTGTGAACACTCCAGAGTCAGGCTGCTTGGCAAAGCACTCACTCCCCTTGGTAGGTGTTGCCAGTTCCGCAAGAGGTTTTCTCACCTGCAGGCCCAAAGGCTCATAGCACGGTTCAGAGCAAGTCGGATGCAATGCGTTGCCCTTCTTGCGCAAATCCAGTGTGGGGTTAGGAAGCAAGGTGCTGCTCTTTGCTTTCTTTGCATGCTCCATAATCTTCAAAGCGTTTGACAAAGTCGATTTTCTCCCACGAAAGCTCATGAAGAAAATAAATTTGTCAGTCTTTAAGTGCCACAGGACTCCTTGTTTGTTTGCTTTACTGAACTAGAATAACACGGCTACCCCTTTGGATCCATAATCCCAGTGCACCTCAGCCTGCAGGGGGGCTGCTGTTCATAACAAGTCCCAGAGCTCTGCCCTATGAGTAGAGGCTGTTGTGCTGAGAACTTTATTGCCTAGACATTCTGGACCCAGCTCAGTCCTGCTGGGGCATCTACCACTCCCTTCCTGCTTCATCCCTGTCTCTCAGTGCCCAGAGTGGGACTGGTAGGTGCAACACAGCTGGGAGTGCTCTGCCATCCATCATCTGGCTCCATCACATTCTGCCCAAAGGTGTGCTGTGGTGGTGCTCCATAACCAGTGGGATGTTTTCAGTGCTGCTGTGCAGGGTTGATAGTTGGATCTGAAGGCCCAGAGGTACATGATGGCACCTCACATCACCAGAGTCTGGTGCTTCACAGCTGCACGTCCGAGGCTTTTCAGGGACTATTAGCAAAGCATTAGGAGAAGTCTTCGTGCCTGGCATCTGTTTCCCGGTGGTACTGAGTGACTAGCAGGGGCGTGCAGGCTGACTCAAAGAGAGAGCCTGCGCTCAGTCCAGAGGAAGGGTATTCAGGCTTCACTGTTGCTCTGCTGTGGTCGACAAGTGAAGTGTCAGTGCAGTGCAGGTTTTGGTAGGGTCCTATCCAGGCTCGGCCATGTAGTGGTGAGAGGTGAAGGCAAGGAAGGCGGCAGACAGCCTGAGAGGAGCAGGCGCAACAGGCATTCAACAAAATGCTGGGCCTGAGGGACAACGTGAGTGTGTGAATGTACATAAGTGTGTGTGCCAGAATGAGAACACGTGTGTGAGATTGAAAATGTGGGCATGCACACCTGTGTGAGAAACATGTACGTGAGTGATTGTACAGGTAGATCTATACATTTACATGAGGACATGAGAATATGTTTGCTGGTCTAGGAGTATGAACATATGTAAGTATGCATGTGAGATCACAGTATAAGCATGCACATACATATATGTGTATACTTTAGTGGGGGGCTCTGGGAGGAGCTAATTTCTATTTCACATAGTTTAGAGGCCAGATTATTTCCAGCCTTGGCTGTGAGAGCAGCCGTATTGATGTCATTGCACTTAGTACAATGGCTTTGAATAGTATCCTGATCATGAAGCTACTCTGTTTCCATTTCTCTTACCAGCCCTTCCTCTTTGTCCTCTGCCTTCTTCCCCATCACTATTTCTTCTCCTTCTCTCTTTATATCACTTTCTGTCCTCCTACCCCTTGTCTTTCCCTTTTTTCTGTCTCTCTTACATTCTGCACACATGAATTTCACTCTGATCCATAACAGAGTGAGCAGAACCAGCTTTTCCAGTTCTTAGTCCCTTGCTCTTCCAATATATTTGTAATATAAATACCACCTGTGTAATTATTGGAGTGTTATCACTAAACACACAGATTAGAAGAAGACATGGCAGCAGCCAAAGATGAATTTCAGTTTTCATTTTGTGAAGAACTTTATTTCCCCATTTGTAGAGTGAGGAATCATCTGGGACAAAATAATAACCATTAAAAATATGTTATGCTCCTGCTGAGCATCTGCAGTACAGAGCCTATGTATAGGAACAGCTTCACCTGCCTCTAAAATGCAGCCACCTCTGCAGTGGGATGGGGCAGCTGCTTGGCAGCTGACTGCAACAGTGTGCAACAGGAGAGGGCAGGAAGCAAAGAACAGAGTATTTGGCTGGAGCAGCCAGTGGGGCTGGTCAGTCTCAGAACCCTATTTGTCAACAGGAGCTGGGGTTGCTCTCAAAATCACAGTCTAGGACTGCCGGTCAATGAGTGTCTCCTCTGACCTTAAAGAGATTTGGAGCAGGCCATTAAGCTGCATGTATTTGTTTTCCTCTGTGTGTAGTTGTGTGCATGTGTTTGTGTGTGCAGGAATGGACACAAATGTCAATTTGTGTTCCACCCTCAGGTTGGATCAAATGCAGCTAACAAATCTCTCTGAGCAGCTCCCCTTCATTTCACTGGACCACCATTTCTGTGCGGAGAACAGAATTTGGCTGACTGCATATCTGCGTGTGTGTCCATGTATATGGATGCATGCACGGCTGATGCCTAGTGATGTGTGTCCCTGCATGCCTAGGATTGTTGAAGTGTCTGTGCATGTGTTTCTTAGTGGGTGCTGATGGCTATGCATGTAAGTGGCATATGGAAGTCTGCAAAGGTGTGCTTCTAGAACCATGTGTGTGCCATATATTTACACTAATTACTTTAGTAGCATGTGGCAAGTGTATTAGCTGTTTGTCTATCCCCATAACTTTAGGGATTGGTCAATGGGCACTAACTAGACCATACTGGATGGCTGTGGGAGAAGGAAGCATCAGACCTCACTGGCAGGCATGCCTAAGGGACAGGGTTGCAGTTTGCTTTATAACAGTGGGGGAGCTGGCTGCCCCACAGCAGGTGCTGATGTGGGTCCCTGCCAGGCGTAGCTGCAGTGGGCCCATAGCATTACATCAGTGTAGATGTGGTCCAGAGATTTCCATTAGGTGGAGCTGTGACCCATGCTGGGGAAGGACCTCTGGGTCCAACAGCCTTCCGCTGACAGGAAGACAGGTGCCAGGGGCCATAAGCCCCCAACGTCCCTAGAGCAATGTGCTCTGCAATCAAATGTCGTAGGACTTGGCCCAGTGTATCTACTGACAGAGAAATCCATGAGGCAGCTGAAAGTCAGGGGATGGTCACAGACTGTCACCTCCTTGCCTGCTAGGCACCAGGTTCAGCTATTGTGAAAAGGGTTCCAGAGATCAGGGGAATGAAGGACTCCAGGATCCCATATCCCTGTCTCTGTTTTTCTCAATCTCCTTCATGTCTTTCCTGCTCTGTTGTTGCAGGGCTGCGGGCTCAGACTGTCCTGGTCAATGACACAGTCTCGGGGTTCATCGGGACAGATGTGGTCCTGCACTGCAACTTCAGCAGCCCATCCCACAATGTGAGGATCACTCAGGTTACGTGGCAGAAGTCCAGCAATGGCTCCAAGCAGAATGTGGCCATCTACAACCCTAACATGGGGGTCTCAATCCTCTCCCCCTATAAGGAGCGTGTGACCTTCCGAAACCCCTCCATTAAGGATGGCACCATCCAGCTGTCCCGGCTGGAGCTGGAAGATGAGGGTGTTTACATCTGCGAATTTGCTACCTTCCCGGCTGGCAACCGGGAGGGCCAACTGAACCTCACCGTGTTGGGTAAGATATAGCCACTGTCTGGGGTCAGAATGACCCCCATTCCCCCAAGCTCCCTCTGGGACCAGGGATCTAACATTCCCTTTCTCCAAAATCTGATATCATCATGGGCACTGGGAGACTGAGCCCCAGATGAAAGACCCTAGAAAGACACAAAGCATTTGTGGTGTTCCTCTTTAGCCTGGGTTTGTGGGCGGAGGGACCTTGATTTGGATTCCTCCACAAAGCTCTCTCTAAGCTAAGCTTTCCAGGGAAGTAGAGAATTCCCTCCATTATGAACTTGTTCAGTTGTTCATCTGCTGAATCTCCACCATTCTTCACTCTCTACAGCCCAGATCCTCAGTGTGTGTGGTTCAGAGTAGTTGTGCTAAGACTTCAAGAAATGTGCACAAGCTCTTTCTCTGTCCAGGGATAGCCTAACCAGGGGGAGTGTACAACAGGGTGTCCCAGCCATTGGGGGGTGTGGGAATTGGTAGTGATTTTGTAACCATTCCTATGCCCTTTTCCTGCTCTGCTGTTTCTTTGTAGCCAAGCCCACCAACCGGATGGAAGGCACCACCAGACCCCTAATAGCCAGGTCTGGCATGACGGAAAAGATTCTGGTGGCCACCTGCACATCCTCCAATGGGAAGCCACCCAGCACCGTTACCTGGGACACCAAGCTCAAAGGGGAAGCAGAGTTTCAGGAGATCAAGAATGGTAATGGCACCATCACAGTGATCAGCCGCTACCGCCTGGTGCCCAGCCGGGAGGCCCACCGGCAGCAGCTCATGTGTGTGGTTAATTACCAGCTGGACCGTTTCACCGACAGCATGACCCTCAATGTACAGTGTAAGTGGGAGACCAATAGGGCTCGGTGTGGCTGCTGATACGTGTTGTCTTGATCGAATATTCCCTAAGCTGGTGGAGGGCGGGGAGACTCAGGCGTTTGCTGCAGAGGTGGGGATGAGTGCCTGTGATGGAGACCCCAGACAAGCCACCTGGATCCCCTCTGTCCACAGCCAGTCAGGTCTCTGCCACGGTGGAGTCTCCTCCCGTCCAGCACCTCGGGTCTCCACGCTCCGTGCAGCCAGCCCCCAACTCCAGGCTCAGAGGGTCAGATCCTTGCTCTGTCCGGTCTCCCTTGGAGGGGATTTCCTCCCCCCAGGAGGGTCCCAGCCATCCCAATCAGCAGCGACTCTCAGCCAGTGTGGCAATCATAGGGTTTATTAGCAAACCAGTTCATACAGCAGCAAGGACAGTTGGTATCAGCATCCTCAGAACAACCAGAAGTGAAACCCCCAGGGGATTAGGGCTACGCCCCAGGGCAGGGTCCTGTCTCTTGGACCCCCATTTTCCCTCTTCTCCCTCCTTCCCCCCGGTCCTTTGTTCCCCTCCTAGCTCTGCCCACCTCTCCGCCCCCTGGCCCAACCAGTTGAATCCAGTGTG
>ML682025.1:22250466-22301549 GCA_007922195.1 Podocnemis expansa
GGGGGGGGGGGGGGGGGGGGCAACTACAGGCTCCCTAAACACTACCCCCCTGCCCCCTAGTGGCTCTACCTCATATCACCCACCTGTGTCCCATCACCCAAATAGAAAAGATAGAGGATCAGCACCCGTGTCTTCCCTGACTAATCTAGCAGAGGGTTCCCACTTCTCCACAGTGCCATGTCCTCGACGGTTAGAGGAGAGCAGAGTGAGCTGTTGGAATAACCACTTGCCCTCCCTCTCTTGTCCACTCCTTCCTTTTGCCCATTCTTTCTCTTGCTTTCCTCCTCTTGCTTTTTTCTGTCTTCTTCCCCTTCTTCCTCTCTGCCTTCGCCACTTCTCTTTACTGTTCTCTGTCCCCACTTCCTACTCTCCTCCACTCACACTGTCCCTCCATCCCTCTTTTCTCTGTTTTCATG
Source organism: Podocnemis expansa (assembly GCA_007922195.1). NCBI lineage: Eukaryota > Metazoa > Chordata > Testudines > Podocnemididae > Podocnemis > Podocnemis expansa. The sequence continues at coordinate 22,250,883 of ML682025.1, forward strand.
CCCTCTTCCATCTGGCTCCTCATTTCTCCTTTTCCCTTCTTCTCCCAATTTGTTCCACTTCCTTTTTCTGGCTCTCTTTCATCTGCCACCCCCCACCTCCCTGCCCCTTGTCCCTTTGTCTTGTCTACCCTCTCTCCCTTCGCAGATGAGCCAGAAGTCACCATTGAGGGCTTTGATGGCAACTGGTTTTTGAATCGGAAGGATGTGAGACTAACGTGCAAGTCGGATGCTAACCCTCCAGCTACCACATACCAATGGAGGCTGTAAGTACTCCCACAACATCTTGCCCATAGCAGCATACCCCACTTCACACTAAAGCCAGGGAGCACTCCTGGGAAAGCTAGAAGATTTCTATCAACCAGTACTTGGACTCACCAGGGCCTAGTCCTCAAGCTGTAGAGACCTGGCTCTGCTGTTGCTGACACTGCTGGGACTCTGGCCTAACCACATTGTTGTCAGTGGAGTCACAGAGTGGTAAAAATCTGTGCCCCTTGGAGGGAAATGGGTCCTCAAGGTCACTAGAGGCCAAAAGCCTTTTCCCATGGGGAACTCAGAGGGAAATCTCTACTTCTTTGGGGGCTGCGTGTAGAAATGGTGACTCTGCAGGGATTGAAGCTAGATTTCTATGGGAAACTCAGGCCTATACATATATGGGCCAGCTCCTCAGCTGGTGTATGAGGAGCAGGTGTATATATCCTGCCACTCTACAGACTGTCTTTGCTTGGACGTCAGTGCATACGTGGAAGGATCTATCCATCAGGACTGAGACCACCTTTCAAGGAGGTGTCTTACTGTCAGTCAAGGGGGCTAGAATTGCTGCTGTCTGGATCCCTGATCTTTTCAGGTCCCCATCCCCACTTCATCCCCCCATAGAGCCTGGCCTGTCAGACCGAAAGCAACTTGCTTCCAAAGGACTGAACCTCTAGCAGCTGTGCCCACAGGACAGCCTGCGGAGGTGCCGCTGCAAATCATGCTGGCAGAGAACGCACTGGAGCGTTCCAGGCAGCTGGGGACAGCGGTGTCTTTCTGGATGGATGGACTTTAATGATGGGCAATGGCTCACGTGCTCCATCACCTGGGATGACACAACCGGAGCTGGGGTTTGGTGGGTGACCCAGCGTCTCTGCCTGTCAGGGGCAGAGGTTTCCCAGTAAAGGGCTGAATGCAAGGCTGCTCATAGCTCCGCAAACAGGCTCTGTGGGAGGGGATGTGGTGGGAGCGGGAGCTGAAAAGTCACAGTCTCTTCCTTAGGGGACTTATCTCCTTCCCCCAGGATTGAATCCCATCCTTGCTCTCCCACATTATTCTAGCTTCTCCTTCCCTCAGTGTTCTCCAGGCCCAGCACTCACCAAAGAAAAGAGCATTCGGATCTCATGGGCCCTGCCATCTCCCATGGAGGAGGCAGAACAGTGCAGCAGGCAAGGAACCAGGAGTTCCTTCCCTCCTCTCTCTTGGCCCCACACCACATGCTGTGGGGTTAGCATTAATTCAGCAGCATTGCAGGTCAAACTGATAGGGACTCGAGAGTGAGAAGAACTGGGGCAACTGCAGCTGCAGGAGGCTTCCCTGAGGCAAAGGAGAAGAGCAAAAAAGGCTGGGTCCCCATCCCTGCAGTGCTCATGGTTTTGGCACCTGTAGAGGGCACTGTGTATCTGGGGCAATGGCTCAACTAGCCATGCACAGAGGACTGTGGGGGATGCACCCGGCAGTGAAGTGCTGCATGTGAGCATGCTCCCCCTGGAATCCAGGTACAGGGTGTCAGTGCAGGCTCTGTCCGCTAGACCCTTCTTCTGTGTGACCCTGCTGGGAAAACAAGGCATGACTGTGATATGTCCAGGTGTGCACATGTGTCCTGTAATCCTCCCAACCTTCTATAAGGTTGGTCAGTGTTATTTTTGCCGTGTTACACATGGGAAAACTGAGACACAGAACAGCCTGATGACTTGCTCAAGCTCACTCAGTGAGTCAGTAACCCAGGAGTTCAGGAGTGGGTGGGGAAGGTTGTCAAACATGCCTGTAAAGATTAAGGAGCACAAATTCTGTTGACTGTACACAGCTTTGAAATTCAGTTCCTTCAAACCTCATCTCTAACCACTGGACAAAGCTACTTCTCTTTGGAGCACCCCTTCCAACACTGTAGTCATTAAAGAGAGGCACTTCAGCCTCCTCTGGGTTTTCAGCTTTTGATTGAATACCCTAAAGGGAAAGAGAAGTGAGCCAGACCCGTCAGGAGCTTAGATGAACGTTGATGGAACCTGGAGTGGTTACTTTTTTCTGCATTCATGGAGCTTAAATGATCAAACAGATTCTTTTCTCTTGGGCTGGTGCTTGTCGTTAGGAAAGTGGCTCTCAAAATGTCTTTGCAGGGAGCCAGAGTTATTCTCTCTCATGTTACTTCCTGCACCAGACTGCTTCATTTACAGGCCTAAAGAGGATTTTTCTATTGCTACTGCCAATGCATCCCCTGTAAACTCCAAATGGGCTCTTTCTGCCTCTTGCACCATCAAGTGCAGCATCAAAAGGAGGCTTTTGCAAGTGATACTTGAGGCACAGCGGGCTCCCAAACCTTCTCCAGACTGGCACTGGCTCCCAGGGCTAACATCCTTTGGGCATTAAGGCTCACTGGCAGGTGCTAAAGGTTGCTCTGTGAGACAGTAGGTGGCTGCAACCAGGGTTCAGTTCCTGCCTCAGTCACAGGCTTTGTCTGTGACTTTGGGCAAGTCACTTGATCTCTCTGTGCCTCAGTTCCCTCTTGTAGGATGGAGTCAATAACACTTCCCTTGTCTGTTTAGATTGCAAGATCTTCTGGGCAGGGCTGTCTCTTAGTATGCATATGTACAACACCTTTTGTGGTGAGGCCCTGGTCCCAGTTCAGGGACCAGGAGAGGCAAAGTCATAACACAAGAGAGGCAAAGAGTCAGGATGAGAGTGAGAAGGGGCCATTTTTTCTCAGCTAGGTGTCATTTGCTAGCCCAGGCCATGTGGCAGGGCCAGTTACGCCCTTGGATCTGCAGCCTGCTGGAGATGCAGGGTTCCACACAGTTTGCCTGTGGCACATCACTGAGCCTGACACTTCATGTGCACACATGGGTGACATCCTGTGTTGGCCATCAGCTGACTGAGCACTCTGTGAAGAACTGCCTTCCCTTATGCCAGGCCTGAATTTGGCCCTCTGGGGCCGGGCCTTTAGTTCTGTTTTTAAAATCTAGACAGAATAAGTACTCACCTGTCATCTGTGCACGTGTGTATCTGGCCCTGGTCCCGAGGGGGCAGAGGCTCATTGGTTCCAGAAGAAGTAGGGGGGAGAGAAGGCAGATGAGGCTATTGTAATAAATACTCCTTTGATTCCATCCCCACCTCTCCCTTTCCAGGGGACATGCTGATCAATGACTGCGGATAGGTTTATTAAAGTGAAAGTGAGTGCTGCAGGGGCTGGGTGGGAGGGAGGGAAAGAAGAGAAAGGGATGGTGAGAGAGTGGAGATCAGAGGAGGGAAAGAGAGATGGGAAGGGGGAAAAGAAGCAAAATCACCTATTTCTCTCTCTCCTTTTTCCAGACGCCTGCTTCCCCCTCCCCAGTCACCTCTCTGCCTGTCATCAGCTCAAGGCTGCCTATTAGCTGGTTCCTTTGGGAGTGACAAGCTAAAGACTGACTTTGGAGCTCAATAACTAGCTCTGCTGCTCCCTAGCAGCCTGGCCTTGGGAACCAATGTGTGCATAGTGAAGGGGATGGGAAAAGGACAGCATCAGGAGCAGGGCAGCAGTGCTGGAGAGAAATTCACTCTGACATGTCCCCCCATGCTGCTGATTAACGTAAAACTGATTCCCTGCTCCCACGTCAGAACCCTGCTGGCCAGGCAGAGAAATTGTTCCCTGTGCCTTTGACTAACCTGCGAGTTGCACTTGCCTGTTTCCATTCCTGAAGGAGAGGCAGCAAATTACTGGTGGTGACACCGCAGTCCTGCCTTGAATGGCAAATCACCTCGCCTTTGTTCAGTGGAGAACAGCTGCTGGTTCCCTTTCTCGCTCAGTTATGGAAATCAGCACTGGCTTCCCATTCCCAGACTTTACCCTGGGAGCCCAATGCTTCAGAGGGCCCCTTGTCAGGAGAAGCTTAACCTCAGCCCTGCTGGGCTTAAAAAGCCAGACCTTTCCTTTTGTAGCAAGACAGTCCCACCGTAGGGCTAGCACTGCTTGGTGGCTCTTACTCTCATAGGATCCCCAGTTAGATCATCACCACAACTTCATCGTCTAGTAGGTGTCTGCATGGGCATCAGAGCTCAGGGAATCTGTCCGACCATTTCTGGGGCATTTGGCAAATCTGAACTATGTTCTCCATCTGTATCCCTCTGTAATTTTCATCCTTCTCTTCCTATCAAACTGATTAAATTGGAAGGACAATATCTCCAGCTCCAAGGCAGCAAGTGCCTTGTGTGAGGGATAGAAAAGACTCCTATAATTCAGCATGCAGTGATTCCAAAGCACAAGTACCAGCCTAAGACCAGTCTTAAAAGTTGTGGCACAGACCGCAAACTGGTTGAGAACAGTTAAATTCCATCAGTCAGTTCTGCAGTGTAAATTCCTTGGGCACTATAACAGCCTGAGCATGGAGTACTGTGATCTGTCTTATCAGCCAAGTGAGCTTCCCTTTGTGATAGATGGCCCCTTACTCCAGGAATCACAATAGAAGTCAGCTCACTCCCTGTCCCAAAGGACCTGGACTTGCACCTTAGATCCCAAACCAAAGACAATACTTATAGCCGATCTGACAATAAACCACAGAGATTTTTAAAATAGGAAATGAGAGCTATGTACAGAGTTAAAACTGGTGAATATACATACACAAATGAGTTACCATCTTAAGCCTTAAAGGGCAATAGAAGCTTTTATAATAAGCAAGTGCTCTGTGTCCTGTAGGGCTGACCCAGGCTACACAGCTGGGAATCTCTTGCTTATGCCTAGAAACCCTTACCTCCAGATTCTAAGCAGCACAGAGATACAGTGCCTTCTTTTGGGGGGCTTTTTATCCTCATTCTCCCTGATACTCTGAGCTGCAGACTCAGTTGATGGGACAATTCACTTGCATGGCTCATCTTCATGGGGAGGAGAGGGCCAAAAAAACCAATGTCTTTTGTCCCTTTAACATCACACACTGGTCCACCTGGTGTTGATGAACCTTTTCTGCTGGGCCAGACTGATCAGCTGGGAGATCAGTACTTCACACTAGTTTATGTCTCTCTTGTTGGTGATTTACACAGTCACTGAGGATCAGAATACAGCCACTCAAATATTCCTACCCAGTATGGGATATGGCAGGTACAATTCAGGCAGCAGCTCTGAACTGTAAATACATTCCTATCTGAACTCTAAACAAACACGTTCTTGTCTCTCTAATACCTGTTTTAGCAGTTAGCACACAGGGGAGCCAGTCTGATTTCAGTTATGTGTTTGTCAATGCTTCATCAAGACTTAGGTACCTGATACGCCAGCTCAGACCCACTGGCTCTATTGGCAGAAGTGGATCCTTACATGCAGTGCATAGTCTGTGTTGATGTTTTTCCACTGAGATCTTTGCAAACCCAATCTTGTTAGCCCCACAGCCTCCAGCTGGGTTTGGGCCAGGTTGAATTTGCCCAGCCTTGGCTTTAACACCTTTGGAAAACCGAGGCACAGAAATAGGAACAACCTGTCAGAGACTTAGTGTTAGGGTTTGGACTTAGGCAACGAGGGCACAAGCCTCTGTCTTAGCTGCTATGGCAAAACCCCTGTTTCATATGTGAGAACAACAGGCTTGAAAGACTGGGAACAAGTGGGAAAAAGGACAGGATACATATCCATGAAACATGATACATAGGTAACTTGCTCCTTTAAGGACTGGAGGCCTGGCAACAGCCAACTCTAGTTACTAAGCAGGCACACCTGTTCAGGATCAGCTGCTGCCGCTATAAAGGACAGCAGGAATGGCTTCTTAGCAAAATCAGATAGAAGTCTAGAGACTGTTAGGAGTGGTAGTTGCCAGTGGTGAAACCTGGGCCATGGGGAGCAAACGATAAGCAGGAAAGGCCTGGGAATGAGCTGATAAGGGGACAGGTAGATGGATTTGAAAGCTTTATTTTGGATGTTGGTAACTGACTGACTAGTAAACCAGAATGGGAAGAGGTCTGGTTGAACTAAAGAGTGTGTGTGAGTGAGGGAAGAAACCCCTGGGAGGAGAAAACTGAGGCAGGGGGCTGCATGCTGGGTAGTGGTGACAATTCTTAGCCCTTAATACAAATTCTTCTCAATGTTCCCCCACATCTCTCCAGCTGTCTGCTTGGAGAATCCATGGCATGACAGCTGTCCACTCCTGACTGAGATATGACCATTACCCTGGTGAGGTACCTCTCTCCAGCAATAGGACTGCTGGATGCTTCTGTAGGAGGGAAACCTGCATTAGGGGCTCTGTGGCTGTGCACCACTCCATGGTCAGGATGAGGGATGCTGCCAGGCTCTGTGGGAAGCAGCTGGCATCAGGGAGAAGCTCCCCAGCTTTGCCATGAGAGTAATAACAGCACCCTGCCTCCTGGACCTAAGATAGAAGAAGATCAGGCACACCAAGGACCTATTACCTGCCTGGCTTCTAGTCTTTTATAGGGCACAGTTGCTTTCCCTTCAGCCCAGGGGGCAGCAGGAAATCAGTCACAGGAGTGCTGGACCCTTCTCCCTCTCTAAGGGCTGGTCACCCTGTGGCATAAGGCTAAATGTGTGAAAGAGTGGGAGGAGCTTGGCTATTATTATAGCAGGCCACCTGCATGCCATATGCAGGCCAGTTCCTTGGGAATAGGGTGATGCTAGGTCTGAGCACTTTGGAAAGCACCAGCTTCTGAGCACAGGTTTCCAATTCCAGCTCCCAGTGTCAGGATCCCATGTGGGCCTGAGGCACCAAGGTCAACATCAAGCCATGAAGGCTGATGTGAAAGTTTAGGAGGCAGACCTGAGAAAGTAGACTTCCTGCCATGATTGACTCATGCTTACATAGGATGAATCAGTAAACTGGGGCTTGGTTGAGGAGATTCAGGGTTCTTCACTGGTATAAATCTGTGTTGCTGCTTCCCTGGCATCAACAGGGCCTGGCTGGTTGGCACCAGGTTGTTCATTCAAATGGTATTCATCACCTTTAAGTTGGGTTGCTCCTCAGGGAGTTGACTGCATGACTGCCTTAACATCCCAGCTGTGTAGCACAGATCCTAATGACTCTGCTGGTTGATGCCTGGCAGGGCTGGGCCTGATTCACCCACTGGCCCTGGACCAGCAGCAGTAGGCTTAGGTATGTGCCACTTAAGTCTCATATAAGCCCTGAGACTGGGATATGGCCCTCTTGCTGGCTCTCTGCACAGGGTGAATTTCACCCCTTCTGACTAATGCGTTGTCTCTATTAATGGTATTCCTGGGTCATCCCGTGCCTTATAAATATGGCTGTCTTTAATCCATTTTCAATCTCTCTCTCTCTCTCTCTCTCTCTCTCTTCGTTTTATGCAATCTTTAATTAATACAACTGAGACACCACTTAATTCCTCTTCTTTACTAAGAATTACTTACAGTTGATGCATTTTTGGGGGGAGAGATTACTTAGTACACTGTAATTGCTTAATAAAAGTAATTGCTATACTTTGTGCTGGTAATTAAGAATGACTGGTGTGTGTATTTCTTTCCCTGGCATATGGATTTTTTGGGGTTGTTTGTTTCATGGCTTGCCGAGACCTTGGGCTTTCCTCCAGGCTGGCATGTTGCATTTTTACATCAAGGGGTGAATTCCTTTCCTGGTGCTATCAGCAAAATGCCACAGAAGTAGCTGTGCTGTCTGTCACCAGCTGAAGATCTGGCCAATGGAGTGACACTGGCATGAAATGGGAGTCATGAAGAAACCAGCCAGGGCCTTCATATTTGTGGGTTGCACTGAATAAAAGGCAGGGGGGATGTGAGTGGGATGAAGGTCTTCTAGAACTGAAGCTAGGAGATAAAAAGGTAACCTCAGTGCCCAATCCAAAACCTGTACCCATTTCCAGAATTGCACTCCAAATTGATCCATTTTTAAGGCTCTCGGATAGTTTGCTCAATTCTCTCTTCCTCCATTTGGTGTCTCGCTGGAACTGGGAAATCCCCAGACACCCCTCATAAGGATGTTCTAGAAAGATCTGCAGAACTGAGAGGCTTGTATATGACAGTTCAGCAGCCAGGAGGTCAGACCAGCAATAACATAAATAGGGACAAATTCACACAAAGGGCCCCATTTTAATCTTGCCATGGTTTTCCATAGATTTCAGTGGAATCACTTCTGATTTATGACAGTCTAATCCCTAGATGTAATGGCAGTCTTCCAACTAACTTCACTGGACTTGGGATCGAGCCCTAGGTGACGAGATGTGAATGTACTCTGTGAGTGTATCGGAGACAGGCATTAGTGCCAAAGCAGCGTAACTGGCACTGGTTGGCTGCATTTGCAGATGGAGTGGGTTAGAGGTGCAAAGCTGTTAGAAGGGAGTTGGTGAAGGAAGGAACGGTGTACCACTAGGTCCTCATCCCCCTCCCGCTCACAAAAGCATCTCTGTTGAAGTCAATGGAGCTGTACAGTGCACCCATTGCTTGGGGAATCAACCACATTGCTCTCCCCCCTGCAGGCTGAACGGCTCTCTGCCTGAAAACGTAGAAGTCCAGAACAACACACTCTTCTTCAAAGGGCCTGTCTCCTACAGCCTGGCAGGGACGTACATCTGTGAGGCCACCAACACCATCGGCACGCGGTCAGGGCTCGTGGAAGTCAATGTCACAGGTAGGAAAAAACCTATCCAGGAAGGTGCTGGTTGGGGTCCTATGCTGTGGGTGACCAACCAGCCAACTGCCTTCCATGGTCTCTTATCAGTTCTTCTAGAGCTGGACTCTGTCTCACAAACAGGATTTCTTCTTTGCCCTGTGCTCACTTTTTTTTTTCATTCTCTGAGTGGTTTGGGCTTGGATTTATTTCATCTCTTCTTGCTTTCTCTTCTTTTTATATACTGAGGTATGTTTGATCTCATCTCCCTTTGTTTTCCTTCTGCTTCTGATTCAAAGCAACTGTTAAAGCTGTGATGTGGGGTGAGAATCATTGCAGGAAAGGCTTCCAGAGGGATGGGAGAGAAGAGTGGCTCCCAGCAAGGCAGTGGTCAGACAGATGAGTTGTGAGTAGGCGGCTGTTCATTTGTATCCCACGCTGAGTGGTTGAGAGCAACTCAGTGATTTTGCCAGTTGTTCTCTGTCCAATCCGGTGCTTCTCTGTAGAGTTGCTAGCCCTACCATCACACACAAGGCTAAGGGACAGGCTGTAGGAAGATGAGCTGCTTTCTGTAGCTCCATGAGGAATTGACATCAGAAGGCCAGGAATTAAGTCTCAGCACTGTCATATGGGCAATAGAGAGAGGACATGACCTCTTGAAAAATCAAGCTAGCAACAGAGAATAAGTGGCAAGAGAGGGGATGATGTCAGGAGGTGTCATGATGATGTCTAAGGCAGGAAATGACATCATGTGGTAGTGGTAATGAGGGAGAAGTGACCACAGGAGTTGTTGACCTCACGTCAGAGCAAAGTAGCCTCTGACTGTGACAGGCAGAGAAAGGACATGTTATCACATAGCACTGAGCTAACGGCACATGGTAGAGAGAGCATCTGCTTGCTCTCCGGTCTTGGTGGAGATAGCAAGGATTGGCTTAATGACTAAGCAGCCCTGAGGACCCAGGGCATGTTGCTCTGATGCAGCCTGTGGTGGTGCTGATGACGTGTTTTCCTCTGGCGGGCGGTCTCCATCTTGGGTGAACACAGTCCATGGTGGCTATAAAAAGACAAATGGCCCAGTGTTGTTCCCAGTATCTGTGAGGAGGCCATATCCCACCCAGTGTGCTGGGGACAAACTTGCTTAGCTACCAGGATGAGACACAAGTGATGTGAACATCTAGATAGGCAGAGCCCAGCCTGATCACTCACAGCTGGTTTCATACAAAGGCAGGGTGCCTCTTGCCCTGGGGATATTTCATGTCTCAGGATAACCTGTTCCACCCTGCAGGGCAGCTCTGGTGTTTTCCCCACCCAAAGGCCAGGCTGCTCAGCTGCTGTATAGAGAGAACTGGGAAGAGTATACCACTCTTTGCCACAGCCAAAATACAGCCAAGATACCCATCGCTCTAAATCCTGGGCTTAGCAGGCCATAGGTAATGCCACCATGTACCATACCTGCATGGTCTCCCTGCTGATGTCACTTCCTTGGTTCCAGTCTTCACTGGGGAATTTTCAGGCCTCACTTCTCAGGCTGTTCCATGGCAGGAGACATCACGGACTTGTGTCCAGCCCCTGAGGCATGTAGGCAAGCTCCTTGGGCCAAGATGGCTGCTGTCTGGTGAGTTGGGGGATCATCCTGCTGTCTCCTCTCTCTGAGTCTTGCCAGCAGCACCAGCAGTTCCTTGTTGTTAACTCTGAGGCACATGATCAATGAGGCACTCTGCTAACTGAGGAGTCTCCCACAAGTTCGGGGTGCCTGTAGACAGTAGGGACAGTGCTGCCTGCACCTGTTGGGCTACACAAGGGGCTGCAAGGGGTCAGGACACCTGAATCTCATTCCCAGAGCTGCCAGGCTTCAGGCAGTTACAGACAGATTGCCAGCAGTGGCCACTGTCTGTCTGCATGCAGGGCTGGAGCCTCAAGGGCACATGGTTCTGGTTCCAGCCCCTCACCAAGTGGCTCAAATCACCAGCACCAAAAGTGGGCTACTCTGTTCAGATACCAAACTTGAGACATCTCAGGCCTAATTCTAAGAGTTGCTGAGCACCCCTGGTTTCCATGGACGCCTACTACAGCTTGTGGGTGATCAGCAGCTCTGAGAACTGGACCCAGGGAGGCTCAAACTGAGATCAGTGGTAACATCCTGTTTCCTTCTGTTCCTTGCTTCCCCCATCTAGCAAATGGGGATAATGTTTGCTTTGCTTCAGGAAGTGTGTAGAGGTTTGTGGATGAAATGTCCAATTGAAATACTAATTAGTGTTGGGGTGAACCTGTGGTCCAAACCTTCCACTTCATGCCTTTATCTATCGAGTTAGGACTGGTTTCTGTTTCCCTTATGGGAATGGTTTGCTGGGGAATGGAGCTGGCCTGGCAGCCTGAGAGACTGGGGAGCTCTGTGTACACAATAGATGCAGCCTGAGAGCAGTGGGGCTAAGCAACCTGATTCAGCAATGATGAGGGATCACATCTAGGGGCTAGAGAAATGTGCATCTCTGAAATCTATTCATGCATTGGCCCCTTTGCAGGGGTACCATCAAGAGGGCTGATTAATACAAGCCTTAGTGCTCCTTTGACAGCATGGGCATCTGCCTTCAAGCTGATGGGTTTTGGTCTGGTTTTTAATTTCACGGGACCGTAGAGCCATCAACTGGTAATGATGACAAGGGATTGTGGTTAGAGTTGAACCACTGACTTGGAGCTGGAAATCTTCCTGTTCTGTCCTCAGTTGCCCAGCATGGAAGGGTGGGGTCATACTGCATACAGGGAAAGTTGTAGAAGAGAGAGGATTTCTTCTTCACAATCAAAGAATGACCCAAGATGTCCACTGTTGTCACACCTGGTAATAGCAAGGCACAGTTTCTGCTCCCATATATCGCATCTGGCCATGCACAATTGCACCTCCCTGTACACTTACACACACACATGCCTATTAGAGGGGTTTATACTGCCACCCATCATCATCATCCCTGGGTACCTTCCACATAAAATCACTAGCAATAGTGAAGTCTCTAGTGGATTTCCCTGGAGTCTCTAGCACATCTCTGGTTTCATGGTTGGTGAGGGTTTGGATTTTTATTTTTTACATTTGATGAATTGCCTGTTAACCTGGTGGTGGGCTGTAGGGCGGGAGAAGGGAGAGCAGCATTGTGAGTGTCATTGGAAAGGCCTAGAACTCAGAGAAGCCACAGTCCTTTTGGGAGAAGTGGTCAAAGGCACAATGAGAGTTAGGCACCCACTTCTCACTAATTTCCAGTGGGAACTTGGTGCCTAAGTTTCCTTCATGCCATGGCTGATGGAGTGAGCCATTGGAGGGGATGGAGAATGGTGCATGTGAGGGAGGGAGTGAAGGGGGTCTGTGTCGAGCAGGGGAGAAACAAAATTGGCAATAGCAGGAAGAGCTTCTGGGAATTGCTGTTTACTTGGCAGATGAGGCTGTGGGGATGATAAGCACAGAGGGCAGGGGGAAGCAGTGTTTAAAATCAGGTGCTCGGGTAGAACATCAACGATAGTGCTGGAGAATGAGCACTAGGTGCTGCCCTGGGTGCTAGATGCATAAATGTGGAGTCACACCTCACATCTTGTTTTCAGTAGAATGACTCCAGATTTCTTAGAATCTTGACCCCACGGTGTTGGTGTGTAAAACAGCATCACAGCGAGGGTGGCCAGCTGCGGAGGAGATGGGGGCAAGAACACACAATGGAGGAGGCTGTGTTAGAGGGGATTAGCAGCAGATTCGTTAGGCCAGGGATACACAAAGTAATACCCTTTTAATAATTCATGGGATCGGAATATGTTTATCCAGCTCTCCCAAAGGGCTGATTAGGCTAGCACTGGAAAGGCTCAGCCAGCCTCTCTCGGCTATTACAGGTACATTTGTTTGGGGCTTGCAGGCAATTTAGGCATTGTCAGTGGACCACAAAACCTCTTTCAAGAGCCATGTGCAATAAGTGGAGCTCAGCCGACTGAGCAGGCAGCCTTCGGAAAGAGAGAGGAGTCCAGTGCAGAGACAACCCACTGCTCTCTCTCCTACTTGCCAGTTCCCTTCTCCTGCTATCCCGGCTAGCTGCTGTGAAACTCCAGACATTAGCAAGGAGGGGATTGCCTGGCCAGTTCAGTCTCCCTCCTGTGTGAACTGGTGATTTGTTCCAGGGAAAGGCGGAGAGCTGCTATTAGAGTTACAGTACATTAAAAAGATGGATAAGTGGAAATTTAATATTTTATTCCTGCAATCTGTTCACGTAATAGCTTCTCCTGCCTTGCAGGACGTTTGTCGTTTGAGGCAAACCCATGTAGTGAGGCATGTAGCTATTTATTACAGCTGGTTGTGTGAAATAATGAGGGACTCTTATTCTAGACTGATGGGGTCTGCACATGTGTCCCTGCGTGTTGAAGTGTTCTTGAAGGCAGGCAGGCAGCCCTGCAGGGGAGCACACTCCATCGTGCATGCATGGATTCATGCACACGCTCACACACACGGGGACTCCAAGGCACATTTGTGTACAGTCAAGCAAATGCTGATTCAGCCACAACAGCACATTCATAATCAGTTGTACACACACTTATTTGTGTGAAATTGCTGTGCATTCAGGTACTGCCTCATATACAATTGCACACCCATGCATAGTCATGCGTGTTCACACCCATGCACAACCCCACATATTTTTCCCCTTTGCATGCACGGACATGCTTGTACACAATCACTGGCCTGTTTACACATGTGCACCGATCTGTGCATGCACAGACATCCCTGTGTGCAGAAGTGTGCATGCTTGCTTACTGCCATGTTTGCCACCATTGTCCCTGTGTGCCCACCTTCAGACTCAGGCAGCCCCCACCTTCACTCTGGCATGTGAGTCCATGGGCTAGTGCATGCACACGGTGTAAGATGCAAGGGCAAATGCATTCACAGGTCTCTGAGCACCCCCAGGCACTGGCCATACACGAAAATAGCGGGGAGGAGGGTACGAAGGAGATGCAATGGAGGAGGCCTAAAATCTGCTCTCAGTCCAGTTTATGGCAGCTGTGTTTAGCATATGCTCTGGCAGCAGGCATAGCAGCTTGTCTCTGGGCACCCAAAACAATACTGCTGCAGGAGTGGAGTGGGTTTATGTGTAATTTAGGGAGAGGAAAGGGGGCTGAAGACTGTGTACTGGTTTCAGCCACAGCAGGCGCAAGGAGAGAGACCTCATTAAAACAAATCCTCCACAAGCCTGTGTGCGCCAGGCAAACTTAATCATAGCCAGTGGAGATTAGCCGAGCCAGAGATAATTGGCACTGGGAGAGCCCAGCTGCCCTCATCTCTCTCCCCATCTCTCTGTCACCTGTGTGGAGGGACAAGCCCTTGCGGGTTCTTGAGGGACAAGGTGGGAGAACGGTGCCCAGCTCCAAAGGCAGGGATCATTCAGTATTTGCAGAGTGGGTTTGGGAGCGGGATGGTCACACTGAGCAAATCTGGGGACATGGGATAGGCTGTGGGGGAAGGTGAGAGAATGGGCTGGGCTGCAGGAGGCTCAAGGAGGTCCTTGGTGTGGCCAGGGCAGGGTCTGACTTGTCTCTGGGGGCCCCTGTGCTGGGTCAGTAGTCATGGCAAGAGGAGGAGGCATGGGCAGGGTGACTTCCAGTGGTGTAGTGCACCCACTGCTCCCATTGATTGTAGAGGAGGTGGAGATGCTCAGCCCCTTCAGAAATTCAACCCAAGGGTGTCTCAGGAGTGGGAGATATGGCACATTGGAAAGGGACTCTGAGGTCCAGAGGAAGTGACATGCTCCAGGCAGATGAGGCAGTGCAGTTCTTTTTGTGGCACTTGTGTGTCCAAAGTTAACTCGGAACTCCTGCCTATGGGATATTCAGTCCACCTCCCAGTGGCTACCCCAGCACCGTGGGGCTTTTCCTCTTCTCTCCTGTCACTGACTGAATTCCTTTCTGCCTGCACTGATGCTTGTGCCAGTAGATTCCTGTCCCCCAGCACATCCTCCCTCCTGTGTCCCCTCAACCTCCGCTGATTAGTAAGCAGGCAATGGCTTTTGATAAATGTGCTGCTCTGCAGTTGGCTCCTGGTCTCTCCTTTGTGGTGGGTGGGTCAGGATGATGAGCAGGAGGGGAGCAGATGAAGTAGAGGGGGTGCAGCTGCCAGGACCTTTGTTTGCCGAGCTGCGTGGAAAGTTATTTACTCACCCCCGTGATCTCATCCCAGCAAGGTCACAGCAAACAGCCTGTGGGACTTGGCTAATCTCTGCACTATCTGAATGCAGGGCCTTTGCACAGCTGAGAGCAAGAGAGAAAGTCCTTTCTGGGAAGTGCCAAGTTCTAGCTAAGAACCTCTAGTAGATGCACCCAGGGCTTCTGATTGGCATGGTGTACCACTCAGGTCCATGCAAACCCTGTGTGGCTCCATCGGGGGAGAGAGGTGTGCAGGGAGAACCTAGGGAGTGGGTCAAAGGGGGCTCAGAACTGGGGTACTTGGTGAAGGAGCCTGGATTCTCTGCCAGAGACTGGCAGGGAGGCGAGGGGTGGTCTTTGATTGACAAGCAATAGGTGACCTGTGAGAGAGATTAAAACTACAGGCATGTTTGGCATCTGTCCTAAAAGCCATCACATTCTGAACTGCCAGTGGCAGCTGCTGAACTACTGGATTAGTTTCCAGCGGTTTCCTTCCCAGCCCCTGCCCTCCAATCCAGCACCCAAGAGCCCGGGAAGGTGGGGGCCTGATGCTTTGCTGGGGTAAAGTGGCATAGCAGCACTGAAGGCAGTGGGTCCTTGCTGATTTACACCAGTTCAAGACCTGCCTTGTATTTTCTAAAAGGCTACCACAGCTGGCAGGCCCGCTTTGTCTTCCTTCCCATCCCCATACCACTCTGCTAGGATCCCATTGTCAGCAGCCACAGGGTATGTGGGCAGATGATCTGCAACAGATGGGGCTGGGACAGGCAAAGTGATCTGGGGGGAATATGAGTTTCTAAAATCAAAATCACTTACAGAGATTCTGGACTAGACTATGCAGATCCACCCAGCCCTGATGGGTGTAGTCCTAGAGTGTGGTACATGCTCCAAATTTCCTTGTGTGCACAATGAAATCTAGAGGTATCCAGCCCCAAGATGACATCATGAGAGAGTAGCTTGCGGGGGGGGGGGGGGTATTTTTTGTTCATTCAGAGGCAGAAATCTCATGGGAACAGTTCATTCAGACCGGGGCTCTGTCTAGCCCTAAACCTGATTGAGCTTCAATCCCCAAATTTTAGCTGAAACCTAATCCAGATGCCAGTCCAAATGGGATATCTTCTTGAGACTTGCCAGGAGCAAATAAGAAACACATTCAATCTCCAGCCCCTCGCTCCTGATATACATACTCTTTTGATACAGCTGGTCAATGCTTTTGGAAACTGGGACTAAATTTTTCATGAAAATAGGTCAGTTTTTTCCAATGGATCCAACTAATTTTTTTCTTTTTGAAGCCTGAGTGTCTGTGTGCTTGTAGCGTCCTGCTAGAAGCCATCAAACCTCACAAGGCAATTGGCACTCACAGTATTCCCATCCTGTGAAGGAGCTGGAGTCCCATGACTTCCATTGACCCTTCAAGATTCCCAGCCTGATTTTGCAGACCCCAGTAGTTGGTTGGGCTCAGCAGGTGGACTTCATCCAGACAGAACAACTAGAACAGGCGTGGCCAAACTGCGGCTCTTCAAAGAAAAAGTGCAGCTCGCAGAAGAGCACAGCAGGGAAGGACGGCATGGTCAGGGATGGCAGGGAAGCTTGGCATGGTCAGAGATGTGGGGAAAGCCCGGCATGGTTGGGAACTGCAGGGAAGCAGCAGCATGGTTGGGGAGGGGGAGAAGTGTGGCATGGTTGGGGACAGCAGAGAAGCAGCAGAATGGTCAGAGATGGGGGTACAGGTGTAGCATGGTCAGGGAAGCTGTAGTATGTTTAGATTTTCTCCTAGGCACTAATGCAGTTTACTCATTGTTAAAATAAAATCGTGTTTTACAAGTCCTAAACATGACATGGAATAATAAGAAATAAAAATACAAGGACAAAAGTTTAAAACTGTAGATTACTTTCAATTTTTGGCACAAGTTACTGCTGTGAAGCATTGTATTCCACAATGAAATTTGTTAAATCGAAACATTGTGCAATACTTAGAGATCAGCACCTGTGAGAGCTTTTATGTACTGCATTGACAAGTTACTGCCCAGATTTTAAAAAACTTACCACTAGCCTGCAGTGTTCTGCATCCAGCAACAGCTAAGTTTTTACTGTATAGGCCTAGATTTCATGGTAACCTTAAGTAATTATTAGAATCTGACATTAGTAGGATCAATATTTGCCCTGTTTTTACGATAAAATTAAAGTGTACAATGAATTATAAGCTTAGTAATTTTGGAGTAGGTAAAAGTATATGGCTATATGCCTCAGTGCGGCTCTCAAAGGTTTCATAATCGACTTGTGCGGCTCTTGTGTTCCATAAGTTTGCACCCTGACTAGAACATTGAAGACCTGCCAGCATCTAGGAAAATGTACCCTGATCACCAACCCTTTATGTATCTTGGTGTTATTTTCTCCTGTGCACAGTGTTTGTGATAGGCTCCCAAAGCATAGTCCTTCACTGGTCCATTTCACTCGCATTTTGCACAAGTCAATGATGATGCAAAGCGGCAGGCAGTAGGGAGCAGGGGTGGCTAGGTTTATCTCCATCAGTAACCTCAGGGATCAGCTTGGCTTGAGATTTCACTCAGCATGATGGAGGAGAAGAGAACCCTACCTGCTGTTTTTTCTTAATGCCCCAGTACCTAGAGTCAAGTGATTGCTTTGAAAATCTCAGCTTTGGTTTTAAAAATAGGGCAAGTTTCTAGTCCTTATGGTTGCAAAGAAGAACTTCCAATGGTGAATCTTAAAGGTTAAAAAGACCAGGAGAACAAACTGAGCCTAGAAACTTTGGGATTTTTTTGTTTGTTTGTAATCTGATGATTAGCTTGAAAAGTACCCTGATTTGGAGACCCCTCACTCCTGATATGTGACAGCTTGGGACTGGCAGGCCTGGTAAGGTCTCTGTGGGTTATTCCAGATTTCCACCAAGGTGGCAGGCTTCAGAGCCATTCATTCCCATCCGCTTTCCAGCTGTGATTCAGCTACAGGTCAAACCCACCCTCTGACTCCCCCAACCCTGGATCTGGGGAAGTGTGTCTCAGCCCAGTCTTTCCAAAGGGTGAGAAAAGCACCCAGAGACCAGACGCCCTGCAGATAAGGCTGGGTTGTCCTTTCCTTTGGAGGGATCAAAGGGAAGCTGGATTTGGCTTCATTCCAGGGCAAAACCCATAGCGACCCCTCCTCTCTCACTCTGCTCCCAGCTGCTATCCCAAGAGGCCTCTGGCTTTTGGCACTAGGGCAGGAAGCCTTGGCTGAATGCAACAGCTGGCAGAGTGCAGGAGGGGGAGAGGGGAGATAGTGTTGCTGCTTTAATTCCTAGGCATACAGTGCTCTCTGTCTTATTGGGGCTGAGGGAAGGGAGGGGGAGGAAGAATGCTTTACACTGTAGTAAAAGCTCAATTGATCCCTTCCCATCTCCCATTGCTCTGCTCCCCTTTTCACGGTAGCTTTAATTCTCTCCAGACTCTTCCTAATGGATTTTTCACGTGGGGCCCAAAACACTAGGCTCTGAGCAGAGGGATCAGATTGTTTTCCAGGACCCTCATGGGCACTGGGTGGGAGGGACAGGCCATAGGATTCCACAGCTCCCAGAGCTCAGACCTCGCTGCATGCCCCAGGCTGTCATTTGGGCCGTTTCATCCTACCCATTCACCTGGGGATTAATTAAACCTGGACAATCTGCAGTGTCAGATCTTCAGCTGGTGTGAATCAGCCACACTTGCCTGCAACAGTCACCCGTCTTGTTCCAGGTTGCACCCGCAGAGGATCTGGCCCACACTAAGTCATTAATTAGCTTCTGAGTTAAATGTGGGGGCAGCAGAGGAAAAGGAGACGCTGAGGCTGGGGCTTAGCTCCCAGCCTCTATCTCCCGGCTGCTGCCAGGTGTGCCTTGGAAACGCCCAGGTAACAGTCATTGTGCGAGCTCCGCTCCCAGGTGATGGCAGATTGCACCTGGCTTTACCTGCGGCGGTGGGGAAAGTGAAGGGCAGGGGGTTGTTTGCACTAAGTAATAAAGCAGGGCGTGGCTGGCCTCTGTGGCTCTTGCAGAAGAAAGGAGCTGGCTCAAACCAGGAAAGAGTCCTACACTGGGTAGGTGTGAGGGGGACGGGCTAGCCAGCTCACTGTCCCCATTGCTGTTTGAAGTGGCGTGGTGCTCAGTGTTCCAGTGAGTAGGTCTCAGGCCAAGCTGCCTTGCCTGTCCTCCTCTCTTCAGCCTGTACAGCAAGGCAACAGGTGGCAGGAGGAAAGCAGGAAGTAAGGAGCCCCGCGGAGACTCAGCCCTCAAGGGTTACATTTCTGGTTCTGTCTGTTGGTGGGGATCATGCCCTCCCTGCCTGTTGGATTGTGTTCTCAAAGAGGGAGGGACGATTGACATGCAATGGGGTCACTATGCTGCAGATCCATTCATGAGGCCCTTCATCTCACCCTGCCACCTCTGTCCTTCCCGTGATCCTGGCTGGGTATTGGCCAGGGCCTTGCCAGCATTACTCTCCCCTTTGTCTCACCGGACTGGGCACCTGGGGTCGCCCAGAGAGTGGCAATAATGGCAGTGCAGGGGACCCAGCATGTTGTTCCCATCAGCTGTGGGCAACAGTGAGTTTGCTGAGTGAAGGGCTAAGGAGTGCAAGAGGCAGCATTTGGGACATCTGACCTTGGGAAACCTTTTCTCCCCCTTTCCTCCTGCTTGGCAAGAGTAGAAGCTGCTGGGTAACTCCCTGGAGTCAATGTGGACCCAGGTCTCTCTCTGCAGCGAACTGTGAAGGAAGGCAGAGCTGCTGCAATGAACACAGAAAACAGGCTGCTCCCCTCCAGTCCTCTGGAGGACAGGAATGGTCTCTCTCGCCACCAAGTGGCAGTGCTGGGAACAGTCTCATTCTTGGCTTCCCAGTGGGCCCTGTGCCCACTCTGCTATGTCCTGGGTTTCCCGTCTCTGGATCTTGCTGTCATTCTGTGGTCCCCTTTTCTCCACACTCTCTGTCCCCATCCTTCTTCATGCTGTACTTGCCCGGCTGTGGAGCTGTACATGACATTCGGTGCCATCGATGGTGCCGCAGCCCTTCAGATTCTAATTTGCAGTCAGTCTTGGTTTTGCATCATAACTGGCCTCTGTTGAGGGACCAAAGCTTTATTTTTGACGAAAAGCATTTCCTCCATGCTCAAGGTGTGAAATTTGACACTGACAAGTCAGTTTTCGCCTCCGAAGTGCTGGTTTTGGATGGGGTGGGAGGAAAGTTGATGAAATATCTGAGAATTGTGACATTGCCCAAGGGAGCAATCAAGCAGCAGAAGATCTTGTGGGGGGGGACCCGTCCTTTTTCTTGCCTTTGGCACTGGTCTCGTTACAGCTGTGATTCAAACCCCATTTGCTGTTTGCCAGAACCATGGCCTCTCCCTTTGGATTTATCACCCCATTCCCCACCCTCCTGGTACCAAGATGAGAGTCTGCCCCATCTCCTCATGGGCTACCAGTGACCCTGGCTCCCATGGAGTGCACTGAGGGGAGACTTGAGCTCCAATTTTTCGCCAGCTGAGCTGAGTTTGGAGTTTGGGGGGGGGGGGGGTGGCAGAGATCCAGTTCCCTGGCAAACATTCTGCTAGAGCAGCTGATCTTAGGCCAGGTCAACACTGGCGTTGAAATTTGGCGGCCACCCGTAGCAGTTAAGTAAGCTTTGCAGAGTAGCTTTTGTGACTGTTGCTGACTTTGTGACTCCCTTTCAGCATGGCATCTTCACTGCAATGTGCTGTTTGAGGGGGTGGTTTTATTAAGTTGATTCTGGATCAGCTGAGCATGTCTTAACTGACCACTCAGTAGATCCAGAAAAGTCTCTCTGACGGTGGTGTAGACATGCCCTTTTTCTCAGCTGCAGTAGCCACTGAGGTACC
Organism: Podocnemis expansa; assembly: GCA_007922195.1. Classification (NCBI taxonomy): domain Eukaryota; kingdom Metazoa; phylum Chordata; order Testudines; family Podocnemididae; genus Podocnemis; species Podocnemis expansa. The sequence continues at coordinate 22,271,690 of ML682025.1, forward strand.
GTTTCCATAGGTGACACTAGAGAGAACTGAAAAGCATTCCAGCCACACCCATTTGCTAACGCTGTCACCTAGCATTTGTGCCACCTAGCGATCCCCCAATTTTGAGGTTACTCTCAGGGACATGGCAGAGGCCAGAAGCAGGGCAGCTGGGCATTCATACGTGCATAAGAGAGAGGCTGAGCTATCAGCAGCTAGCATTATTCAGTTTCCATTAGGGATGGATGTCGCATTTTTAGCAGTTGAGACAAGAGAGGTTTTTAGTTTCATCTGGCTGGTTCTTCTGGACACACGCACGTGCATGCACACACACACACACACAGAGGCTTCTAAACTGGCTGCCTTTTAAAGCTGATGCTGCCTCCTGTGCATAGCATGTCTGCTTTTCCTCTGCCTGGCGCTGGAAGGAGCAAATTGCCTCCAGCTGCGTGCACCTGTCCCATTCTGGCTGGCACGTCTCGCTGCAGAATCCTCTGCTGTAATCGGTTTCATTGCCTTCCACTACTAACGTTCCTGCTGCAAAAGAGTCGGCACCGTGGCTCCCGGACAATGCAAGTGAGGGGCGATTTTGGAGGAAAGGAAGGAGATTTTCAATGTCTTGTTCAACAGCACAAACAAAATCTGTCTCTTGGAGGGAGAGAGTTTAAAATGAAGGCCTAGGCATGTACAGGTACAGAGGAAAAGAAGGAAACTCTCTTCCCTGCTGTTTCAGAGGAAAAATAGCTACACTTCTAGGATAATGTGCCACCAGGGGAAGATTCCTCCTGTTTAGAGGTTGGATTAAGGCCTGTAGCATAAAGATTCAGGTCTCTTCCCAAGCTCTAGTTTATATTTATAGGAAATATCAAGCAGTTTAGAAATACCTGATCTTCCTAACCCTAATCCTGCTAAATGCTTGGCCTCTTGTGGTCATGAGTTCCCAGGGCTCATTGTGATGGGTGAAGGGGGAAGGCATTGCCTTTGATCTCTTTTTGGTTGGTAGCCTTTTAGTGGTGGAAGTCGTCCATCATTCTGTGTGCCCCTCATCCTGGTATCTGTTCCAGGAGCTGTTTGGTGCTTGATTGACAGCTGCGTGCAGCAGAAGATGGCTAGGAGCTGCAGAGCTATTCAGCTGTGAGGAGCAGTCCCTGGAGCTGGTGGCATCAAACCTCCATGCTGGGGAGGCACGGCAAGGCCCCCTGAGGGGACAGGGACTTCTCCTATGTATGGCCTGGTCACCTCATGTTGGGAGATGCTTAGAATCAGAGGGGCCAGACAGGCCAGCAAGACTAGAGCATGGGAACCAACAGACATGAGAGCAAGGACAATGCTATGGGATGTAAGGGGTGGTGCTGGGGAAGATCAAGAGCCCTGGGAGGGTTCACAGCCAATGCTCTGCTCTGTGACCAGTGGTGCTTCCTTTGGAAGAGTAGCAGGGCTGGATTTGGATCTCAGCTTGGCCGCTTTAAATCCAGAGTGATGCTGCTGAAGTCAATAAAGTTATGCTGGATTTTCCCCAGCTCCCTGGGAGTTAGGTTTGGCTCATCCCTGTGAGTGTTGGCATGGAAAGCAGGTATATTGAGATGGGGCGGGGTGTGTGTGTGTCATTTCCTGATGGGATGGTCCTGAATATGTTCCATCTCCCTCTTGCCCCCCACCCGAGTCTGTAGCAGCCTGTAGGTTTCTGTTGTTTTGGAGACACTCGATGCTGTTTAGAGCAGGGGGTTGGGAATCTGGGCAGCTGGGATCAATTCATTGCTTTGCTGCTGATCTGCTGTTTGACTTTGGGCAAGTCCTGTGCCCAGCTGTGTGCCTCAGTTTCCCCATTTCTCAGACAGGGAGTGGGGAAAATGTGACTCACCTGCAGTCAAGAGGCGGGTTTGGGAGCCTTGTTAGTAATTAGTTCATTTGATGAATGAGTTCCTCAGTTGGAGGCACTACAGAAGAGCAACAGGTGACCTTTTTTCCTTCCTGCACCTGTGAGCCCTGAAGGATAGGGTAGGCCCACGCTACCAAGTCCACAGGGAAACAGGCTGCCCTGAGACAGTGTCATTGCCAAGTTGCAGCCAGGATCCACATTCCCTTCCCAGGAGCATTAAGGGCTTGACCCTGCATGGTGCTAAGTACCTGCCATTGACTCCACAAGAGGTGGGGCATGATCAGCACCTTGTAGGATTGGGCTTTAGGAGCAGCTTTTTGTAAAGTGCTGGAGATTTCCCAGTAGGCATTAACCCCGTTTGTGCATCACCCACCCCAAGGGCATTTCAGAGCCACAAGCCAAAGACCTGTGCACTTTCCAGGTGGAGGGCTATGGGCCCAGTTATAGAGATTTGGGAAAGGAAGGATACAGACCCAGCTGATGCTTTTTTTTTATGGCAATATCTTGCAGATGCCAAACCGAGTTTGTGTCCCCCTGAGCTGGGGAGGGGTGGCCTTTTTGCTAAGGGCTTTTACTGAGCTCAAGGGCCTAGCAGCTAATCCTGCTCTCTTTCAGCCCCAAACCCCTGTCTTGTAACAGAAGTTATGTAAAATAAATGCTTTGAAAAGGAAAGTAAGTTTGTTTAGGTTTTCTTTCTTTTCTGTAGCTGGGCCAGGTCATCTGGGTGGATAGGATTAGCAACTGTGGTGCCACTGTATCGGCCAGAATAAAAATTGAGGTTATCTATCCTCATGCTTCAGGGTGTAAACTGGTCAGCAGCTGGGGTCCAGGCAGGAGACTGCACCATTGCATGGTGCTGAATTACACGGATGCATCATAGGGTTTTCCATCTTCTCATGAAGCATCAGACAATATTGAGCGTGTCAGACGGAGGGCTGCCTGGGCTGTATCTGATACAGCAGGGAGGAAAGCTCTCCATTTAGAAGGCCCATTGGTCTGATCCAGTACCAGAAGGGATGCTGAGTAGGTGGCCCACTAGTCCATCCCTGTTTAATGAGAATTACTGCTGCCAAACCCTTCAAAAGCGGCCTTCATTTTATGAGCCTCTGTTTTCAGTCTTCTGACTGGATGAACCTCAGGCCTGATTCTCAAAGAGCATGGAGCACCTGGAGCTTCAGTCATCAGAGCCATGGGTGCTCAGCTCATCCTGAAAATCATGCTTGTGGCACCTCCAGGTGGGCAGCTGAAGAGCAAAGGCAGCCTGGATCTGGGGCCAGCTATTGGAAAGCTGGGTGCAGGTGCTGATGATGAAGGGAGCTGAGGTGTGCCGGATACCAGTCTGCTGCATGCTGCTGCTGGTGGTGACTTGACCTGGGAAGCTTGCAAGGGCCTGCGATCTGCCTATCACTAACACATAGACCCCAAGTGCTAACCCCTTGTCGTGGTCGCCATAGGTAGACTCCTTCCCTTTCCTGATTTTTCCCTTCCTTGTTCCTTACCCTCATCTTCAAAAAAAAAAAAAAAAAAAAAAAATCACCCATTGAAATGCAAGCCCAGAGCAAGGGTGCAATTGCACGTGGATTGACGCTGTTCCCCCTCCCATCTGTCTCTTCCTACCCAGAATTCCCCTCCACCCCGCCTCCAAATGATGATCGCAAATCAGTGGCGCAGCCGAACATCCCCACGGCCGTGATTGGGGGCGTGGTGGGCAGCGTCTTCCTGGTCCTGGTGGTGGCCGTGGTGCTTTTTGTGGTGCTCCGGCGCCGACGTCACACCTTCAAGGGCGACTACAGCACAAAGAAGCACGTGTACGGCAATGGGTACAGCAAGGCTGGCATCCCACAACATCATCCTCCCATGGCCCAGAACCTTCAGTATCCCGATGACTCAGACGATGAGAAGAAGCCGGGCCCACTCGGTGGCAGCAGCTATGAGGATGAAGAGGAGGATGCTGGAGGCGAACGCAAGCTAGGCATCACCAACAAGTATGAGGACGACTCCAAGCACCCTTACTTCATGGTGGATGAGGGTAGGGCCCGCAAGGAGCCCTGTGACGAGAGGACACTCGGCTTTCAGTACGACCCTGAGCAGCTGGACCTGGCCGAGAACATGGTTTCCCAGAACGACGGATCTTTTATTTCCAAAAAAGAGTGGTACGTGTAGCTCGCTCCCACACAGGCTCCCCTCCCAGCCCCCCTCCTGACCCGAGGGCCATTTGCACACACATCGCACGAGTGCGCTCACATCCATGCACGTCCACTGCTGCCCAGCCCAAGGGAACTCAACAAAGACTTGAGACACCTGCCACTGACTTGGAGGCAATGGGGGAAGGGTTGGTTGCTTAGCTTATGGATTGGGGGTTTTTTGGGTGGGTGGGGGTTTTTGCTTTTTTGGGTTTTTTTTTTTTTTTTTTTTTTTATTTCTCCAAGGACTTTGTCCCCTTCTGTGGTGTTTGTATTGATCAGTGGCTTAGGTGTTACTATTTGCTTTAACTACTACTGCCCATCCTTGTATAATATGCCCCTTTTGTGTGTCAGTGTCTCTAATCATCCTTCTCCAAAGACCCCTCCCACACGACCCCCTAAAACACTGGAATTTGTTTGTATGTTGTCTTATTTGAGGGTTGGGGGGAGTCCCTGGGAGGTTAAAAAAAAGGAGGACCAAGAAGGGGAAAAGCACAAGGCAGTGAAGACCTAGATGCCACTATCAACTGATTTTTTTTCTTTTTTTGTTTGTTTTTCATGGTATTTCCATTCCCTGTAACGCACCTGTGATGATAGTCTCAGGTTCAAGTATGTGACAAGCAAATAATAATAAATAAAAATTAAGCAAAATCCAAGGGGCACAGACCGATTGTGACTAAGGGAAATGGAGCTGCCATTTTCCTCCTAAAATTTATTATCTTTTTCAACATTTAGAAACAAACCAACCAAATGAAACTGCAATGAGAAAAAATTGTGGTGGTGTGATATCATTTACCACTCCTGAGTTTTCTGCATTGTTTAAAGATGTGAGGAATTTTTAATATCCTCCAACCAGGAGAGAATTTCACCTTCTTTCCAACACATGCCATGTCCTTTGTATGTACCTCCCTGCCCTTCTGATGGGAGAGGTTCCATTAAACCCCCCAGAGCCCCTCCCGCAGACACATTGCTTGATGCCACCAAGCCAAGTGAGCTGTTTATCTAGGGCATGCTCCAACACCATTTGGAATCAAGGTGGGGGGGTCTTTGCATTGATTTCAATAGGCATCAGATCAGCCCCTTTGTAGTTAAACTGCTAGGTCTTAGTAGTTATCAGTTTACACTGTTCCCCTTGTGGAAGTGTGGGATCTGCCAGCTACATCTACCTTAGTAATGCCCAGTGCCCTTATTCCTACTGAGAGCCTGCCGCAAACAGAGGCTGAGGCCAAGGACTGAATGAGATTTATGTGCTGAACTCATCCCTTCCGCACAGAAGAGCTTGGGTTGCTGCTACCCCTACTGTTCTGTGGCTAAGCAGGATTTCAGTCTCCAGGACTGTCTGTGTGACACTGACCTTGCACCAGCAAGACTCACTAGGTGTTTGTTCTTCCTCCCTTAAATGGCTAAATGAATCTCCTGTTTAAAAAGCAGTGGCCATTTTTGGAGATGTATTATAGTGGGTTTAATCCCCCCAGTGCCATACACTGGTTTCATGCCAGACAAACTGACTGGCCACACCATAAACTGGGTGGCAAAATGGAGAATCAGACCCTTCATAATAATCCAGACCAAAAACCAACATCCAGCTTCACCTTGGACCCTGTTCAAAATCCAGCTCCACCATTTGTGGCTTCAGTCAAGTACAGTCAGATTTGACTCACATCATCCCCTGGACTGATTTATTTTGTTCTTGCTGTGGGGGATGGGAAATCAGCTTATTCTGTTGTATTTGCTTTCACTTTTCTAGCTGGAGCAGACACACAAGTGACTATTCTTGGGGTGTTTCTGTCCCCATCGAGAACAACATGTCCTGGAGATTGATGAAAGATCCTCTCCAGAGACACAGCTCAAATTGTTCAGAGAAACCACTAAATCTTAGGGCATCCATCCATCCCTGTTGAGCGAATCCATGCCCAGGAAGTTACTAAAACAGAGGGAGGCTGGCTTCCAACATGGCTTCCAACTATCAAACCTTGTAGGCTTCAGCGTATGGATTTGGGGATCTTTATCCTTTTTTGCTATAGTACTGAGCAAGTGCCCCATCAAAGGAAGTGAGATCCCCGCCATCCCTCTGATTAGGTACTGGTTAAAGGGGATGTTGTAAACCAAGTCAGAGCCTCAGGGTGACAGATGTAGCTAGGGATAGCAGCTCATGGCAGATGAAGGCACACCACCAATATGATCCAAGACCCCCCAGCACATGGTGGGCATGTAGGTGTCCTGGGATAGTGGAGGTAACATGATTCTTCTGCTTGATCTCAAGTCTTTCATTTATACTCATGCGACATTGCTGTCCCCTTGGATGTTCTGGTAGGGCCATTAGAGATGGGTTCTTGCCGAGCTTCCACTCCCAAAAGGATGGGCTTTTGGAGCCGAATCCAGCTGGGATCTAAATTTCAAAGCTGGTCCCCAAGCTCCAGAAGGTGCTAAACCAAAATGCTAGAGCCTTGCTCATGCCTCAAACTCTGGAACATCCAAACTACAGGGACAGATGTGAATTTCAGAGCTCAGGCCCACCTCTCAATGCGTGCACCAATTCAATCAAGTTGGAAACTTGTCCAAAATTCCCAGCCCCAGTGAAGCTGCCCTTCTGTCCTGGATTAACAACTCCCCACAGCAGCAGCCCCAGTCCAGGATCTATCTGACAAACTCACTCACTGCAGAATGCCTCCAAGTTGCATCAGGGCAGGCCCATGTCATTTTCTTGCATCGCTTATCAGGAATAAGTCCTGTCCTCAAAATCTTGCTACATTTGCCGATTTCCTTTCTTGGTTTCATTTTTGATCCCAGCTCAAGCAGGTCAGAGTTAGTTCCTTGTCCTGATGAGGATTAGGATGTCCAGTAGAGTGTGTGGAGCCAGGGCAGCAGGATTTGATTCCTCTTTGTGATGGCTTGTTTGCCTGTACTAGAAAGTGACAGGTGCCCTGTTTCCAAGTAATGGCATGGCATGTGCCCTTTGCATGAAGTGAGCAAACATGAAGTGAGGAGATGCATCCCAGCTTTCCACTTGCATGCTCCTGTGTTAAAGCAAATCAAGTCACCACAGCAGGTGCATGTGCCCTTTTTTATACTTGTGTGCAGATGTGAACTGACCTGATGCAGGAGAGTGTCTCATTTGCACATATGCAGATAGGAGAGGAGGGGAGGTGGGGTGCATGGAGCTCCTATTTGCAAACTTAGACAGGAATTCTGCCTCCTGGTTAATGATCCAGAGTGTGTATCCGCACAATACTCTCGCACCTGTAGGAAAATCAAGGGCTCTTTACACATAGAGAGACAGACACGTGGTGAATCAGAGTAATGAGGAGCAAGCTTACAACCATGGACAGACAAAGAAGGCTAGCTGAGGGAGTGGGTAGGTAAATAGGTGTGAAAGATCATACATAGGTGGGTGGCTCTTGATGAGCAAGGACTAATAGGTGTGACAGATAAGCAGGGGTTATTCTTTATGTTCATTGGGTCACACTTGCCAATAACAGACTGGGGACTCAGTTCTTGCCACACCACTTCTTGTGATTCCTGGAGCTGGCCTTTTAGGAAAATGACCAATCTGAATTTTAAAAGGGTCAGGGATGGAGAATCCACCATGACCCTAGGTAAACTATTCCCAGGACTAAATGCTCTCCTTGTTCAATGTCTACACTTTCTGCCAAGTCTGAATTTGTCTAACTTCAACTTCCATTCATTGGGTCATGTTAGACCTGCTGTCTCTGAGACCACATCAGGGACAATGAGAACAGGGAAGAAACAAAAGCCCAAACCACCCTTAAGCCTAGCTAACCACATTCCTCACTTCTGAGCCCAGCTGTTTCACTAACCCCTTGTTTCGCAGCTTGGGGGCTACACGTCAGAACTGCTTTTTCCAGAGTGTGAGGTTGTCCTCCCTCCTGCTGGCCCACTGGTTTACCCTGTCCTGCACCTATGGCAGCCCTGGGCCCTCGCACATCTCCCTCCTTACTCTCTTCAGAGATGAAAGATGCTTCTGGCTCTCGTTACTGAAAAGGTGACCATTTATGGGGTCAGTTAAATGAAGAAGAGTCCCTCACGGGGCCTTAACGAGTGAGGCTAAACGATTTGCCGTTAATCTATAGCAAGGAATAAGATGCCTCATGAAAAATTATGGATTGACCGTTTGCCTGAGAGCTGCTTTCAAGCAGTAATGAGATCCATTCCCTTTCTGGGTCTAATCTCCAGCTGTAGGTGACCATCCCTCATGCTTGCCAAGGAGCAGATGGGGCCAGGCACTCTCCAGTTTAATTAGGTCAAACAGGCTGTCACAGAGTCCTAGAACCATAAAAACTGGAAGGATCTATGAGAGGTCATTGAGTCCCGTCCCCTGCATTTATGGCAGGACCAAGTACCCTCTTAAATAGTCCCCAACAGGTGCTTGTCTAACCTGCTCTTAAACAATTCCAGCGATAGAGATTCCACAACCTGCTTAGGCAACTTATTCCAGTGGTTAATCACCCTGACAGTTAGAAATTTTTCCTAATGTCCAACCTAAGGTTGTGTCTATCTCTGTCTGAAGGCAAGAGGAATTGGTATGCTGTTCACACCCTAACAACTTGATCCCCCTACACCACTGAGGTGAGCCAGCCGTAAGGCATGCCAGAGGTTCTTGGTCTATTACAGGAATAGATTGGTGAGATTCTGTGGATATTTGCTGGATTTAAAGTCTATGGGTCTGTGAACTGATCTAATCCAGAATAGACAATTAGACAAAGAGGGAGCCTCCCTGGTATTCAGAGCCTGCAGAGTCAAGGAATGGGGAAATCCCAGCCTAGCTCTGCCATAGGGAAGTCTCAAAGAAGCTAATTAATGGCTTTGTGCCTGGCCTGCTCAGAAATGGGGCCTGATTCTGGTCACCCTGGCTCTGCTGTAAAACTGGAGTCAGACCATGGACTCGCATGGGGTGACTCCTGCTCTAACAGCACTGTGAGTAAGACCTGAGCCCAGCCCAGTCACGGTCCGGCCAAGGAGGGCTGTGATGTTTAATTCAGGCAGAGGTGCAAATCACTCTATTGACTCAGTCATGGCGATGAGCAGATTAAAGCAGCCTCCTGGGAAATCAAATCAGTCGGCTGTGGTGTGTGTGGTGCATGCCCCCATTCACACAAGCCTAGCTGCTAGGTGATGCCCCTGTGGCCATGGGGAATGGGTTTCAAGGGGTCCATTTGCAGAGCAGGAATTTAACAGCTGCTGTCCCCTTTCTAGCACTCCTCTCTGTTAACCAGGCAATAGAGCACAGAATAGATTTGCTCAGCCCCTTTTCTAGAGCCTTCCTTCACATGAAGTCCTCCTTCCCCTTCCAGTCAAACCCCAGTTGACTTGCCCACTGAGTAGACAGAGGGCTGCAAAAAATGCAGTTCTGCCAATCAAGGTCAGTAAGTCTTGGGGGAAGCCCATTGACTGAAGGGTGAACAGGGGTCCTCACTCAGGAGTTGGCCTGTGACAATGATTTTGCATGGCTTCCCAATAGATCAGCTGGAGCCATTTCTCCATGGCTTTGGTTGCTGACATGGGTAGCTGCATGACTCAGAGCCACTCTGCCCCTAAGAGCAAAGCAGGAGAGGGAAGCTAGCAGAGGGAGAGAGGGGAAGAGACAGATGTGCCCTAGACTTTGTCATGCTCTTCCTCTGGAAGAGATCTTTGGCGTATTGGTATAGAACCCAGATCCTTGCTAGCTGTATTGCACAGAGCTGTGCTCCAAAGGAATAGAGTTTGTTTAAGACATCTGTGCAGCCATAGCTGGTCTTTACAAGCAGTGGTCCCTGAGTAGTTCAAGGGGATCAGGGAAGGTCCTTGCCAGTGAAGGAGACAGGCCTAGAGGCTAGAGACAAGCTGCGCTGGTACTAATATGGAAGCCCAGGAATTATTCTCCAGGTAGGTGCCATAGATAAGAGACTCATGGGGAGTGGCAAAGCCATTGGGACCCAATATCATAGTGAGGGGGTGAGGACACTGAGATGGAAGAGTGACCATCCTCATAAAGAAAGGGCTCATTACGTGACTACAGTTCTTACTACCAGGTCAGGAGATGGCCTGTTGGGGAAATGAAGGTGCATTTGGTCTAAGCCAGATGGCAGGGTCCCTTTCCCTCCCATAGTCAGCTGAATGGAAGCAGGCGTGTCTCCTCCTGCAAACTAAATTGAGTCTGTATTATGTGTATGAAAATGCCCCAGCTGTTTTCCTGCTGGGACTTCTGGCTGGGATTATCCATTACAATTCACCCCAGTGATGTTATTTTCCCTGATTTAATTACAAGATTGTGCGGCGGTTTGTTTTTGTGCTGTTGTAAATCGTTTTTATTCAGCCAGGAAAACAAAACAAAAAAAAAAATAAAAACTCCATCTGAAGTTTTCTTTGGAAAGAAACAAACAAAACCCCAAATGCTGGAGCTGAATTGATTGCAGAGATGGGAGGGACAGAGGAGCCTTTTCTGGCTCATCAAAGAAACTCAGCGACTCTTCAGCTCAGATAGCTGAGGTGGTGCAAGAGAGTCAGTAAGGCAATTAGAGACAGGAGCGTGATTAGAACAAGGGTCTGCTGGATTCCTTCGTTTTTACACATGCATGCAATAATCTCATGGCCTCAGCTTGCCAGTCGATCTGCTAGGGGAGGAGGGCTGTCTCTGCAGAGTTTGATGGCTCACGAGGGAGTACGTGGACAAGTTTGTAGCATGCCAGCAGGGTTTTCCAAATGAAGCTCTGCTAGAACTTTGCTGTGAGGAAGTAGGAGCTGGGAACAACTCCAGTCCCAGGTTTTTTTAAGAGGGATGTTGTGGAAGTGCTGGCTGGAGAAATGTTTAGAGGTGCTCCAGTCCAGGCTGTAGGAAATACTGCAGAAACACTGGCTGGTTGAGAAATTGAGAGTTTCTGCACTCCAAATGCAGTGGTGGCTGTTTGGAAGGTTAGTCCTTTGTCAGTCTCCCCACAGCAGGCGGCGTTGTAGCGAACGCTCTAGGAACACTGAATTTACCGCTCTCATGGTTACCCCAACCCCAGCCTCTCCCAGCAGGAGGTGCTGTGGAGAATGTCACCAGCACTGTGTGCACTGAAGCCTGTTCCTTATTCTATGTGGCTTACGATAGCACTTTACCCCTCCCTTGGTTTGTGACTTTTTCTGTTTTGTTTTGCGTTGACATGATCCATAGCAAATTAGTGACTCACTTTCGTACAAATGCATTTCCTGGTGAAGCCCCCCCCTTCCACCGCAAGAGGCAGCAATGCACGGCAGAGCGGGGGCAGCAGGGTTGGGAGGAATAGATGACAAGGTATTAGCTTGTCCCAGTGCAAAGCCTGCCTCTGACTGTCATTCCCAGAACTTGCCCATATCTCTATAAAGGGCCAACCTTGCTGCCGTGACTCACCACCTCTTGTGGAAGGTGATACCACAGTCTGAAATTCACACCTATGCTGAAGAGCCAGCCATGGGTCCATGGGTCATGTTATCCTTTAAAAGAGAGTTCAAGTAAGATCTAAGAGGTGACGGCCCAGGTGTTCCATTGTACTCACCAAACTGCATTGAGTTGAAGATCTGGGCTGAAATGCCCTGGGCTGGTTCTCTGTGCGAGTGTGAATTCCATCTGTGAGTAAAAGTTGCAAGATCAGGTCTTATAGAGGAGGTGTGCCATTCCATATGTTATCTACTTGAGGGTGAATGTAAATGTAATGAACGTATGTGGAGCGAGGTCCTCAGCTGGTGTAAATGGGTATCTGTGGAGAGCTGCTTCAGCTGATCAGGCCCGCTCTTTCTTTCCTTTCCAAACACGGTCCCTTAACTACAGTGACTTTTTTTTCTTGCTGTAATTATCATCGTGGAACAAAAAAAAACCATAAAAAGACCTTGCATTTTTTGTAATCTGTGTTGTAAGTGCTTTTGTAAAAAAAAATAATAATAATGTAATGGACTGAATTTGCTTTTACAATTTTTTTTGTTTTGTTTTGTTTTCCATCCTTCGTAATAATTTTTGGTTTGTTTGGGGGGAGAACATTTTCATGGTTCTAACTGGGAGGTGTTGCTTCACCCTCCCTTTTACTTGTATAAAAAAAATAGTGGCTCAGCTGTGGAAAAAAATGTACTTTTTTATAAATAAAGAATTTAAAAAAAAGAAGCCCTTTTCCTTTTCGCCTGCAATGGTGTCTTGCAGTGATGTGTGCCCAGGTGGAATAAAATCAGGAAATGCTGCCCCTTTCCATTTGCCTTGCTCTCGTTCATGATAGTTGGTGCTTTGAAAGAGGACTTCTTGGAGTGCAAAGGGGAATAAGTCGTCATGGTAATGCAGTGGCGAGAACCCGTGACTGTCAAACAGGACAAGGTTGGAGAGAGCAATGCATTGCAGACAGTAAAGGGTATTTGATAGGGAAGACTCTGGGAGCTACACCTCTGTGTACCCATTCATAGATTTCTAAGCAAGGAAGAATGTGAATTTTGCCCTCTTGTCTGCTTGTCCTCCTACAGACAGCTTGGTGGAAAATCCTTACTCCTTTGAATCATGCAGAGCCTTGTGTCTTTGGAAATGCACATATAGTTGGAGAGCAAGATACAGTTGATAATAAATGAAACACAGCTGATTTGCTCTTACTCCACTGATGTGCTTGGGAGTTTTGCCACTGAACCCTGTTAGAGAACTTTCACTAGATTCCAAGCATGTAGTGTCTAGCTCATAGAGATCTCTTTAGATTGCACTGAAAAGCTTTGCTCTAAAACCCTGACCACAATGGCAAAGGAACACACCATACAGATGACTGCCATGTGGTACCCCGGTTCTCTTTAGTAGGGTCCAAACACAGTTTCTGCCATTGGTAGAAGGTGGCTTTTGCTTTCTGCTCTGACTGCAAACTGCTATTGAACTAGAGATGGACTCGAATCAAAGTCCAGGATCCCGTCACCCCAGAGAGACTGGGTGTGGGATCCCCAGACAAAGCTAAACTGAGTTGGGTGCAGATCTCCACTCAGTAGTCAGCACTGTCCTGTGGATGCACTAGGTTGGGTTGTGTGGAAGGGGAGTTAATCTGAACAGCACAGTTCATCTCAAATGGGTCATTCTCCATCTTCAAGGATGCATGCTAGCACCCTTTTGACCTCAGTGCAGATGGGACCTATGGTGAGGTTACAGAAGTTTGCAAGGCCCTGGCCTAACCGGGAGTTGTTTTGTTTCTTACTCTTGATGGCTTGACCTAGAGTTGAGAGAACCAGCTGTGGGGTCCCCTTAAAGCACTGGGCAGTGTTTTCAGAGCTGGATTTAACCTTTCATGATCCAAGAAACCTGCCTCTCTGTAGCCTCAGGTCTAGTTGAGCCCAAGGGTTCTCAACCTGGAGGTCACACACAGGTGTCAGGGGCTCATGACCACCCTGCTCCTGCCCATATTGCTGAATAGGAGAGTGTTCTCAGCTAGATGGAAGGGGGAGGTCAGCAGGGGAGGATGGTTTATATGGAAAAGGAGGTTGCAGTATGGAAAGGGCTGAGAACTCTTGGCTGACAGGATACAGATGTGGGGTTCAGCCCTGGAATGTGTGCCATTCCCAATAACTTCTTCAAAGTGAGTGACAAGGATTAACTTTACAGGTCGTACAGGACAAATGGGAGCTGGCCTTGGTGCCTTGCTAGTCTCTAGCGTGCTCCAGGGTACCCCATGTTCCTGGCAGAGCCTACAGCCTTCTACCTTGCACTGGTAGTGAAACCCAGTGTAGATCTTCTGAGGGACTGGATCTTCTGGGGTAGTGCACTTGAAGTGAAACCCAGTATAGATCTTTTGGGGGAGAGTGAAAGAGGACATGCTCTCCTGTGGGTGTTTGAAGGAACTAGCAACAGCGTGGAGAGGGATGTTCAGCTGGAAGGCTTTAAGGAAGGAAGGGACCCAAGGAATTACAAGCAGTGTGTGTGTAAAGCAAATTCAGTGCTGCCTGCTCCACCCATCTTTTTGTTGGCTGCTCCTTGGGGTCCAGGTATTAATATTCAGAAAGCAAGGCCTCTCTTGAGCCCCTAGTGGGATAGACTACTGGCTCAGTTGGGGTATGAATGCCACTAAGAGGTAGAAGGGGGAATCTTAGTGGCTTGGATCTATTCCCAAAGCCATATCTTTGCAACCTACAGGTTGGCAGTGACAGCTACCATCAGAGTCCAGCTACAGGGCAAGAGGGATCGTGAGGAGCCAGTTAGTGAGCTGATGTTAAGGGGCAAGTCCTGCTGCCCATTAGACTATATCTGGCAGGGTGGAAACCAGGGGACAGATTCTGATCTCAGTGTAAATCTGGAGCCAAGAGAGCAATTCCAGGTTGACACTGGAGCTGAGAGAAGAATCTTGCCCTGAAGGGGAACGAATGATCAGTTTTCCCTCCCTTGTGCTGGTCCTTCTAGGCTGAGCTGCGTGAGCCCATTGCTGTTGAGCTGAGTGCCCAAGTAGGCTGAATTCGCCGTGCCCACAAGGAGAGAGTGAGGCTGGGTTGCACTGATAGCCCTGTGTGTGGGAGCCCAGGGCTGGAGGAGTGAATTCCCCCACCAAGGAAAGGCATGATCCTGTCAGGGCCATCAGTACAGCAGCAGGAATTTGGGGAGGACGCTACGCCTGCACTGTGCTGCAGGTCCTGTCCCTGCTCATTACAGAAGCTTCCATGGTATTGGCCCATCAAAATAATTCAGTGATACATGCAGAGCCCTAGCAGAGATCATTGCACCTTTAGAAGTCTTGTTACCACTCCTCTCTCACCTCCACAACTCAACTTCCCTAGCCAGTGCCAGGCACTGCCTCTCCTCCCACCAGCGCTGCCAAGCCTAGAGGCCCCACGGCTAGCAAAGTTCTGTTTAGTGTCCTTTCATCAGTGCTTCTGTAAAAGGTCTCTGCCTTCTGCCATAGCAGGATGAAAACAGGCAGGCTGGAACGGCTCCAAGGAGTCACTGCTGAAGCAGCTGCAAGAGGTTGACCTGAATATGGGAGCTGCTGTGTCTGGGAGTTTGCATTAGGCCTTGAAGGTGTTTGTCTTATTTCCAGCAGTACAAAGCCAGCCCTGCTGATAGAGCTTGTCTGTGCCACGAGTCTCCATCTCCCATTGGTGTAAATCAGGAGTCATGCCACTTGAATCACTACCATTACACCCTGTCACTGGGTATCAGCAGCTTCCCCAGGACTTGAAATTGGGGGAGTTGGGGGGTACTGGGGTGCTCACTAAATTGGTATAACGGTTACTAGCTGATAACAGGGTGGGTGTTGGGAAATTTGGGGGGGGTGTCGGGAGTGTTAGGGAAATTCCTGCAGGAAGGCGAGAATCTGTCCCTGTGTATTCGTCTAAGTTGACTCTGTCTTGCATTCACCCCCCAACCCCAGGCTGAATTTGGCCCAGAAGGGCTGCCTAGAGAGGCTATATGGAATTCTGCTCAGTGCAAGCTGGGAACTGGCAGGAAATCTGCCAGCCATTTTGGTGCACCACAGTTTTCCTCTGTGCAGTTCACAAACCTCATCACTTGGATGACCCTTGGCAGCAAGTAGATCTTCAAGGATCTGTTTGTGCTTCGATCTAAGAAAAGCTGACATAGGAAGAGTTACTGGGACTTTAGCCATGTGCTGGCAGAGCGTGTTCAGGCAAAGTAAAGGAT
This sequence comes from Podocnemis expansa, assembly GCA_007922195.1. NCBI lineage: Eukaryota > Metazoa > Chordata > Testudines > Podocnemididae > Podocnemis > Podocnemis expansa. Next base: position 22,287,321 of record ML682025.1, read on the forward strand.
GGGAATGGATTCTGCTGGTGGAGAATAAACCCAGGGCAAGACTGATGCTTAGATCCTGTGGTTATTGATGCTCTAGAAATAGAAGTCAGCTCAGATTTAGGCAGGATCAACACATTCCGCAGCCATTTCTTCTTCACCCCCACAGTGGTTAAAGATTCTTTGGCACAGCTGGAAAAAGTCAGATTTTTAGCTGCAAATTACTGTTTCAATGTTAAGAATTTTGCCTCCCTACAGTCCCAGGATCCCAGTGCAGGATTCCTCTTCTCTTTCTGTCCTATTCTGAGCAATTGAACAGCTGCTGTGTTCCCTCCCAGCAAGCAACCCCATCAGAGGGGAGAAAAATGATTCTTTAGGCACCCTGACTACATCTGCAGTTGTGAAAGGCTATGGAATTTATCCCAGGACAATGCCATCATGCAAGTCTAAAACCTTCAGGAAAAGCTAGTCCTGAGTCAGTCCAAAACTGGATCAGTCCAGAGCGCATCAGAATCAAACAAGACTAAAGTGAATCCAATGATAATCTCATCAATTCAGAATAGCATCACTTTAGAGCTAGTTCAAGGTCAGGACAAGAGAAAAGCCAGAATTAGTCCAGAGTCAAATCAGAACAGAGAAAATGCAGTCAGACCAGACCAAATAGTCTTCAAGTGCCAATCCAGAGTCATGGGAGACCAATATCAGCCTAGAACAGAAACAGGTGATTTATTTGTAGTGAAAAATGTATTTGATTAATGTAACTTTTTCTTGTTCTCAGATTATCTGCAAAGTAGAGTTTGACTTGTCTGAAGGTGTTTGTTATAGGAAATTGCTTTATGCAAATGTCAGCCGGCCTAGAGACCCCTCTGCGCGGAGGCTATAGCATGGTTCCAGGAAGAGTCTTCCAAGGCTGGGATTCCCTCTGGTAGTGATGGCTGTGATGAGTCAGGAAAAAGTTCATTTGGGCAAGTGGGAAGGTGGCACACTGTTCCGGCATGCAGCAGCTCTCCTTGCAATAAAGTACACAAGAAGACCCAAACCCCATGAAAACCCCTGCTGTCATGTTACAGACAATGCTGGGAACCCAGCGTTCGCAGGCCAAAGGGCTCTGGCAAATTTTGCGCACATGGTTTTCACTTGCAAACCAAGCATTTGTAAAAACATCACTGTCCACATACCTGATGACCAGTAATTATTAAGTATGAAAAATCCTCTACAGCACCATAAATGACCATGCTGCTTTGCCAGTGTACAACACCAACATGCAGCATGTTGTTTCACCTTCCTCTGTAGTGTAGCATAAGGCATGGCTCACTTGCTAGTGGATTTTCTGTACTTTGAAGTCCTTAAATCATGATTTGAGGACTTTAATAAGTCAGTGATAAGTTAGAGGTTTACCTTACTGTAGCAGGTGGCTGAGGTTCCCTGGCCCGCATGGTGTAGTTCAGAGTAGATCAGTGATTTTCAACCAGTGTGGTGTGCCATGAGAACTATCCAAGCGTGCCGTGAAATTTTATACAAAGATATTGAAAAGTAATGTAAAACAAACATTGTGGTTCATCTTAACAATATTTTATCCAACCAAAATTACAATTCTTAAAACTTACGAAAATTAATCACCAAATTAAAAGTGAGGTATTGGTTTTTCAATTCTAAAATGTGAAAATTCTAAATGCAGGTGGCCAAAGGGCAAAATTGAGATGATCTGTATTTTTAACTGTGGATTTGAAGCATTAATGCATTTGATCTTTAGCTTGTTATATGCACTATGTTGCAAACCTCTTCAGTAAGACTGTAACTATAGTAAATGTAAGTAAATGAACATTTATGAGCAAGCAATTAAGCTGAAAAAAGTGGATGCTATTTGGAATTGTTTTACTCATTGAAGTGTGCCATGTTACTGAAAAGTTTGGGAACCACTGGAGCAGATGATCACATTGGTCCCTTCTGATCTTAGCGTCTATGGGTATGTCTACACTTGCAAGTTAGTTCAAATTAAGGAGGCTTAATCAAACTAACTTAGTACCTGTCTACACTAGGCTTTCATTAGTTACTAATGAAAGCTTAATTCAAACTAGTAAGACCTGCCAGTTAGTTTGAACTAAGCCCTTAGTTCGATCCTTAGTTTGAACTAAGGACGGTGTATAGTAGGATTAACTCTTAGTTCAAATTTAATAAATTTGTATTAAGGGGAGTTCGTTCAAATTAACAAATCGGACTAATTCAACTTAATGTTATGTTGAATTACTCCACTTTGTTCATTCAAACTAATAATTTCACTAATTAGTTCAAACTAAGTTCGAATTAACAAATTGGAACTAAAACTTTTCCTAATGTAGACATAGCCTATGAGTCTATATCCCTCTTTAGCAGCATGTCTACTACAGGGCAACAACCTGCTACTCCTACCAGCTGATGTGGTTGCACCTTTAGCTCAAGATTTTTATCTGGTGCTGCTGTGCGGAACACTATTGGTTTGAATTGCAGTGGAATGGCATGCACCTGCAGAATAAGGCATATTCTCTGTGCTGGAGTTGGCAGTTTCGGGACTTGATCCAAAGCTCACTGAAATCTACCCTAAATACCTGGGGCTTTGGATCAGGCCTTTATCACATCCACTAAGTGTGGAATTCGGGGGCACCTGTCAATGTCCTGGGTCAATATAGACATCTGCCCATCTCCCCCCCACACACACTTGAAAACACGGCCTTGAAATGTGCCCACCAGTCTGGGAGGGTCTGTCCAGTGGTTAATCCTCCTGAGGAAACGTCAAGTTGTGGATTCCAAATCTGACTTCTCTGTGCAATTGGCAATAGCCAGAGGGACGCCTCTGAAGAACTGCCTGTGCATCAGGCCCCTACCTAGCTCTGTCACCACACATTTGGCTGGCAGCAAGGGGGTACAAACAGCAATGTTAATGCTCTCTCTCCTTTCCTGTGCGCCTCTGAACCATGACTGGCCTCGCTGAGCAATGTGCTTGACTTTCCCATCTTTTATGTTTCCATTTCGCCTTATCTCTCTGTTCCTCTCCGTTTCCTCTGACTCCTGCCAGCCTGTTTATCTGGCAGTTTTGAAAAGAAAATTGCCAACTTCACACCTGTCAGCTTTAACAGATCACCTGTCACTACAGGGGAGGGGAGCCTGTCCCACCAGCCCTGGCCCCACAGACTTTACTCTCCAGAGACATCACTCCATCCCCTGCAAACTGAGAGCAGGCTTTATCCCAGCTCTTGGGTGGCTGGTGTCTATCCTGTATGTCTATCCCCTGGCATGCATGACCCCCTTCTACTACCTCTCTGTAATAATGATAATTGCAGCCCTCCATTCTGACACACCACCTTTCACCCAGGAGCTCCACCTGCCATAGAACCATTCATTAGCTAAACCTCAGAGTGGTCCCGGGAGATGGGAGATTTCCTGTCTGCTCACTTTGCAAAGGGGAAATTTTGGATGTGGAGAAGTATGGGCCCAGACTAAAGAGAGCTGTGTGCCTAAACAATGGGAGTTACGTGATAGCTTTGAGACTCGTGGGCATGTTCTTGATACCCCAGCCACCTTTCTCTGGTCCCCAACATATAACTTTTGATATCTTGTAATCCCATTCTCTGGCTTCCTTGCCTAAGGGTCTTTTGTCCTTCTGTTTGCGAATCTCCCTGAGTCAGAAAAGTGGGAGGAGGGACTAGAGTCAAGGGCAGCCTCCCAGATCAGTGGATGCCCCTCAACACAGCCACTAGCACCTTTCTTCCTCAGACCTCTTCTGAATTGTCTGAGGTTTGCGTTATGGACAAATCCCTGGTTGGCTCAAGACTAAGACCAATGTTCCTATTCCTTGAGTGTCTTCAGCCAGCATCTCCAGAGGACAAGGGTTGCTTCCAAAGTCCCCGGGCCATGTGGTACCAAGGCTGCCAGGCAGGGTGTAGGAGATTGTGACATGGGATACAGGCCAGGCTGCTGTCTCACAGTGAAGAGAATCCATCTCTGGCTTGAGCCCTACTGCCCCCTCCCCACTTAGCCTTTGTTTCCAGTTGCAAATCTCTTCCCCTGAAGCGCCTGGTTCCCATTAGGGCTTCGGGATGGAATGCAGCACAAATTGCTTCTCAGCTGCCCACAGTTGCTTCCTGGGACTCCTTGCTCCCTCCCTCCCCATTTTCCAAATGGCTTTTCATTCCCTGGAAATGCAGATGGTTGAAATGCAGAGTGGCTATTCAGAGACTGGCAGAGGTACCCTCCGCAGCTCCACATAGGGATGAAAGCCAGACCAGAGGGACCTTCCTCTGAAAGACCTGGGGAGGAAGGGAGAGGCTCGCTGTTCACCCACTCCCTGCCTCTGTATGCAAGGTCTGCTCTGGGTACAGATGGGTCTGAGAACCCCAGTCTATACTTGCTGCATTTCTCAGCGGCAGTCAACAGGAGATACACAAGACACATAAAATACCTCTTGTATCTCCCAATGACTCTCTAACTCGCTCCTACACATTAGGGGAAGCCAACCACAAATGTCTTGTGGTGGACTTACAGCAACTCCAGTTTCAGGGCTAGAGCTGCTATAGTGACTTGTGGAGCAATTCAGCGGGTTCATACTGACCACTGAATCACTCCTGGAAGATTGCACTGACCAGACATACCCCAAGCTTCAAGTGCCAAGCTCCCATCAGTTCCCCTGAAGGCTGGGTGATGTGCAAAGATGCTGAGAACCTGCAGGCCCCAGTGGATCAGACCCTTGTTCCACCTTGGGCTAAGACAAGTGAGATCTGGACTCTAAATTCTGGCTGTGCCACCCTCAGCGAAGGGCACTAAGGTTTTACCAAGGGGGGCAGGGGTAGGTCCTGTCCAGCTGCTATCAGCTATGTAGGTGGCACCGGAGAGGCAGGTCAGATCTCAGAGGCTCACCTGTCAGGGTCTGGAATGGAGGCCAAGCCAGAAAAATGAAGCCTGAGCCACTCAAACCAGCACTATGGACCAGACCAAAATAATGGCACAGGGGCTTTTGTAGTGGGGCAGAACGATAATTAAATAGAAATTAGTCAGCTAAATGGTCACTTCCTGGGGTTTCCTTGCTGTCCGATTAACTTAATTTTTAATTTTGCATAAGCAATAGATGTTTAATTATGTTATTAATATGTTTGAGTTGAGAAGCTTATGGGGTTTTATAATTGGCATTTAACTAGATAGTTCCAGCGTATTAACTGATGTTTTATAGCTCCTCGCAACAGCTTCCCAATTATAGCTGACCTAAAAACTGTGCAAAGGACCTGCCTTGAAAGTGTTACCTGAGCAACGGAATAGACGGTGCAGCTAGGAGAGTGAGTAGAGCACACTTCATCCCCGGGTTCTTAGAGCTGCAGGGAACATGCTCCAAGCAATGCTATTCTTTCTGGGCTCTCCGTGGAGGCCTCAAGGGTGTTTGCCATCTCCATGATGCTCAGCCTTCCCCAAGTCAGAGAACCCCAAGGCTTCTTCCCTTAGTATCCACCAGGTTTCCAGGCCTGAAAGTATGACATGTAAGAGGTGGGGGGAATGGGATTCAGTGGGGTTGGTGGCAGCCTAATGGGTAGAGCGTAGAGTCATAGAATCACAGAAACTGGAAGGGACCATGACAGCTCATTGAGTCCAGTTCCCTGCACTCATGGCAGGACCAAGCACCCCTATTAAACCATTGTCTAACCTGCTCTTAAAAACGTCCAATGTAGGGAATTCCACAACCTGCCGAGGCAGCTTATTCCAGTGTTTAATCACTCTGACAGTGAGTAATTTTTTCCTAATGTCTAGGTTCAACCTCTTTTGCTGTAGTTTAAGCCCATTGCTTCTTGTCCCATCATCTGTGATTCAGGAGAATAATTTTTCTCCTTCTTCCTCATAACAACCTTTTAGGTATTTGAAAACTGTTATCGTATATCCTCTCAGTCTCCTTTTTCCTAGGCTAAACAAACCCAGCTCTTTCAATCTTCCCTCATAGGTCAAATATTCCTGACCTCTAATCATTTTTGTTGCCCTTCTCCAGACTTTCTCCAGTTTCTCCACATCTTTTTTGAGGTGCCCAAAACTGTACGTGGTACTCAAATTAAGGCCTAATCAGTGAAGAGTAGAGTGGAAAAATTACTTCTTGCCTCTTACTCACAATATTCCTGCATGGCAGTGGGTATATTTTCCTGGTTTCCGTCCTTGGCTCTGGGATGGGGAGTGATGGCTGGTGGTCAGAACACAGGGCTGGGAGTCAGGATGCCTAGGTTAAACTTCCTAATTTAAAAGAGGGATATTGTCTAATCATTACTAGATGACATAGAGCTTAAGGCCAGAAGATGAACAGATAATCTAGTCTGATCTACTGAATGCCACATGCCATTCAATTTTGTCCATTAGCCCCTGTACTGTGCCCAGTAATGTGTTTCAGACTAAAGCAGAATTTGTGTCTGACTAAAGTGTGTTTCCCAGTCTTGATTGAAAAACATCAGGAGAGAGGAAAACTTGGTAATTTGTTCCTGTGGTTAACCAGCCTCACTGCTAAAAATATGTTGCTAGTTTCTATCTTGAATTCTTCTTTGACTGGGTTACTTACTGGCCTTGTGACTACGGAGGAAGCTGTAGATATGACAAATCTTGATTTGAGTAAGGTAGTCCTCAAAGAGTATTCATCTGTGGTTTGTTGTCAAACTGGGGTGATGTTTCTAATGGAGTCGCGTGGGCATCGGTCCTGGGTTTGGTAGGATAATGGAGCAGAGACGATGCTTATAAAATGTGCAAGCGCAACCAACCTGGGGGGGACTGCAGGCACTTTGAAGGACAGAATTAGAATTCAAATCAAGCTAGATAGATTAGAGAATTATTCTCAGTTTGACAAGATAAAATTCAGCAAAGACATGCAAAATACTTCACTTAGGTCTTAGGAAGATAAAATTAAATGCAGAACAACAAAATGGGAAATATCTCTCTAGGTGGCAGTATCTCTGAAAAGGATCTGGGGGTTATAGTGGATCATAAATTGAACATGCTTCAACAGTGTGATGCAGCTGCAAAAAAGGCAACAAACATATCTAGGGTGCATTTCCAGGAGTGTCATATGGAAGACACAATGTAATTTTCTCGCTCTGCTCAGTGCTGGTGAGGCTTCAGCAGACTACTATGTCCAGTTCTGGGCACCACACACTGGAGAAGAGGTGGAGAAGTTGGGGAGAGTGCAGAGGACAGGGACCAAGGTGATTAAAGGTTTAGAGAACCTGACCTGTGAAAGGTTACAAGAACTGGACTTGTTTAGTCTCAAGTAAAGAAGATTGAGTGGGGAATGTGCTAATAGTCTTCAAATATGTTAAGAGTTTCTATAAAGAGGATGATGATCAATTATTCTCCATGCCCACTGAAGGTAGGACAAGCTAAAATGGGCTTAATCTGCAGCAAAGGAGATTTAGATTAGATATTAGGAAAAAATGTGCAGTGATAAGAATAGCTAAGCTCCAGAACAGGCTTCCAAGAGAGGTTGTGGAATCCCTGTCACTGGAGATTTTTAAGAACAAATTGTGCACAAATACCTGTCAGGGATGGTCTGTGTTTACTTGGTTCTGACTCAGTGCAGGGGGCTGGCCAAGCTGAGTTCTTGTGATTCTTGTAAAGTGTACACATCTGTGATTCTGTGATGCTTTTGTCTGGGCTTTGGAAGGTCTCTTGGGTGTCTGGGAACTTGCTAGAGGTGGAGCAGTGGTGGGGAAGAGACTAAGGGTGAGGAGCATGCAGAGGAGAGCAGCTGCAGCAATGGCTGGTAAGTGAAGCGTGTCTCCCAGTCTATTTAGACGCCTCTGGGTATGTCTATATTGATGATGGCATCAGATCGATTTTTCCAGATTGACTGAGCTGTCTGTTAAGACATGTTCAGTCAATCTGGAAATCAACTTAATAAAGCCACCCCCTCAAGTGGTGTAGCGCTGTGTCGACAGGAACACGTTTCCCGTTAGAGTGCTGTGAAGATGGTGTGCTAAAGGAAAGTTCCTAAGTTGATGGGAGTTATGCAAGCTTCTCTGTGTAGCTTACGTAACTCTGGTCAACTGCTACCAAATTTCCCCACCACTCTAGACATGGCCCCTGTCTTTCAGTCCTGCTGCTGTTACCTGTCAGTTATGGGCCAGGGACCCTTCTGCGTTAGGTGCTGTACAAACCAAAAATCCTGCCTGGAGCCTGATTCTGTTCCCTTACCTCATGTCTGTCAGATGCCAGCAAGAGGAGGATACAGTCTCCAGGTGAACACAAATGATGGTCTGTCTCACTTCTGGTGACATGGAACCAGACTTGTCCCTCGTGGAGCTCTAGGGAAGCTGATGGGAGGGACTGGGCCCTCCATGCCTGGCTGAGTGAAGAGTGAGGCGTCCCCTGGGTGCAGCTGGAAGGCTGTTAAGCAAATTACCTCTAATAGAACAAATGTTAAGAGTTTAACTAGCGGCACTGACACTCCCCTCTCTCCAAATTCATTTGCTGTCTGCCTGTAATAGCATGACCCTAATGCAGTCTCCTGGGGATCTTGGCCATATCTGTAGCTAGACACGGATTAGGAGCTGGGTTCTGCTCTCATTGACAATTACATCAGTCTGGAGTAAAGGCACTGCAATCCCTAGACTCCCTCTGGATTTACACTGGTGTAAAGGAGAGCAGGATCTGTCCCTTTCGTGCTAGGAGAGGTAATTTCAAGTGCCATCACCTCCTGGAATATGTGCATAAGAAAAAAATAAATTAGCAAAAGGATTTGATTGTTTGTTTTTCCACTGAGGTTGGAGGAAATGAAGCAAAACCAAAATGAAGAGGTTGGAGAGAGGGGAAAACATTCAACGTCCCTTGGCCCCATCCTGCCCAGAGCTGCACTGGGGATGCTCTGTGGTGCTGGCTTGGCTTGACTTAGGAAGAGCAGACCCTGATCAGTGAGCACTAGGTGGGATTGGAGGTCGCTGGAGTAGCCACACCAGTAAGGTGTGGGGAGAGCTGAAAGTCGATGGATGTATTGGCTCAGAGAAGGAGCTATGTTTGTGCCTCTCTCTCCCAGAACTGGGCAGGGCTGTGGGGGTTGGGTTGGGGTTTCCAAGTACTAGCTGTTAGTTTTATGGCAGGCCTGTCTCTATTGTACTCCTTGCATCTCAAAGAGGAGCAACTGGGTTGGGGACCTTCACCACCTTGGAAATTTGTTTTTTTCTAGTTAGATCCCAGTGTGCAGGAGGCTGGGTGGGGCACAGAGCTAAGGACTCATCCCCTGGGTACAGCCTAACAAACTTCCCATGGCCACCAGGAATCATGCGGCCTGGACCATCTTCATCTCTCCATTGGACCCACTTGAGTAGCTTCCTGGCCTCCCCAGCCCAGACACATAAGTTCACTTCAACATGACCTTGCAAGCCCTAATCCCCAGAGTCCATCTAGCCTGGCCACACTTACTTGGTCTCCCACAGGTGCCACACCAACCTACAATCACCCCAGCCACACCACAGAGTACCTAAGCACTCCCAGATACAGCTGATCTTGGGCACACTCCAGTCCTCCCAGTCTTTGCGGAGGATGTAGGACCAAGGTAGTGCAGCACATGTCCCTGGAGGCCTTACGTGCGCCATGCATGCAGGCTGACCCAATTCACTGGAGCGGCAAAGACAGGCTCTGCCTGTGACCCTTATGAAGGGCTGGAAAGGCCAGTGAGACACAATGGTGCCCCTGAGCAAAGCCCAGAGGAAGACAGAAGCTGCAGCCCTTGTCCCGGATGTTGCTAGCTATGGACACCTCCAGGATCAGGATCTGGAGCAAACAAAAGGGTTTCTGGCCTGGCCTTTGTACTGTCTGACTGCAGTGGTGCCCTAGGGGATTGTAGGGGTTGCTGTAAGATTGTCTTGAGGTGTGGTACTGTGTGATGGGTGACTGTGTGAAGAGATGGACTGAACCTGAAGCCCCACTGCCAAACATACCACAAACCTGAGGAGTGTGAAATCTGGGTCTAGATCCAAATGTTGCTCTTCAGGCCTCTCCATGCTGTGCTGTGATTGACTTACTTGCGAGTGTTGCAGTGCATGTGTGTGCATACCGTTAAGTCTTCCAAATTCCAAGTAGAGCAATCCAGGAGTGGCTCCCCTTGGGCAGGTTGGCATAGCTGCATTGGCAGCAATAAAATTATGCCAATTTCCACCCACAGATGATCTGGCCCCGTCCGTGTTGCACTCATCATCACCACAGTAACTTCCTTGCTAAATTCCCGATGCACTTTTGTTGCCCAGTCTTGCCATGTGGGGTTAAACAGCTTCTACACTCCCCATCAGAAGTGACTGCTTTTCTGGAACAGGCAGAGCCACCCCTACGAGAGATGGTTCTTTGCATTGCGCTTGGGTGATCTCTAAGGGCAAAGGATATTCACCAAAGATGCCTTGCTGTTTTTGCCCAGCCTTGCTGGGTTATAGCTCAATTCTCCTAGCCTTAAACTCCATCCCTATTAGTGACTGCTGGAGGAGACTCAAAGAGGAATTGCGATCGGAGGTCACCAGGGGTCAAACTGCATTCCAGATGCTTTCACAGTCCAGCAGCTACTTAACCACTGTCTGCTCCTCTGCTTCTCCTGCGGGGGAAGAGGGGGAGGAAGATCATTAGTGCTCAGAGATGAGCTTCCTCCTATACATGCTGTCACTGCCTGAGGTGGATGGCAGAGCAATTGCCCCAGACAGAATGTGCATGAAATCTCAGCTAATACCAAACACATGAGCGTATCCACTGGCAGATGGATTTTCTGTTCAAGGAGGGAGCCCAGGGGAGAGGCTGCCCCCATTCGCCATGCTCCTGGCTTTCTACTGCCCTCTCAAGTTGTCTCCAAAGGCTAACACAGAGTGAGGCAAACAAGTGGGAAGAGTGTGGACAAGGGAGGGCCATGCAGTCAGCAACCTGCAGCTGGGCACTAGGCCATGCTCTCATCTGGGACTTGGTCAGATCCTGGGCGCAGGCTGGCAGGAAGCTGCACTGACTCATCAGCAAATTAGGCCATGCCCACTCCTGATGAGATGGAGAACCTGACATGACAGGTCTGGGCTCGGGGCCGCCTAGAACTAGCTCCTGGCACCTGACAGTGGTAAATGTGAGGAGTGAGGTTATGAGAGCCCCATACTCTGAGCATGCTGACAGCACTGGAACTGGGTGAGTGACTGGGTGTCTCTGCTGCACTGAGTTCTTGGGCTCGGGGTTAGATGAGGATTTCTGCGAATCGCTGGGGTGGGGCATAGAGAACACTGTAGCTCAAGAATGAAGGCAGCAGCTTCCTGAACTATGCAGGCTCTCACCCCTCCACCAGGCTGGCAGCCCTAGAAGTGGCTGTCACATAAACAAGCCACGTCCTCAAAAGGCCAGGACTTGCTTTTAAAATTCCTCTTTGTTTACACAGAGCCCAGTGCAGGGAAGACAGCTCTGCCTCAGCCCTGGTTTTAACCCACTCTGTTCTGGTCACATCCGCAGCTCTGCAGGTTTTAAATCCTCTCACTACCTTTCCTCTCTTCCTTTTACAAAATATAAAACCAGGTCGTCCCTTAAGCTGAAGCATAGGAGTCGTTGACTCCTGGGCCAAGTGGGTATAAACATTGCTGGGTCAGGAATCTCTGTTCACTCCATTGGCTGCAGCATTTCACACCCCCTTTTGCACACCATTTGTGTCACTGATGACTTAAGCTGCAAGGCCCCAGTGAATCGGGTCCAGAGACTTTCTCAGGTCAGAAAGCCCTAGCAGCATCCCATCAGCGCTCTGCTGCATTCAGAGATTTCCCCGAACTGCCCCTGCTCCATGGGTCTGGCTCCCCTCCAGGTCATAGAATAGCAGGCCCTTTCTCTGGGGCCTGAGTCACCACACTGCAACTCATGCTGTTGGGGGTACTACACAAGCATCAGACCGTGACAACTGAGCATGGTTCTGAACATGTGCAAGGCACCCAGGGTCAACTCTGTGTGGTGTGTGGCAGGCTTGGGACTGGGCATAGCGCATCAGTTTGTGGCAGCTAAGTGGCTGGTTCTCTGAACTGTGAAATGACTTCCTGCAGGGATTTCCCTAACACCTCCCACTACACCCCCCCTTGAATTTCCCAGCCCCCCCTAGATGTTAGCTAGTAACAGTGTTATACCAATGTAGTGAGCACCCCTATGCCTTCCCCTACACCCCCGCTAATTTCAAGTTCTGGGGAAGCTGCTGCCTCATGTACATTCTCACCTGCAGCCTTGCACCCTGGCTGGGAGCTAAACATGGCAGCGTCCAGCCACCCCGTTAATGAGAGTCTCTCTGGCACTCAGCACCCTGCACCTGGCGTCATCGTTTACAGCAGTGTGAAAGTGCGGTGAGCACTGTGGCTTGGTTTTCATCTCAGCACTGACTACACCAGGTGTGAGACCGTGGAGGTCAGACCAACTGGCTGCAGATGTGCATTGCTTGTTTTGCACTCGGTGCCCCAGCCTGAGCTGTCAGTGACCCAGCGAGGTGCCAAGAAGTACTGGAAAGTTTGAATAGCTTGGCTAGAAAGGGTTTGTGGCAGCTGAGGTCTGAGACCGCTAACCATCTTGTAGATGCAGTGTAGAACCTAAGCCCTTGTTGGTTTGTGTGCAGCCAAGATCTGTGGGGCTTCTCTTCCTGGTACCATCGAATGGGTTGTTGGTGGGATTATCTGAGGAACTTGGGCAGGGCAGTAAGGGCAAGCAAGCATTGCAGTACACTCTGTCCTTCCTCTTCTCACATCCATGTTTTGAATCCCTGTTGTCTCTGATTTGGTCACGCAGCAATAAAAGGGTGTTGAAGAACTTGGCAGAACATCTGTCTCTAGCTTGCTTTTAAACTCAGGTATGGCCCTGGCTCCATCAGGGCTCTTACTTCCATAGCCCAGAGGCACAGAGCCAGTCCAGGTATTGCTTACCTGCTTTCCAAAGATCAATACCAATAGCAGGCTTTGCTGGTGACTTCAGTATCTAGCACCAAGGGAAATGCTTTAGAGATGCGTGATTAAGAGGATTCTTCAGAGAATAAACCAATTTCTAATCTCAGCTTGAATTCATCGAGTGTTTACCCTTTGTCTCTATTCAGACTGCAGACTAATCTGGGGCTGTCTCTCACTCTGAGTTTGTGCAGTGTAGCAGGGGCCCTGATCCTGCCTGGCACATTTAGAGGCAACAACAGCACAGCATGGCTCCTAGTAAATAAAGCCAGTCAGGGGCCACATGAGTGTGGAGAAGGAGGAGAAAGGGCTGTGTAAAGCTACCAGCTCACCGTAGGAGTGTCTGAGCAGTTTCCTGACCATTCAGCCAGGGTTCGTGACAGACTGATTTGTCCGCAAACCTGCCTGTCAACAGCTGTGCAGGTTTACCTGTTTTTGCCAGTTGCTTAGCAGTGCCACCTTTGGATCCCTTCATTTCCTCTCGTCAGGAGTTATTACAGCCCCTTTGCTATGTCCTCCCTGTGCCCAGGTCTCCAGTGCCCAGCACCTACAGAAGTCTGCTGCCGCCACCAGCACTATCTTCCGAATGCCACTGCTGTCTCCCACTCTATATAGGTCCCCATTCAAAACAGCTCTCCATGAACCAAATTCACCATTGCAAAGTGAAAACAATCCCTCTGAGTCTAATGGATACCCCAGATTTGTATCACTGCCATAAAGCAGCATGTCATGCCCTTGCTACTCAAACTACCCACAGGCCTGTCTGCCCTGAGGAGTCCAGCCCTGGCACAGACCCATTGTGTAGACAGGCAAAGCCACTATTTGCAGTGGTGTTGCTTTCCTCATTTTCCAGCATGGATACCAAGAGCAGCTGTTTCTCTCTGTGTTGGTGATATGCACTGGTGCAGCCACATCAGTGACAAAGATCAGGTCATAGCCCCAGCTTAGACTCATTCCAGCCAACTTCATAAAGTTTGTCCCTTTCCTCCCTCCCTCTGCCTGCACTGCTATGCACTTTTCAAACTCTTCACCCTGGCAGCTCCTGAACTTGCCCTTCTTTGGTTCTGTCTGTCCAGCTTCTCCAAGCCGTCTCTTTCCAAATCCCCTCTGGCAATCTCCCTCTGCACCCAGGCCTGCCCCATGGATGTCCTCCCACTCCTGCTGCTATTATTTACTCTTTGGCTATGTTCACACACAGAGGGTTTGTTTTGAAACAATGCATTATTTTGAAATAAGTTATTTTGAAATAAAAAAACACTCTCCTCGAAATAACACAAAAGTGGGAAACGAAATAGCATGTCCACACTGTGGGCTTGCTATTTCATTACCTGCTTCAGGGGGCTGCAGCCCC
>ML682025.1:22301949-22500624 GCA_007922195.1 Podocnemis expansa
GCAGCTCCCTTTCTGGGGCTGAGGGACAGCCCTCAGCACCCTGGCCAGGGTGCTGAGGGTCAAATGTTGTTTCGGAACACTTTGTTCCGAAACAACATGTCCCAACGGGGTTGTTTCAAAACAACTCCTTTCGAATGGGTTCATAGCTTTAAGGTGACAAATGGGTTCATAGCTTTAGGGTGGGAGCCATAACTGGCTCTGTCAGTGAGTGGCAAGATGAATTTGCTTTCTGTGCATCACTTACCCCATCTGCAAAATGGGAATATTAATATTTACCCACAGCTTTCAGGAGGACCCCAGACTGCTCAAATCAAAGCGAGTGCAATAGATTCATTCTTAATACATAGTTATTTTAATTCACACCCAAGCAGGGCCAGGGATTAGCTATCTCCTCACCAGGTTCCCAGCTGCAGAAGGGAGCAGGGTTGGGTGAGAAATGAAACACAAGAACAAAGTAAAGGACGCAAGTGGGCCAAAAATATTTGTGGGCTTTTTTTCCTTTCATTTTTAATTCTAATTGTTCACATTAATTCAGTTTCCAGCAGGAATGAAGAGCTCCCAGCAGCTGTTAGCCGCTCAGATAAGCTGAGCTGTTTGTTTAGCCCCATTGGGCTTCTTGCTATTTGCCTCGCTGCCAAATGCTTCATGCAAACTTTTTGGGGGAGATTTAAGCAATTCTAGCATGACACGGAGCAAGGGGTTTTGCATTCTTAATTTGCAGAAGTTCTTCTCTGTCCAATCCTGATAGATCTTTGCATGCTAACTCTGATCCATAAGGCCCTGCCACACCAGCCCTGAACCCCCACAGCTGTCCCAAGGCACTCTATTATTGACTCCTGGCTCAGCTAGTCTGGTACAGGCCTTTGAGCTGGGGCATCTGAGGCCTAACCCACAGCACCCCAGCTCTTCTATTCCTGGTGTTGAGCGGGAAGGGGGGCATGGGCTACTCCTAAGTCCCCAGACTCACTCATGCCAGGGGACTGCAACTAGACAGACAGCCAGGCAGGCAGACAGACTGTCGCACTCAGAAGGTTCACTAAGGCACCCAAGTGAGCATCTTCTGGGAAGTGAGATTGACAAAGTCATGGCCCGGGGACCAGCAGGCCCAGGGCCACATCCCCAACTGGGAACATGAGAGGGAACATGAGAAACAAAGAGCAGGGAGCAGGGCAGGAAAGTGATAGGCTGAAGGCATGAGAGAGAAGCAGATGGAAGAGAAAGCAGGCAAGGGGAAAATAGGAGAACGGAGGGGGCAGCCTCCCTGTCCTTCTGGTTTCTCCTTTCTGTATCCTTCTTTTCTCTTTCACTTTCCTGGCCTTTCTCCCTCTTGGCCCATCTAGCCAAACATTTGCCCTCTGCATATGTATTCCCTTTGTTCTTTCCTTCCTGGCCAGTTCTGCACTGGCCCCTTCTCAAAATCCGATCATCTCCCAGCAGTGCATTCAGTGACTCACAGCTGAGGTCAGTCCCCTGGCATGTGCTCTCTGTCACCACGCCTTGGCGTGCAGGGCTGGCCTTACCATGAGGTGAAGTGATGCGGCCAGCTCAGGTCCCACACTTTGGGGGACACCACTAGAACCCAGAGAATGGAAAATTGTGTCTCCTGCTGGTGCATATGTATCCTCTCTGCTCTAGATGCACAGAGATGGTGGAGTGCTGTGCTGGAGGAATGAGGGCACAAGAAACATAACAGGCAGGCAGGAGAAGAGGTGAGAGGGAATAACAGAAAGCTGCGCTGCACGAGCTGCAAGGAGAGAGAGGAGGAGGAGCCTATTAGGTACCTCTCTAGCACCTCCAGGAACCGGCACTGGTTATCACCAGCTTCTCTGGGAGCTTCCTGTTTCCTGCTGCTTCCCTGAACCCACTCAAGGAGAACAGGCAGTCAACTGAAGTAGTAGGAGCAAGTTAGGCCCTTAAGATGCTGAAATCTTCCCTCACTGTAGGCTCTGCTACCAGCCTACTTACTTGTCCCCTTCAGCTGAGTGTTGAGAGCCACTGTAGCTGGCACAGAATAGCAGTCATGAGTGAAAGAAGAAAACACCTCTCTGGGGCAGCATTCAGAAAAAGAAAGCAAAGGAAGGTTTTCTAGCTAAGCAGGAAGGAGCTCTACCAAAATACATAGACAAATTTTACAGTGAGCCTTCCAGCCCCATCGAGGATGTGAGTGGTGAGGAGATGCCTGATCTTCCAAGTAGTCAGAGTGCAGGTGATCTGGCAGCTACTGCAGCATCCATATCTCCATCTCAAATCGATGTAACCATGCACATTCCTGAAGAAAAGTGCAGATCGAAGAAGAGTGTAGTGGAGGTGCAAGAAACAGCTGCTGCTGAGTTTAGTTCCTCTAAGTCTGGATGATTCAGGACTGTGGACCCACTTCAGCAGTAGCCTGAGGGATTTCCTTGTATTGCATGGGCCACAACAAGTGAAAAATTTCATGTTTCTCAAAGACAATGAAAATAGAAGTTGCCATCAAACACATTACTGGCGTGAAATCCCCAATGATGAACAAGTGGAGAGGCTATGGCTTATGTACTCAAAAACCCAGAATGCTGCATACTGTTTTTGTTGCAAACTCTTCCAGTCTAATGTTTCAGCCACATTGGGTTCTACAGGAACAAAGGACTGGAAAAATCTGCTGAGAAAGCAGCAAATCACCGGAGAGCGTTCCATAGGTGGGGAAGGAGCTTGAGATGAGACTAAGGTTAAAGGCCACCATAGATGATCAGCATCAACAGATTATATCAGAATCTTTTTGCTGGCAAAATATTCTGAAAAGGTTAATTACCATTGTGAGAATATTTCCTACCAAAAACCTAGCACTGCTGGACACTTCAGGTCAGCTGTATGTGCCAAACAATGGAAACTTCCTTAAAATCGTGGAGCTAACGGCTGAGTTTGATGTTGTACTCCAGGAGCATCTAAGAAGAGTCACCACCCAAGAAATCTACACACAGCACTACCTTGGAAAAACAATTCAAGATGAGATCATATAGTTGCTGTTAACAAAAGTTGATCAGAAGATTGTGGCAGATCTGAAGTCAGCAAGATATTAGTCTGTTATTCTGGACTATACACTTGACATCAGCCATACGAAACAATTACTTTAGTGGTGCATTTTGTAACAACAACAGAACCTAGTGAAAATGTTCCTGCAATGATGACTGTCAGAGAGTGTTTTCTAGAGTTTATTGACTTTGGTGATACTACAGGAGCTGGTATGACAACTGTACTTCTTAAAAATCTGGAAGATACCGGAATTCTGATAGTTGACGTGAGAAGTCAGGGCTATGATAATGGTGCCAATATGAGAGGAAAGAACAGAGGAGTGCAGACACAGATACGAGAGTTAAACCCTCAAGCTTTCTTTATTTTCATGCAGTTCTGATTCATTGAACTTGGTGGTCAGTGACGCAGCCTCAGCTTCTAGTGAGACTGCTGAATTTTTTGATGTAATTCAAAGCATCTATGTACTTTTCTCCGCATCAACTCATCATGGCAAATTTTGAAGCAACATCTGGGAACACTGTGTGTTAAACTGAAACCACTGAGTGCCACACGATGGGAAAGTCAAGTGGAGGCAATGAAGCCAATCAAACACCAAATTGGGAGGATAGATGATGCCATAGTTGCCATTACAGAGGATAATGCTATGACAAGAACTATTCATGGAAGAACAGTGGCAGAGGGAAATGGAATCACCAGAAACATACATAACTTCAAATTTCTGTGTGGCTTAGTGTTGTGGAATGACATATTGTTTGAAAGAAATGTTGTCAGCAAGATTCCAAGGTATTGACCTTGATATATCTGGAGCAATGGAACAACTGGACAAAGCAAAGTCATACCTACAGTCTTAATGGTCAAATGAGGGATTTCAAAATGTTCTGAAGAGTGCACAGAAGTTGGCAGAGGAACTTCACACAGAAGTTATTTTCCCACCGATTTCAAGAACAAAAGAGTCACTGAAGAAGAAGATATTTTGATTACAAGGCATGGGATAATCCCATAAGAGACCGCAAACAACAATTCAAAGTCGAATTCTTTAGCCAGATGCTAGATTGTGTAATAAATTCAGTTGAAGAACATTTCATGCAGCTCAAGGAACACAGAAGTATATTTGGGATGTTGTATGATATTCCAAAACTCCTCACTGTACCTGAAGAAGACCTACACCAGCAATGCAAGGCACTAGAGACAGCATTGATACATGATGACATGCGCAATATTGATGTGGGCAATTTGGGTGATGAACTGAAAGCCCTTTCAAGATACATTTCAGCAGGATCAACTCCAAAGGCTGTTCTGGAATATATATGCACAAATAAGAGGATCACCCTCTTTCCAAATGCTTTTGTTGCTCTGCGCATACGTCTGCCACTTCCTGTAACTGTTGGCAGTGAAGAATGCAGCTTCTCCAACCTGAAGTTAATAAAAACACATCTGCACTCCACAATGACACAGGAGAGGCTGGTTGGCCTTGCAACCATCTCAATAGTGGATGAGCTGGCCCAGACTGTGGACCTTCAAGAAGCAGTTCAAATCTTTGCTGCCAAGAAGGCACTGAAAGGCACAGCTTTGATTATTCAAACAGATAAAAATGCCAGTATTTACTGTGCAGACAAGAAAAGTTACATTTGCTGTTCAGGTCTTCAAAAGTTACTTCAAATTTTTGGATGCGGTGTTTTAAGTTGTTAGTTCTCCTTTATTGGGGTAGGTAGCAGAGAAATACCATGAGAGGAGTAGAACAGGAAGAAGACAGAATTGAGAACTTTCAAAGTTTTGGCCCAAACGAAGGGGCACAGGGACGTCATTTGAGCTCCCTCCCTCAGGTGCCAAAATGTCTTGGGCCAGCCCTGTCAGAATGTTCCCTGGAGCAGCTTGTTTTGGTAGGATTCGCTGTTGGGTTCTGTAAATGCCCACGCAATTCTGTGCATCTGTCAGAAGAGGTAGGTGGGAGCAGCATGTCTGATGCTGGGCAGGAGGTGGGTGCAGTCTTGGTTCCTGGAGGAGTTTGTTCCACTGGCTGCAACTGACTGCCAAGGAAGCTCTGTCTTTTGCCCAGATGAGCTTCACCCCTGTGGGAGAAAAGGCCTGAGCAGTGGAGCTATTCACCACCATCTTACTCATCCTAAAACAAGTGAGTTTCCTCCATGCTACCTTCTCCTCTTCTACTTTTCTTTTCCCCTTGCCCTTTCACTTTCTCTCTCTTTCCTGCAAATTGATGGCTGTACTGCCCCCTCTCCAAATCTCCCTGACCCCCTCCGCGGTGATGAAGCCCTGCACCGACTCCTGAAGATTCGCTCAGCTCTATTTAGTTATTTATTCGCCACCTCAAAATCCTTTCTGTGCAAAGAGCCTGATTTACAGCTCTAGCAGGAAGCTGATGTTCCCCACTCACTACCTGACATCAAGAGAGTCATTAGGGGCCAATTCATCACAAAAATGCCCAGCTGACGTGACTGGAAGATGCTTTCCAGTCACCATCCCTACCACAGTCTCTAATGCAGTCCTAGAGATCATATCCCACTGCTTTGACTGTTTGCTTGAACAGGGCAGCTAGTGGGCTGTCACAAGGCAGAAATATTATTTATGGGGTAATGGAGAGGGAAGGAGAGGATGTCAAGTGGCACAGCTGAGGAGGCTAAGAGCTGAGCCTTGTCTTGTGATGACTGCAGCATCCTGCTGGTGAATGACATGAGGCTTGGAGCTTTTAGAGAAGGGCCTTGGGGAGATGCCGGGGTGAAAGATGCTGGGGGTCTTGTCAGGTAGAATTATGGCAGGTTAGCATTAAAGTGTGTAATGGGATGGGAGAACAGCAGGGGTAGTGATGCTGAGGTAGCATGTTAGCTCCCTGAGCCTTTTCCATGCTTGCTCCAAGGTCTCACGCTAGAGTTCAGCCCCTTGCACTGATGTGATATGTGTGCCAGTTCTTTGTCATGTCACACAGGGACTGATGACTGCCAGTACCCGGGGGAGGAGACGTCTCTGTGAATTATTTGCAGGCCCCATTTGCTCCTTTGTGCGGCAGTTGGGGAATGGGAAGTTAGGAACACGGTTCCAAAAGGGATTCATACAGAGGTGTTGCTTTCACTGATCTCTCACAATGTGCTTTGCACTAGCAACACAATGGGTCTTTGGATGTCAGCCTCACAGCTGAGCAGCTTTCAAAGGGACAGCCATGTTGGTCTAGTTCAGCAAAACAAACAAGGAGTCCTGTGGCACTTTTAAAGACTAACCAATTTATTTATCGCATGGGCTTTCGTGGGAGAAAATCCCACTTCGTCAGATGCTTAAAGTTGGGGAATTTACAGAACGGGAGTAAAGCTATGCATCTGAGTACCCAGAACATGACAGCGACTGATCAATAGAGGGTGCTTTTCCACTGGAGTCAGTGCTGAACCCTAGCACCCCACACGGTGAGTGTGGTGAATAGGCTACCTTATGGAAAGGGTATGAATCCTGGGTACTGACAACACACAGCTCCTGGAATGGATATTTTTAGTCCTGACAGAATTCAACAGCTAATATATCAATGTCTATTTTTAAGCATTTTCCTTTTTAGTTTTAATAATTTAAATCTTCACGGTGGACTAAGCTAGGGCCAGAGGTCAGATGGCAGGGTGGGTCAGACAATACTTCCTTAATGGCAGCAGATGTTGATTTCAGTGAGCTAAAGCTTTATAGCCATTAAAATGTAAATTGTCAACATCACAGGCCAAAATGGATGCAGTAAATATCCTTAAATCAAACTCTGATAAGTTCTCAAGCAGCATTTTTCTTATTTTGCCTGTCTGTAAATTTCAATTATTATTGATGGTTGTATTTTTGTCAATTTGTGTGTATGCAGCGAAATGGATGTTTACCAATAAAAATCAAATCCCTCCAAGCCTAGGTAGGTTAATTCCAGTGGTACAGATGCAGTGCAACACGGGAAGTTACATTTTCCCTGCTTTCATCACCCCTACAATTTCAGCAGGCCCAACATTCTGTTTCACTTCTGTGTGAAGCTGCCTTGTTCCTGTGGTCTGTTAAGCAGATGGTCTGTTCCACCCCAGGGGTAGCTACTTGTCATCAGCAGAGTGAAACAGTTCCAATATACACAGCAAAGCCCCTCCAGACTTTTATTATTCCATCTACAGGGAGAATTCCACTAAATGACGCAGAGCACCTTCCCTTAGGTGCTGAATGCTCTCAGATTCAGCATCCACAGAGGTGTTTGGGATGGAAGGTCCTGAAGAGATGATATTGTTAACATGACAGCTAGAGGAAAGTTGTCCCAGTGGTTTGGGTAGTATCATAGCATTTGGGAGACCAAGCTTCAGTTTCTGTTCTACCACAGATTTGTGTGTCCTTGGGCAAATCGCTTAGTCTGTTTCTCTAGCCCTCAGTTCCCCACAGATAAAATGGAGATAATAATAATATTCTAGCTCACAGGGATGTTGTGTGGATAAATACATTAAAAGACTGTGAGATCTGTTGGTCAAAAGCTCTGTACAGGAGGTGTATAGCTCTGAGGCAACATAATCATTCCTTTCTGAGCTCTGAGATGAAATACAAAATGATAGGTTTGGGTCCATACCCCATATGAACAGCCCTGGTCTTGCAAGTTTACACAGATCTCTTTCCCCTCCCCCTCTCAGCCGTCTCTGGGTGCATTGTGCAGAGTGGAGAATTGACTCTAATGAGGCTTTTTGCAGAGATGTCTCAGCTCCAGCCATTCGCTGCATTCAGCACAAAGGACTGTACCGTAACCAGTCCCATCCTTCCTCTGGGTTCTTTTGGCCTCAGAGCTCATGCCTGCGTAACAAGGCAATCCCATAAATAGGGACCCAGAGTTAAGGGTGGCTGACCGGGAGAGAGTCCCACGTGATGGGATGAATGATTAGCTCCGGGATCCATACGTGGAACAATTGGTTACGTTCCTTGCACTCCCTTGGAGAAGAAACAGCATATAATAGTTAGAGCAGAGCATTGGGTGTCAGAACGCAAGTATTCTGGTTCTGGAAAGCAGCACTGTCTAGAAGTTAGAGCAGGGAACAGGAATTGGGCTCAAGTCTCAGTTCTGGGAGGCCAGAGAATTTAATGGTTGGAAAAGGGGAAGGGGAAATCTAGACAGCTGAGTTCTTTTTCCAGCATTGCCCTGAATTACTGAGGCATCTTGGGGACAAGTCACTGCTTCCTGATTTGTCCATATCTCATATGAGTGGCATAGCAGATGGGGATGTTGATTGGGCTAGCCCTCTAGTGCGTGTCAGAGAAGGATGCCAGCTGATCAGTGTCTCAAACAACAAGGGTGGCAAGGTCAGATAGAGATTGCCCTCCTGGGCCCCACCACAGAGACAGGGCCAGTGCAATTGGCCCAGAGCTCATGCATGTGACAGGCGCAGGTGCTGAGCATATCAACCAGGTCATACTTTGAACCTCTGCAGGGAGGAGGTGCTCACATGATGCATCCATCAGGGCCTCTGTCCTTGTGATGGGATGATGTGGGCAGGTCTTGGCTCCATTTCCAAGGCCAGCACATGCTCTGCTGTGGGCTGTAGCCCTTCCCCAGGGAACCAAACTCCATCAGGCCTCCTTTCCCCCTCCCCTGGATTTTTTCCTTCCTCCGTTCCAATTATCTTCCTCTTTCATCACTGCCGGAGCTGTAAGTACAAAGTACCAATTAGCTAGTTTTCAAGTTTAATTAGGTTGGAAGGTAGAGCAAATTAAATCCTTTTATCGTACGTTTCAAAGCGCTTTTCCATCAAGCCCACGGGATCAGTTTCCTTTGAATGAAGTCCGTGTTAGCTGTATTGGTGTTGGTGCTGAATCACAGAGGTCTCCAGCTCCAGGGCCAGTGGGAGCCAAGGCAGGGGGTACATGCCCCTTCCAACAGCCAGGACATTTCTGCCCATCTCTCCCCCCTACCCTGTAGCCTTCTCCTTGCTGTCTGTTCTAGACTGATTCCTCAGGATGGCCCCAGTTATGGGGAGGTGGGTCATGGTCCAGGCTGTGGGGAGCGCAGAGCTGGCAGAGGGTGATCTGCAGCGGTCAAAGCAGGGCGCTTGGCTGAGTTAGGAGGGTCACAGTACTTGGAAAGGTGATGAGTGGCACCTCACCTTGTTCACTCCATGGGAGGCATCTGGGCCTTCTCAAGGCAGGGTCCTATGGGCATGGAGTCCAGGGTTTGGCTGTGGATGCACCTAGTGCCCAGACAGAGCAGTGTCAGTCAATAGGAAACCAGATCTCTGGCAACCTGGAGGAGCCAAAGTCCATCATGGGGCAGAAGGATCCATGTGGTAGCGGGAAGGCATGAAACAAGGCGATCAAGGAGGTGGCGGGGGATGATCTCTCTCAGGCAGCCTTGGACAGCTGGACCCTGTTTTGTGTAAACCCTCACTAGCCCAGAGGCAGCTGGAGCTCATGCAGGGGAGGAAACAGGAGGGCAGCAGGTCTGTTGGCTCATCCTTGGCCTTGATGGGATTAAAGTTGTGGGGATGGAGACAGTGAAACCAGTTTCCCACAGGGGCCAATTTTGGCCAACCTGGGGAGGAAACTGGGCAGGTGGCATCTCAGTTGCATCTGCCAACACTTATTGGTTCCAATCCCCTTTCCCCTGCCAACTGCATTATTTAAGAGCTGGGACCAAGAGACCACTTTGCCAGTGCTTAACTGGGGCCTAGTTGCGATAAATCTCACTGAGCACCAGAAGCCCTAAGCTTGGTCCTGTTGAGACAATGCCCCAGAAGGTTTCTTTAGGGGATTCCATGGCTGTCCTTCATTACTCTTCCCTAGGGACTCGACATCTGTCCCTTGTTAACCTCCCTCTGTGTGACCCAGAAGCCCAAAGGTAGTTCCTGGTAATGAAGTTATCCCATCTGGGGTCCTAGAAAGCCAAGGGCTGCCCCTGTTACAATATTTCCCTAGGTGTCTCCTTCTGGCCCTGCTTACGGCATTCACAAAGTTGCAAAGAAAGGGTCACAGAGGGAAGAGTCTGGCCCATCTTAGGGGAAGGGAGTGTGCCCATTGTAGCACTTGTACCATAGCCCTTAATCTGCCCCCCAGGCAGCTTGCCCTGAAAGTCGGGGCTGCTAACTTCTTCTAGAGCCCCACTGTTGCCCATGGAGGGTGAGACCATTTAAATCAGGGGTCTCAAACTCAAATCACCATGAGGGACGCATGAGGACTAGTACAGGGTCGCATGAGGATTAGCATGGTAGCTCAAAGGCTGCACCACTGAAACCTTTTCATACAACAAAATTGCAAATATTGGTAACAATAGTGTCATTGTGGGCTGAAGGAAATAGCTTTATGGGCCACATGCGGCCGATGGGCTATGTGTTTAGACCTCTGATTTAAATCTTTTGTGTCACAAGCACTGCTCAGCCTGTAATGGAGCGAAAGTCAGGAGTTTCTCCCCCCCTGGTCCAGCTGCATTGCTCAGCTCTGGATCTTCACCACCCACCTCCTCAAACCAGCATGTCCCTGTGCCCACCTCTTTTTGCTGCCAGGGACAGTGTGGCCCAAGAGGTCCACGGTTCTGGGCTCACTCTGCTAGGTTGGTGAACTGCCCCATGCTTTCAGTGGTGCTGGTGATAAACACAGGCACTTGCTGGAGGGAAGAGGATCTGTCCTGGGGAGGGAGGACTGGCAGGCAGTGGAGCTTCCTGCAAGGGAAGGAGCATGCCAGCTCTTGAAGAAATTGCAACCAGTCTATAATTTCTATACAGCATGCTATTTGAGGGTCTCAATGCATTTACAAACCACAATGAGTTCCTCTTCAGGATCCAACTTGACAGGCTCGCAGGTATCATGGTGTTGGGCACAGCAGATGGAACAGAGGTAGATAAAGATAGACAAGTACAGAACTGGTATTAACCAGGGGTTAAAGTATAATTTGGTGGGCCCTGAATCCTCCTAATTAGATGGGCCCCCCTTCCCGCACAGGTGGGGCCCCCTCCTCCACTGGTAGGCCCCCCTGCCCCCCAAATGCCAGCCCCCCACCCCAGCTCCTGCCCCCAGTATCCATTTCCCTGTCCCCAAAATCCACCCCAGCCCCCAATACCCACCCTCAAAATCCACCCCCCAATACCCACTCCCCTGTCCCCAATGCCACCCCTAAATCTCCTCCAGTCCCCAATGCCACCCCCAAAATCCACCCCCAGCTCCCAATACCACCCCCAATGCCCAACCCCTCCCCAAATACCCACCCCCACAAGCCACACCCAATACCCACCCACTCCCATCTCCAATATCCACCCCCAGCCCCCAATGCCACCCCCATAATCTACCCCAGCCCCCAATACCACCCCCAGTACCCAAACCCTCCCCTCAATACCTCCTAATACCTTCCCCTTTTCCCCAATACTCCCCCCAGCATGAGCCAGCCACCCCAGTACTTACTGGGGGCTGCAAGGCTGTGGAGGAGGCAGTAAGCCCTAGGTCACGCCAGCAGCGGAAATGGAGGCAGGCCCCAGGTTGGGGTGGGGCCTGAAAGGGGAGGGATTTGGGGTGGGGTTTGGGGCAGAGCTTGGACCCTCCCCTGGAATGCCCCTGTCCCCTCCCCTGCCCTTCCAGAATGCAGGGGAACGCCATTCCAGGGCCCACTATTTTTAGGGGTGCAGCATTAGGGCCTCTAAAAAATAGAAAATGGTGCCAGAACACTTCATTCTAGGGTCTGTTATTTTTCAGTGGTTTTCCCTGGAAAGCAGCGTTCTGGCACCGTTTTCTATTCTTAGGGGTCCTGGAAAGCTGAGCCCTTAAAAATAGCAGGCCCTGGAACGGCATTCCGGGCTGTTCCTGCTTATTTTAACCCCTGGTATTAACTCCATTTTAAAGAAGAGGAAATTGAGGCCCGGGGGGGTGAGTGACTAGTTTATGAACACACAATGAGATGGAAACACAACTCAGTCCTGAACTCTAATTACTGGACCATGCTGACTTCCTCGTGCTACCTGCATCCCTCTGTGTAGGATTGTGAGACTACACAATGGCTCTGCAGAATCCCTCACGTTGTTACAATGCCCCCTACCTCCCGGGTGCCTGGAACCATTCTGGGGTCTGCATTTCATTGGGCCCCTGGTTCTACTGGGTGCCACCATTGATCCCCAGGTTCCTGACGCCAGTGCATTTTTTGTTGTGTCTCCACGTGTGTTGCAGATAAGCCGCTGCCTCAGGGAGCTCCAGGGGGCATAATCGGGATCCTGGGGGGTGTAATTGCTGCAGCGCTCATCATCGGTGTGGCCATCACTGTGTTTATCATCTACAGGCGGCAGCAAAAGAGCCGCACGGAGAACGACAATGACCTGTGAGTAGCCTCTTGCTCCTGCTCCCAGCCACAGCCATTCCAGAGAATTTGGGGTGTTTTATGAATACACAGGCTGAGGACAGTGGAGTGTTTGAAGGCAGAGAGGAGCTCCCACTCTGAGAGCTTTGAAGGTGGTTGGTGGGACCTGAGCCAGGACTCAGACCTGATTCTTTGGCCCCAAATGAGCTGGACCAAACCAAAGAAGATGGGGCCAGGGCTGAATCGCAGAATGGGGTCCTAGCATGTTCATTACCCATGCAGCTCTCCTGATGGATCTCATTCCTGGGTTGCAGCACTCTATTCCTGACCACACTCCCAGTTACCTCCTAACTCTCCTGCTGCTTCACAATCCTGAGCTGTGGTTCTTCCTGCTAGTTCAGCCCTGCATCCCTCCCTCACAAAGCTCTGCCATTACCTCTCAGTCTTAAACAGCAACATCCTCTATGATTCCCAGCCAGTGGCAACACCTTTGTCCATTGTTTGGTGACCCAGGATAACAGGCACTAGGGAGAAAAGGGTATGAACCCATGGGTGTAATCCCAGCAAAGGGCAAAGGGTGAGTGCCACTCCCAACTGGCACAAACATAGACACCCACACCAGGCACCTAGGCACACCTGTCTGGGTTGGACAAAGCCAGGGCTCTTTTTGGTTTGACCAGAACAAATTGTTCAGGTTTAGATTTTTCAGACTCACAAGCAAAGGGGGCTAGGAGCAGGGGCTTTGTGGTCCAAAGCCCGTGGTAAATCAAGTAAATAAATGTTTGCGGGGGGTGAAGGGAAAGTGAAGTAAGAGGCCCATTGACTCACCTCTAATGCTGACTATTAGTAAGCAATTCTGTGATGATTCAGTAGCCATTGGTTACTGCTCAAGAGTGCTGGCTGATGGCTTGCAGGCCAGAGACTGCACCAGGATTCCCACATGCCACCCCAGACCCCACTAGCTATACACTCAGTCAAGAAGACAACATAGCTTCCCATGGCTTCTCTACTGTCATCCACACCATGTGTATGTGGAGGCAGGTGTTTAAAAAGGAGGTGCAAGAGGGGAACCTGCAAAAACTCTGCCAATTAGAATGCTCACTTGGCAAGCACAGATACAAGTTTGCTTTGGCAATGTGGGTGGCAAGGGGCAAGGCCTTGTCTTCTCTTCAGCAGCACAGTCCTCTTAACCTCTGCCTGATGATGGAGCGGAAAATGGAGAGGTGCATCCTTAGGTTTGGAAACTCTGGGGTCCTCTCTGTCAGTCCTTGGGAATCAATGCAGTACTTGCTACCCATGGTGCTGACGTATCCCAAAAGCAGCCCAACCCAAAAGGATCCTTCTCCCCATCCCTGTGATGGATAGACTGGTTGGAGGAAGTGTCTCATGTTGATGGTGAGCCGGGCAGCCCTCAATCCTGTCCTAGCACTGCTGAGCAGAAGAACAAAGTATTCTTTTTCACTGTATGTGTTTTTCTCCTTTCTTCCTGCTGGCTGCTTTTTCCTCAAGTGATAAATCACCTCTGTTCCTCTCTGGCCCAGTCATACAGGGCTGCAGCTGCCCTTTGTACCAGGGCCCAGTTGTTACCACCACAAAAAGTGGCCCTTTCCCAGATGGAATTTAGCAGTCTCTCTCTCCTGCATCCGCCCAGGAACCTGCCACCTCTGCAGTGAGCCCGGCTCATTACAGACCAGCAATCCCAGCTTTGCACATGAATGGTTTCAGGCCCCAGAACTCCTCTCCCCAACCTCCAATCCTCTGGCAATAGATGGGGCCAGCTTCTTGCTCCTGGTTCCCAGCTCCTGGCTCCCACACACAGCAGAGTTTATTCTGGACCCTTATCACTTGCTGGTGGGGTTTGAAGAGGAAAAGCTTTTCCTTTGGTTTCCATGGCAGAAAAACAAACAAGCCAATCTGCCACCTCTGGCTTTTCGCTCCCCTCCTACTCACCCAATCTCCCCATTTCTCTGTGTCCCATCCCCCAAATGGTCTCCCTGCAGTTTTCCACCCTGCTGCCTCCCATTTCCTCTCCTGCGCCCAAGTGTTGCTCACCAGGACTCAGATGAGGGAAGTTACACTGAGGCAGTAGTGTTCTCCCAAGCTCCAGTCGACGACATCAGAAGGAGAGGCAACTCACAGAAAAATGAGCACTTGTTTGACATATGAAACTGAGCGCATACCTCCTCTTTGCCTGCTCCCCTCCTGCTCTGCCCATGCTCCAGGCTCTTCCACCTGTCACAGCCCCCTCTGACTCCCTGGCTATTGGGAGTCAAATCACAGAGATGGGACCCCAACCTGCAATTCAGCCCTGGCCCTGTACTCCACTAGGTACTCGGGCTTTTTGGTTTGGCCCATCTAGGGTCAAAGAATCAGGACTGAGTCCTGGCTCAGGTCCCATTAACCGCCTCCAAAGTTCTGGAGGTGAGGGGCTGGGTTCAGTCTTCTCTCTGCTTTGAAATGCCATTTTGTTCCTCTTCTTAGCACCCAATCCCAAGTCTGTCGCCACCTAGAAATTGGTGGTTGCCACTAAACTGCATTACCAGTCAGACTCCAACCAGGGCAATTCAGCTCCCCTGTCCAGATATGCAGCCCAGTTCTTCATCAAGTGTTGTCCTTGCGTACTCCACTCTAGGTGTTCAGCGCGCCCTCACACTGAGCTCAGATACTTCCAACACAGTCTCTACTTGGTCCGCACATGCACAGCTTCTCTTGTAGCACCATTGGCGCTTCAAGCCACATGTGCGCTGCCATAGCTCCCATCAGTTCCTTCGCAGTTGCCCAAGGCTTGAGATGGAGTCCTCAACGCTCTGTCCCGTTCATATAGTTAGATAGTTGGTTTAGATAGACCTTTACTTAGAAGTTTAGTCAGTTACTACTCAATTTATGTCAGTTAACTACTTTGTTAAAAAAAAAAAAAGTTCTGTTGACTATAACGATAAGGCCTGCTCCACCAGGCTTCAAATGCTGCTCCCAGTGTAGAGATGCCATGACCGTCTCTGATGGATATGCTGTCCCTGACCACGCTGCTGCTTCTTCCTTCTGTCCCCAACCCCCTTCTGAACCCCCAAGCCCTGATGCTGGCTTCCTTGGGCCAACACCCCCCATGTGCACACCCAGAGCCCGCTTACCTGGCCACTCCAGCGGTGAGGCACAGGCTGGGGCTCCCCTCTGCCCCAAGCATACTCAGGGCTAGAGATTTAAAACTCCCAGGCTGGGGCTGCTTTCCTAAATTGATTTGCTGACATTCTTCGGGGAGCAAGAATTTTTCATTCAAGAGCTGCATGCAGCTTCGGAGCCACAGTTTGGCCACGCCTGTCATATACCATCGAGAAATAATGAGTACCTGTTTACCCATCCTCTCTGAACTCTCTTGTTGTGGAAGCTACACAACAGAGGAGTAAACAAACTCACAACAGATCCACTCCACAGGATAAAGAGTGGAAAAGGGTTGACCTTTTCGGCTGCAAGGTCTATTCATCAGCAGCCCTGCAACTGAGAGTTGCAAACTATATAGCCTAGCTCTCAAATTGCGACCACAGCACATATTCAAAATTTACTAACTTTATTGATGCAGTGCCAGAGGGAAGATGGCAACAGTTTCAGGCACTCATCCAAGAAGGTCAACTTATTTCTAAGACTGCACTGCAAGCAGCAATGGATACAGCCAATACAACTGCCAGAATGGTGGGCACTGTGATTGTAATAAGGTGGGTGTCTTGGCTTCACTTGGCATCCCTCCCAAGAGAACTCCAGGCAACCACTGAGGACCTGCCACTTCGTGCAAAAAACAATGGGGTTATGCATGCTATGAAAGACTTACAGGCTACCTTACGTACCCTCAGTGTTTACACAGCCACTACCAGAAGGTCCCTGTACAAATACCAGCCATACCAATGCCATTATCCTCCATATTCTCAATATCAGCAACAGTGACAACCAGACAGGAGTAGCCAAAGAGTCCAAAGAAGGCAACAGAATCAAAACAATCAATCATCTCAACCGCCTTCTTTCTCAAAACAACAGCAGCAATTTTGAGGGTTTGGTTGAGGGTATGAGCAACATCCCCGATTCAGCATCCATATAGCGATCAACAGTCTTCGGCCACCATTTACAACCATACCTCAGCAGATGGCAGTCCATAACTTCAGACAAATGAATCCTGGAAATCATCCAACAGAGCTCCATCCCTTTAATCTACAAACCCCCTACAAACCCACCATCCCCCTCCCTCTTCAGGGACACACATCACATACAAATCCTACAACAAGAGGTGGACCATATTATGGAATTAGGAGAAGTAGAGCCTGTTCCTCTCCAATATAAAGGAAAAGATTTTTATTCATGTTATTTTCTAACAATAAAGAAAAAAGGGGGATGGAGACTGATACTGGATCTAAGAGGACTGAACAGATACATAAGAAACCACAGATTCAAAAAGGTAATACTGGCGATGATAATACTGACACTGGAACAAGGGGAATGGTACTTATCCCTCAAACTTCAAGATGCCTACTTTCGTATGACAATACATCCAGCTCACAGGAAATATCTCAAGTTCATAGTAGGGCAGAGCCACTATCAATACAGGCTACTGCCTTTTGGACTATCCACAACACCAAGAGTCTTCTCAAAACTACTTGCGATAGTAACCACATATCTACACAATTAAGGCATAGTCATTTACCTACATGATTGGCTGTTGAAAACAAAAAGTCAAACCCACTCAGAACATAATACCCAGCAAACACTGATGAAGCTCCAAAACCTTGGACTGATAGTAAATTACCAAAAGTCATCACTAATACCATCACAATGGCTGGAATTCATAAGCACTCAACTTGATGTGACCACAGAATGAGCATCTTCACCAAACTGAAAATTTCTTGCAATTATGGACTTAATCCAGACAAGAAGGGACAGTCCCACTATTATGATCTGCACTTGTTTACAACTATTGAGCCACATGGCTGCAACCATGATAGTCATTCCACATATAGAGGCCTACATGTGCATCCTCTATGAGCATGGCTAGCCTCTATTTACAAACCTTGAAAGCAAAATCTGTTAAAATCAGTCACGATGTCAATGCCCATCAAGCAATCCCTTTAATGGTGGATACAACCACACAACATGATGACAGGTGTACCTTTTATACACCCCCCCCATCAGGATTCATAATGATGGATGCGTCCCTCCTCAGCTCGGAAGCTCCAAGGCTGCTGGTCAATGATCGAAATGACCCTCCACATCAAAGTACTGGAGTTACGCGCAGCACAAAATGCTTGCATGCACTTTCTCCAAATCATACAAAACAAGACAATAAAGATCATGACGGACACTATAGCATGCATGTTTTACTTAAACAGCAGGGATGCGCACACTCCCAGTCACTATGTGCAGAAGCAACCAAACTGTGGGCATGTGTATCCACCATGGTATAAACATCTCTGCTTCTTACTTACCTGGATCACTAAATACCAAGGCAGATACACTCAGCAGGCACTTTACAGCAAAGCATGAGTGGGAGTTGAACAATGAGTTGCTATATCATGTACATCATCAATGGTGGTACTTGTCTATTGACCTTTTTGCGACCCCAGAAAACCAAAAATGTCATCCTGTTGTTTCAGGGCAGGCCTAGGCAAAAAATCACTAGGAGACACATTCCTCCTAAACTGGGCAGGGAAGTGCCTATATACCTTCCCACCTGTACCACCGATACACAGAACACTACAGAAAATACTAGCTGACAAAGCAAAAGTAATTACGATTGCACAGCGTGGCTGAGACAAACTTGGTTCTCCTGCTTCCCAGGGGCTACAGTAAGGGGGAGCGCAGCGGAACGCAGTTCTGGGGCCCCCTATTTTTAGGCTGGCAGCATTCCAGGGCCCCTAAAAATAGAGGAATGCACCAGAACAGTGCATTGTGGGGCCCTGCTAAAAATAGCTACAGCAGTGGAACGCAGCGTTCAGGTGGCTCCACCTTAAGCCCTACTCCTCCTTAAGCCCAGTCAGCAGAGAGCTGCAGCAGGCCAGGAGTGTGTGAATCTCCCCCTGCAGGGCAGAACAGCTTGTGACCAGTCAGCCAGGGTGTGAACAGCGGAGGTAAGGGGTTGGGGGGGGGAGGGTTGCTGGGGGTTGCATGTGTGTGTGTAACATCCCAGTTTGGGCCATATGCACTGCAGCTACTTGGAGCTCTGTGCATACCTTCACAAAACACTATGCACCTGACGAAATTTGCAGATCAGTCACTGCATTAGGGCAGGGACAGTCCGTCCATAGAGGTGACTGGCGCCAACCAGCAGGGGGCGCCAACCAGCAGGGGGCACCAAGGGCTGGGGCCAGCAAGCCTCCAGCCCTGCTCCATCAGCATCAGGCCACAGGTGGGGACCGAGCCCCGGTGGGGGGAGCGACCCCACCACTTTCAGCATCGGACCATGGGCAGGGAGCCAGCCCAAGCTGGAGGAGCAGCGCTGCCACCACAGTTTGGCCCGGCAGCCTGCGTGGTGCCCACCTGCTGCTTGGCCAGGCTTCGGTGGAAGGGCCATTTCCTGGGGAGGGGGGGACAGCAGGGGGGGTGCCAAAATCACAGGCACCTAGGATGCCAAAAAACCTTGGGCTGGCCTGGCATTCGGGACTACTGTCCTGTCATCCATTGAGTGCACAACATCCACAAAACCCTCCCTCCAGTACAAGGGAAATGCTCCATAGGCACCTAGAGCGGAGCTCCCAAGGACACCACTTGATGAAGAAAAGAAGGTTGCTCACCTTGCAGTAACTGATGTTCTTTCAGATGTGTGTCCCTGGGTATGCTCCACTACCCCACATCCTCCCCTCTTCTTCAGGGTAGTGCGTAATGCTTCTCTGTGGTTGACAGGGAACAGACAGGGGCTCTGGCCGTGCAAGGGTGGCTCCAGGTGCCAAGGGCACTGTGAGATGAGCTGCACTCGTGCAGCCCAAGCAGAGAGTGCAGTGGAAATCTCTGAGCTCAGCATGTAGGTGCACCTAACACCTAGAATGGAGCATACCCAGAGACACATATCCCAAAGAACATTGATTACCACAAGGTGAGCAACCTTCCTTTACTTGAGTTTCAAGAGACTCTCCATTAGCTGCCAGCAGTATGGGGCCTCTGACACACAGACAGGTGCTTCTGAGTCAGAAAAGAGCAGTGGTGATACATCTACACCAGGCATTCATTTTACAGTCTGGTTATTATCACAATGTGCTAGCCCAGTATCCAACAACTGTCAGAGACTGGATGGAGATGAATCCAACTCACTGGAGCCCACCTGCTCCTCTGTGAGAGTCCATTGCCCTGCTTTGCCCCCTGAGCAGGAGTTCTGGGGGCAGAACAGCTGCTCCAGTGGATGTGGCACCAACTGGAGACGTTCTGCACACACATCCTCTTAGGGACCAGCATCTCACTTGTTGTTGTACCCTTTCTCAGAGTAAACACCCCTCCCATAGTTCTCAGATAACCCCCTTCCCATTTGCAGAGGGAAAGCATCAAAAAGCCAACTCCCAGCATCTCTCTCTCTCTCACACACACACACGCACGCACACGTTGCTACATCCTGGCAAAAGTGTTTTGCTCCATTTAATTCTGTTAGAGCAAATGCAGTGGAGGAAGGCGGGAGGGTGCGGAGAGAGACAGCAGGGTGAAAAGCAGGAGTGGAGACGGAAGGGGGAAAACAATAGCCATGTGAGGTGAAATTGCATGGACAGGTTCAGGCCTGTAAAAGAGCCACTTTCAGACTGTTGGTTTCCTACAATGGCTCTTCACAAAGGTACAAGAAGAGCTACTTTAGCTGAGAAGAGATGCACAATGGAGCGGGTTGAATGCCTTGACCCTGGGCAAGCAGACTGGGATGAGAGCAGGCCTTCTCCGGAAGCCCAGGATAATAGAGATATCTCTTCCCTGCTCTTCGTACCATCCATCACTGTGTGGTGCCCTGCTTTCCAAAGAACCAGCTAGGCACCTGATCCAAAGTCCACTGAAGTCAACAGGAATCATTACATTCTTTGGTACCACTGTCTGCAGACCTCATTTTTCACACTGCATCCCCAACATGAGGCCTTCTCTGGTTTTGGAATCCACTGGAGTTTGCAGAACACTTCCTCCTGCATCTACTGAAAAGTACGGGCAAGTGAACTGGAAAGGAAAGGGAGGGGGAGCCCACTAATTAGAGTTGCAGAATTTAATCGGTTTTGTAAAAGGATTAGACACGTGTATGCATATGAGCTGAATTTGCAGAGACAGTCTCTAGGAGGGAGATTACAAAGCTGCCAATCCTCATGCTCCAGGGCAAAAGCAGATCCCACATTTGCGGTCAGGAATAAATTGCATAGTATGTGCATTATGGAGGCAGTGTGCCAAAATCTGAAGCATCCAATAGTGGCCACTCCGAGACCCACTCCCAGACCATTGACCTGCTATTGATTGGCAGTTCTCACCACATGCCGCTTCCTGGAATCCCACAAGCCATCCCTATTGGGACGATTAAGTGACAGCTCTGAAAAGCACCAGAAGTGGCTTTACCCGCACTGACTTGGGGGGCCGCTGTCAGATGCAGAGATTTAGATGGTGTTAGAAACAAAGAGTGGAGAGTGTTCATTTCCACAACCAGTTACAAAGAAAGGCCAAGAAGGGTGGGGAAAATATGAGAAATAGCAGCATTTAATTACATCGACAGTTCAGTGGAAAGCTGGATTGATGGATCTATTCATCATACAATAGTGCCGAGGGCCCCATTCATGATCGAGACCCCATTGTGCTTAGCCCTGTACGGCACAGGGATAGTCCCTCCCTGCAAAGCTCGCAATGTAACAACTTCAGGGAAGACACAGCTGCGAGTTCAGTGACTAAGAGGGAAGCATGGGGGACGGGGAGGAAAGACAAAGGCAGTGTGGGGAGTTGTTGGGGTCATTCCAAATTTACATCAGCAGAAGGGAGAGAGGAATCTTTCCCAAGGATCCTGCCCCAAGAGATTTGTAGGGAGAGGACAACAGTTATTGAATGCTGGGTGGGGACGAGGAAATGATAAATGAGGGGAGGAGGACAAAGTTCTGATAGAGGGAGGGAAGGGTGAGTGCTGGTTTCTGGATCTCTTATTAAGCCCTCATTCTGGGATTATCAGCATTTCTATGGCTCAATTGCAGAACAGGTGCATCAGCTTTCCAGGAGCGGGTCAGCTCTGACACTCAGGTTCCATGGGAGAAGAGAACTTCATGGAGATGAAAGTCAGTAACTTGAAAGAAAAGTCTCTTCCCCTCCCCTCCCCCACAGTAATGCCCTACCCCCAGGTCCGTGTCTGCACTCCTGGAGGTCAAAGGGAGTGTTGCCACTGATGCTGGTCCCTGCAGGATCAAGCCTATCCCATCATGGCCTGTGAGTGAGAGGGTTGCTTTTCTTGCGGTCAAACCACCCGTTGCTTCTCTCCCTGCAGAATTGACCTGCCTCCATCCCACAAACCCGCCCCACCACCAAAGAGGAAACAGGAGATGAAAAGCCACCTGACAGCAGAAGACATCCAGGTACCTACTGCCCGTCTAGTATCCTGCTTCCTTTGCTAACATGAGAGATGAGCCAGTCTGCAGGGTGCCAAGCCTCCGAAAGCACAGTGAACAAGCTTGGGCCAGCCTTTGAGAACAACCCATGAAGCAGGCTAGGTGAGAGAAGGGCAGTGAGTTGGGATTATCCTCTCTGTCCAGGATTGCAGCAGCCACTTTGGACACACCTTGCAGCTTCTGGTCCTGCATGGTTTCTAGATCAGGCAAGGTTCTTCTCCAGAGGGGTTGGTGCCACAGCATATTCCCACTTTTTGAAGTGTCATGCCTAACAATGGAGGAGAGAGAACTAGGAGAAGGGAGAAAGGGATCCTGTAAAGAGCTAGGAGCAATTGAGGCAGTACAGTCTCTTGGGGACCCTACTCACCATGGCCAATCCCCTGGGACAGGCACTGCTCCCCAGATGGGTGGCAGAAAGGGAAGAGCTGGTGATTGTCCTCTTGACCCCTCAT
Source organism: Podocnemis expansa (assembly GCA_007922195.1). NCBI lineage: Eukaryota > Metazoa > Chordata > Testudines > Podocnemididae > Podocnemis > Podocnemis expansa. The sequence goes on from ML682025.1 coordinate 22,324,239, forward strand.
TGCCTCTCTCTCCAACCCCAGGTTGTCCACCTGGGCAACATGAAACAGGAAGACGAGATCCAGAAGCTCCCCCTGCAGACTCCATACTATGACATGGCAGCCAGCGAGTCCTCTCCGTACTCCGAAAAGCTGGTAAGGAGGGCGTGGTGCTGGCCTTGCCCCCTGACCTTCCCCCTCCTTCCTTTCCTCTGCCTCCTGCACAGGAGGGCCCAATAAGAGATTTGGTCACTTCTCCACCCACTGGGGCAGGATGGGCAGCCTTCCCTCCAGCCATTCCTGCTGTTCAAGGAAAGGAGAACCCCCTCCTCCACCAAGAGAAAGGAACACAGTCTCCAGATTCAGCCACTCCTAGGCTTCCCCACCCCACCGCCCACTGCTAACCCTAGCTGGACGGTACTCTGACCTTTCCCCTTGTGCTATGTAACCTCCCTTGCTCTCCATAACAGCAGGTGCCCAGAGCATTCCTTGGGCTCCTCTCCAAGACACAACCATCAGCACTTGGGCTGGGAATTAGGATTGAGTCAAGACGAAGCCCCACTCCTTGAACACCAGTCCCCTCCCCTGAGATCTACCATGGTGTGGCTGGAGGGGGTGAGGCACTGCTTGTGAAACCTGGTCCATCCTCTCCTGACTGGGCTTTTCAGGGTCCCTGTCTCTCCTGTGGATGCAGGCCTGGGGTCCTTACAATCTCTCTAGCAGCAGGTGGGGGAGAATGCAGCTGTAATCCTACTGGGTTTTTTTGTTTTGGTTTGGTTTTGAGGCACATTTATTCTGGCACTGAGGGCCCAACTAGCTGGGAGTATTGTGTTCAACCAGTCCTGGCTGCTGATGAACCTCTGTATTGTTCCCAGCAAACAGCCATGCCTTTACCAGCAGGTTGAAGAAGAAAGTTGTGACTCTGCATTGGAAAGGAATGGGGATGGAGGCAGGAGGTGCTGGGATTTATTCCAGGGTTGGGTTCTGGGTTGTCAGCCAGGCATCTGGGCCTGCAAGCCAGCCAGTCCAGTCTGCTGGGTCCCCACCTCCTGCAGCCAGCCTCATGGGAGAGGGTTAAGCAGAAGGGGAGGCTGCCATGAAGTGACCTGAGAAAGCAGAATGTATGCAGAGGAGGAGCCTGGGAAATCTATTATCTTCAGGGCAGAGCTTGCTGGACTTTGACTTTAAATTGAGGACACTTCTTTAAAACCCTGTGTTTTGTGTGGATTTGTGCAGCTTGAAATACGGGATATGCTAATACAAGACAACAGTAGCCCGGAGATGAGGGGTCCGGAAGATAGGGAGGGAAATTAGTGGCAGTGCAGGGAAGGCTGTTTTCAAGGGCTGATGCAGATCTAGTAGAATAGATTACATAGCTAAACCAGCCTGCTGCATGATAGCTGGCCGCCTTTCTGCAGGGGTGACTCAGTGGGTTACACAACCATCTTGGTATATCTAGATTCTCTGGAACAGTAGGTTTAGATCCCCGCAGCACTGACTCTGACCTGTGCCCTTGCAAGGATGATAAATTAGGTCCCATGAACAGGAAGAAAAGACACCTTGTTTATTCCTCCACATGCTCGCCATTCTGTAGGCTGCCTACACTAGCGGCCATTGTCATGCCACCATCCACTCCACCAATCCATTGCTGTTGGCTCTGCCCCAGCATCTTCTGCTGTTGCCTGTGACCTCTGCGAGTTGGTCTCTTGAGGCTGCACCCAGCTCTCAGTGGTTTCAGCTCTCCGTGGGGGAGCCTCACCGTAGGGCAGGCCAGCTGGCCTCTCCCACCAGAACACTGTCTCACAGCAGGTCTAAGCCCTGATTATCAATCAGTTAAAGACTCCATGGAGCCTAATCAGCTCTATCTTTTAACAGCGGAGGGTGGCAAGTCAAATAGCACCTGGGACTCTTAGACAGCATCCCCACCAGCACGCAAAACACATCCCCATCCCTTCTCTCTCTCCACTGGGATCTGGCATCCAACCCCTCACCTGCTCAGCAAGTGTCGTTCATGCCGACCCTGCTTACAAATCACCATCAGAAATTATTAGATTGGCCAACACTGCCGAAACGAATGCGCAGGCTGACAGGGTCATAAAAAACAGCAACTGTGTGTGGCAGCTAGTCTTTGTTCATGCTTTTCAAACTGCCTGTGCTTTTTTCCGGAACCAGGGTTTTATCGTGTGCTGTGTGTGCTTTTTAATGTGTGTATTAATGTTTCTATTTCAATTCAGATTTCCAGCCAGTGACTGAATTGGCAGCACTGCATGTAACTAGTTCCTGGGTGGGGGGGGCAAGTGTAGAAATTTGAGAGGTAGGGGTTTAGACCCCCTCCCCAGGGGAGCATCTAGGGAAATCCCTGGTTTCACTGAATATTGCTGCAAAACAGAGTCATTGTTCCCCTTCCCCACCCCCGTTTGGCTCTCTCAACTTGCCCTGTAACTCACCCCTCCTGTAGTGCCCCAGGGTACCCTTTTTCCAACCACTGGTGACACCCCTTTGGCTCGCTGCCCTGGGGGAGGGCAGGGGCACTGCTCCCATTCCATTCAGGCGCAATCTCCATGTCCTTGGAGTAGGTTGCAGGGCTGTTGAGGCTGCTGCATGTCAGAAGGAGGAGGGCACAAGTTTCCTGCCAGGTTTGCAAGGGTATGCCAAGAGCTCTGGAGCACCTAGATAGCACACACTGGCTGCAATATCACTATGGGTTCAGGTGTGCATCACACTGCATATCTGTACTCTCCCCACGACCTCTGAAGGAACCGTGGCACATACCGTAAGCCCACAGAGACGGCCTCCTGGCCTGCCAGCAGCAGCCAATCTATTGCAAGGTCTGCCAGCCTTAGCAAACCCTTTCCAGACCTATGGTCCTGTCTGTGGCCTGATCAGTCATCCTGCCCTCCTGGCTAATGAGTGCAGCTAACTGGGAAGCTGGAGGGGTGCAGGCTGAGCATTTGGGTGCAGGTAACATCATCACACTGCCAGTGATTGTTCAGCTGGGCATGATGTTCTGTATCTGAGTTCTTGTGATTTCATTGGTGAATGAGGGTAAAGACCTGCCCACTGTTCCCTCTAAGCTGTGCGTGTGCACACAGGTCATGAAGCCTGCGCACACAACAAAATAAAGTGCGCACAAAAAAATTCAATAGTGCTAATATTGGTGCTTACAAAGAAATGGTTTTGCACACACAAAGAAATTGTTTGTGCACACAGTCTACGAGTAGTTAGAGGGAACATTGTTGCCTACCCCAAACATCAAAAAATAGTCACAATTCTGGCTTAAATATATCACGAAAACTCACTTAAAAATAAAGAGATGTTTAAAGAAATAATAAATGGGAGGGAGCTATTTTCGCTGACTTCTGGGTTTTGAGCCTTTAGGATAAAGTCAGGTCATGCTTTTCTGCCTTGCTCTGCAACATTTTAGCCTGAGGACTAGACATTTATGATTTTATTAAAGAAAAATTATGACACTGCAAGTGTGCCCTCTAAGCTGATGATGCAGCTGAACAAGTTATGGGTGCACTTGGGGAGCCAGTGGGCAACAGGGAAGAAGCCCATTGGGACCTGGAGAACCAGCAGGGAACTTGCTCAGCTGCACCATCAGCTTAGAGGGAACCGCACCTCATTCACATGAGGAGCAGGATCATGAGATTTAAATTTGTGAATGCCCATCAAGTGCTTTGAGATCCTAAGGAGAGAGACACTGTGGGAAAACAGCTCTCCTAGCAATGGGGGCATCAGCCCAGTTGTTACAAATAGGTGTCAGCAATCCCCTGGCCCTTCCCTGGTTGTTACGTGGCAGGAGTCTGACTCCCTTCCAGTTAGATGAGAAGGGGGTTGGGGACTGGGGCAGGATTATGGCATGGGAAAGGCTGAGAAATGCTACATTAGGGTGAGATAGGGCAGAGGGAGAAATGGTAAATGATCTCAGACTAAGCCAGTACTTGGATGGCAGACCTCTAAGAGATTTTGTTGGTACCAGGTCTCTGGTGTGTAGCTGGAGATCAGAGGGGAAACTATGGTAGATCCCTTTTTACTTCAGGAGTGGTCAGATCAGTGCCCTGGCCGGTTCTGCAGTGTGGAAAATCCCTCTGTGGTTTCACTTGATCTCTTCCTGCCCTCGTCTGATTTGCAACATGTTCTTCTCCAGAAGTGGCTGCATTTTGAAATGTTTCCTGCATATATAGGTAGTTTGTAATTGTCTTGGGGACCGCTTGGAAGGGAGTGCAGTAAAGAAATGCCACATGTTCTTGCTCTGCTGGTGCTTTGTCTACTTAGAAACAGCTGGGGGAAGGGATTACAGAGCCAAGCAGACTGCATTTAGATGGGGTGGGCTTTTTATACGTTAAATGAATTGTGTGATGTCTTGTAATTTGGGTTAAAGTAGATTCATTGCAGGGATGCATGAAAACTGCTGCCTCAGGGTGATGATTTCACACAGTTAGAGAGAGTCGGAAAAAGATTAGCAAGACGGGAAGGAGAGGGAAGGCTGGGGGGATGAGAAAGCTTCCCAAGAAGGAAAAGGTGGGTGGAAGAGGAGAGAAAGAATGGGTGAAAAGGGGAAGAGGATAGAGAGAAGGGGAAAGAGAGTGTGAAGGAGGAAAAGGAAGAGCGAGGAGAGAGGGGAAGATAAGCCCTTAGAGTTGAGCCCAGCACTGTGGCCGACAACAGCTGCAGACACCCCTAATCTCCAGGGATCACTTCTCATGCCTGACCCCAACTGCCTACTCCTCCTCGAGGCCCCTGCTGCCTTCCTAGCTCCAACAGGAGGCACTGTGCTATCCTTGCCGGTGCCCCAGGCCACACAGATAGCTCCATCCTTGCACCGCCACCAGGCTCACAGAGAGGTGGGAAGACCTGGCTGCTCCTTGGTTAGTTATTCCCTGGGAGTCTCCATGCTTCATGCACTTGTAGAGACATCTAGCTTCTCCCTTCCCCATCTCCTTCCGCACCCCAGAGCTGCAGTGCCCCAGGTTATCTGTCGGCTTCGTGGGTGAAATGGCCCTCCCCCACACTCCACTCTCCCTTTTGGGGGAACTTTTTCACAGTGTCTGTGGTCGTGAGCGACTGGTGTCTCTAGATCTTGGCCCAGGTCCAGGGTGGACTCAAGTAGCCAAGTCGATGGGCCCTCACAAATACTGCAGTCCCTCTGTGAGGGCAGACAGGCACCAAATGACCCTCCTCCCAATGGAGGCTCATTCTGTGTTTGGGTTTCACTGTACTGCTGCATATGTGTGCAAGAGAAAGCATGTTTGTGCAGTTAACTGTGAGTGCACCTAGACGCTAGAGAGGAACTGACGCCACATCCCCAGATCAAACTACACCTCACTTCTGCAGGTTTCAAAAGTCAGAGCTGGATACAAATCATGCAGCACTGGACGATCCGTAGTGTGTGTTGGCGGGGGGGGGGGTGCATTTGTGTGTGTGTGTGTGTGTGTGTGTGTGTCACTGTGATAGTCAGTGGATGCTGGGCCATGTCAGTGAGAATATGCAGGCACAAAAGTGTGTTTGTGTAAATGTCAGTGTTTGAATGAGTGTATGTGAGCATAGGTGCTGTCTGTGTCTGTATTGCACAGGTCTGTGGACACAAGCTAAGGGGGTGTGTGTGTCTGTGTGCATGTGCACACGCGTGCACGCCTAGCTGTGAGGCGGGTGGGGGAAGTTACACATGTGCATATAAAGAGGGGAAAGGATGGTTGGTCCTGGAGGCCATGTCGTTCCTTTGGTTGATGGAGCAAGTCCCAGGGTGCTGGCACTGAGGACTTACATGGAAAACATCTGTGTCAGTGTCAGACTTTGTGTACACGTCCCATTATTGATACTGTAAAATATATTTTTCCAAACTGACAGCAGGGTGCAGGCATGAGCGACTCAGGGGACTCTGCGAAGGCAGCAAGCCCACCCCAGGAGCCCAACTTGTGTGGGGCTAACCATGGGGCAGCAAGATGGCCAACAGCAGAATGGTTTCCTGGTGCCTTGGGTCACACCTCTCCTTTGTCCTTTTGTCACCATCACCACATACATAGACCACGCCCACCTTGCGTCACACATGTACACACAGAAGGCCCTTCTCGTATCACACACATCCATACACCACTACACCATGCATCTGCACAAGCTGAAGCCCCCTACTTCCAAATACCATGCATGAATCCACACACAAGTTATTCACACATGGGTGTGAACTGCTTACAGACTGGGCTTCCCACTGCAGCCATTTAATGATCTTTCTCCCAGCCAGCAGCACCTTGATGTCCTTTGGTTCCCCTCCAGTGAGCAGCCTGTCTGGGTGCCTATGGAGAATTTGGTCCTGGAAGGACCACCACTCACATTTGCCTTTCATTTCCTGTCACCCACTGGATGCTCCAGTGAGATAGTGTGGCATGACAGTCAGAGGTGATTGCTCAGCCAATCACCGTGAGCAGCAACAGGCACTTAAAACAGCTCATCACAGAGCCATAAACCTCCAGAAATTGCCCTGCCACAGCTGTTAAATGTCTGAGAACTCACTGAAAGCAGAATGGGGAATGTTCTCCAGTTGAACACCTTTTACCTAATTTGCATGGGACGCAGTAGCTGGAGGAGATGGGCGGGTGGGGCTCCATGTCTGAAAGCACCCCGCTTGCCCTCCCTTGAGCCACAGCAAACACATTTCATATTTGGTTAACACAGACACCTTGTGTGGGTGGGACCAGAGCAGAGGCCACACCCAATGCTGTCTAAAGAGGGTGTTTATGCAGCACCCTAGAGTTGGGAGGCAGGACATCTGTGGTCTAGTCTCAGCTTTGGCGAAGATTGTCTGTGTGAACTTGGCAAGTCACTATCCTGCATTGTGGCTCAGTTTCCCTGCTCTGATACAAACCTCCCAGGAGGTTCATTTGTCTCGTTTTTGAGGCACTTGGAGGTCCCTGGAGGGAAGCCAACAGAAGTGACCAGGTATGTATCATGCTATTGGTGCAAGATTCCTTATCACTGAGCACCTACAGATGTGCTGGGTGCTTCACAAACCCATCAGAGATATGTTCTGTGCCCCAAGAACTAGCAATCTAGCTACAGCTTTAGCAAGGGAGAGCAACACACAAGGTGAAGGAAAAAGGGGGAAGGAAGGAAAGGCTCGCACCCAACCTTCCTTACTGGAAGGGAGTTTTCATGCCCATTGGGCACCATTCTGTGACCTTGAGAATCCCCTCTGCAATATCAGTCACTGATCAGCAGTGACCAGAGGGTCTCAGACACACTATGGGGATCTCCTGTCCAAACCCTGTAGCTATCATGAGGGATCTGACACCATCCCACCCACTAACACATGCCTCTTTTCTCCTGGGGCTGTACCACTGATTCTGAATCACCCGCACCCACACCCGCCCTAGCCCTGTGTAGTGAAAGTGCTGGGTCCCAGAGGGATTATGGTACTGAAGATCCTGTGAGATCTGAATACAGTTAACCATCCCAGGAGATGGGATTTCCCCAAAACAGAGCAGTCCACAGGAAAAGTAGCTGCTGGAAGCAGCCCCAGGTCAAGCAGGGGGAAGAGATGCTGTGGGGCACGTCTATTCAGATAGGTTGGAATGACTGGTGAATTGCCCAGCTTGGCTAATGAATGGGCAGAAACGCCATTCAGATCCTGTCTTCAACAGGGCATCTTAGCCAGAGCCATAATGCCGGTTTTTGCTGCCAGGGGTGCATTCCAATCTGTACGTGCCCCTTCCCATTAGCGGCGCTTAGACCTGGCGCCATGAAAGCGCCCCTTTAATAGCGCAGCTCCTTTGAGCCACTCTGCATGCCCAGGGCTTTGCCCCATTGGCCCCGCGGTAGTTATGGCTCTGGTCTTAGTTATAAAGATTGCTCATTTTTCCCGTTTTATCTTTTCTCTCCCTTTTCACTGTTCTTGTCTTTCTTTTCTCTCATACTTTCTTTCACTCCTTTCTTTTACCACCCATGCCTCTTGCCCTTGCTCATACCTCTTGGCATGATCTCTGTTCCTATGGAGCCCCCTCCTCACCTCCCCACACCTCTTTTTGCACGCTGTCACCCTTTCTCTCTTCTCCCTCATCTTTCACTTCTCCACTCACCCCTCTAATCCCCCCACTGTGTTTTCACACCTCACTGCTCTCTTGTCTCCAGAATTCTGGGACCAAGGACTGTGATGTCCACTATGCAGAGCTGGACACATCCGCTCTGGCCTCGTCGCCCAGCCCCCGGAGCTCCATCCACGCTGGCGGAGACCTAGTCGAGTATGCAACCATCCAGCCTAACTTACGCTAGCGCATGCCACTCTAGGCCTTTCCCCTAAGATTCTGGCCTCAAGGTACACAAACGCACTCTCCTTTCTGTGCCGCACCCCTGGTGAAATCTGTGTTCCCTCCCGTTGCCTCCTTCCCTTGTGGAATGGTTCCCATTGCAGGCTGCCCTCCTCCCCATGTCTCCATGGTGCTGCATGTTCCCTTCCATCCTCACATTGCCCATTCTGAGAGCACTGGCGACCAGACACTGCAGCCTTGCCTCTCGTGCATGCAATCTGCAGCAGCATGCAGTGCCCATCCTTTTGCTTTGTGTGGTGTTGAGAAACTGGGGCCTGGGCAGATTGTATGCTGCTTGTTCTGGGTTGGTTTTCCCCTGTCCAGCTTATATAGCAGGTGTGGCCAAACTGTGGTTTGGGAGCCACATGTGGCTCTTCAATGAAAAAGTATGGCTCACGGAAGAACATGAGCAGATCAATTTAGTAGGTAAAATTATATGGCTATATGCCTCAGTGCGGCTCTTGACGGTTTAATAATCAACTTGTGTGGCTCTTGAGTTCCATAATTTTGGCCACCCCTGTTATACAGTCTGAAGCAAATGGTGGGGGCTGGGGAAGGGAGAGGGCTGGTCTTGGTGTGGGCTGCTGACTGGAATCACCTGGGCAGCCTGAAGCAAAGCAGCCATGGGCAGAAGAGGAGGCCGAATGCCCTGGGAGCTGTTAAGCTGAGTTTTTTTTAAGAGCTTCCCCCCTGCTTGTGGGCGGCAACTTGGGTCTATGCGAAGGTATATACAATACAAGGCAAGGTGGGTCAGAAAATCACTAGTTACACCTGGGCAGAGGGAGAAGGGAAGGACCCAGAAAGAGTGAAAAAAAAGAGAGTGGAGTGAGCAGCAAAGGAAAGAGAGGCTTGGGGACCAGAGTGATTCCTGCCCTAGCAATACCTGAGCTAGACAGATAAATGAAACAGAGACTGGGCTGGAGTGGTCTGTTAGGCTGGAACGGGGAAGTGCTCTCACAAAGGGGTGCCCACTTGAGAAACGAGAACCTGGTGCTTTCTCAGCACTGAATCTGCTGGAGGCAGAGGTGGGTCACTCAGATGACTGCCACATGGTCCACATGGCTGGGAAGCTAGCTCCAGTCTGGGGCTTTGAAAACAGAGACCATGGCTATGTCTACACTTCCCACACTTAGCTTGAATTTGTTAATTCAAACTAATAAGTTCAAATGTAGTTCATACTACATTTGAATTTATTCATTTGAATTAACAACATGGATTAACTCGAATTCAAGTTAATTTGACTTAACCCACTTTGTGAATTCGAACTAACAGCCCTTAGTTTGAACTGACAAAGTGGCCTTAAATGTCCGCAGTGTGTCACGTTCAAACTAAGGGCTTAGTTAGACCTAAAGGGCAGGTCTTACTAGTTCAAACTAAACTTTCATTAGTTCAAATCAAGGAATTCCTTAATTCAAACTAATGAAAGCCTTGTGTAGACAGGAACTAAGTTAGTTCAAATTAAGCCTCCTTAGAACTAACTTGCAAGTGTAGACAGAGCCCATTTGTCCTGGATGCAGCACACTTGGGCAGACACTCTGTGGGGACATTTAAGTGAAATGCCCCCAGGTAGGAGGCTGGAAGAGCAAGAGAGTTGTTTCATGATTTGTTTTCTGCCCTCTCCTCACCACCCCATGGCCTCCTCTGACCAGGGTGTGAAAAAATAAGGAGTCGTGTGGCACTTTAAGACTAACAGATTTATTTTTCACATGAGCTTTCAAGCATCTGACGAAGTGGGATTTTCTCCCATGAAAGCTCATGTGAAAAATAAGTTTGTTAGTCTTAAAGTGCCACACGACTCCTTGGGGTTTTTGCTGGACTAGACTAACACGGCTATCCCTTTGGAAATTGTGAAAAAATACTCTCACTATGAGTGAGCACAACCACTTACCCACTGGCCATTGATCCCATGTGTGTGTGAGAGAGAGAGCATTCATGTAAGGAAGTGTGTGTGTGTGTGTGATTATATAAGAGAGAAAGGATGAGTTTGTGTATGTGTGTGAAAGAGAGAGACCCGTGTGTGTCTCTCTCTTCTGGCTGCAGGAAGTGGAGATGCCCTCCCTGCCCTGCCCCACAGCCAATCCATCATTTTAGTCTCCTCCTGCACCTGACCCAGGCGGGTGAGTTTATACTAGCGATAACCCCTTGCCCTGGCTCACAGAGGGTGGTGCATCCTGTAACATAGCAAGCCTTTGCTCTTCTTTAGCCAGCTTGTGTGACTCACCATGTCTTTCACCAATCCAGCCTTTTGTCAATAGTTCAGAAGCCTCCTTTCTGCTCTTGAGGCTTATTTTTTAAATCACTTTTTTCTTTCCTTTGTCTAAGTGTCATAAACTCCCCTTGGCCTCAGCCTCTGGTGCCAGGGACCTGTCAGCCACAGAAGCCTGGTCCCCAAGAAGGGGGTGTCTCCTATAGATTGAGGACATCCCCAGCTCCAACCCCTCCTCCTTATGCTTTGGGAGCTTTAAAAGATGGGATGTAATTAAGGTGACTCATGCCATCTCTAAACTCCTGTGGTGCTGTAGGAAGTTCCTTCTTTCATTCCAGCACCCTGTGACTTCGTTCAAAAACTTCTAGTTGTGGTGTGGTTGTTTGAAGCTAGGAAAAGACCGTGAGGAGCTGCACAGAGAGAGATCTGGGGCCAGGATCATCCTGTTCAACTCTGCCAGTACAATGGAATTACACTGGGGATGAACTTTGACCCCAGAGTCAATTCATCCAACTCCTTGGCTGCAGATTTCTATAAAGCTGTCCTTTCAGGTTTTCTCTGCAGAGTGAGGCATGGGGAAATTCTGTGGCCATGGGTCACTTCTGTTAGATGTCCCCAGGTACCATGGGTCAGCTAGATCCTGTAGTACATCTGAATCAGCTGGATTAACAGAGAAAATGCTTTTACTTTGCTGGGAAGGCTCAACTGCAACAGTGAAGCAGATTCTGGGGCCAGATGCTGAGTTCAGATCTGGAATTGGTGCACAATCCAAGGATCTCTACATGCCAGGAGTGCCCAGCATTTCAATTCAGCCATTATAAAATGAGCCTGAGATAGGACTGTTGGATCTGGGCTCCCTCAGAGTCCAGTTTCATCATCCCAGCTCCATCCTGTCTCTCCGTATGAGCAGTGGAGCAGAACCTGGCCAGGCACGGTTTGGATTAGCAGGTCCCAAAGGCCAGGTTGATTGGAAGTGGGTCCCGTTACTTCTAACCTGGTTTAGGAAATTGTCCCGATCCTCTCAAGCTGATGGTGATAGTCTAGGAAGGCAGTGGGGAAGGAAGAGTACTCAAGATTTCTCACTTCCCATTCACCTTTATTCCCATCCACACTGGGTCACTCCATCTTTCCCAACACCAGAGGAGTTTGGAGGCAACCAGCTCTGAGACTGGGAAAGCCAGATCAAGACTGACAAGAAGCACTAACGCCTCCTCCCCACCCCTGGCCCCTGAAGGACACCCTTCACTTCTGCTTCTAGCCACAATCCCCCAAAACATCACTGAACTCTTCAGATTGGAGCAGGGTGGTTAGTGGGTGGTGAACGCCATTCTGGGGTCAGAGCCACTAAAAGAGCTGAGAAGTGGCTGATAAATAGCTAATTGGATCCATGTAATTGTGAGCTTTTGTCTAGGTGGTGAGTTCAGTGCTGTGTATGACACAGATAACCCTTTGGTATGCAAATGACACTGAGTGATGGGGAGCTGCTGGAAGGGGGCTCCAGAGACCCTGGCAGAACTGGTGTCCAAGGCAGGACAGCTGGCAGTAGGAGCTAGGAAAGGAAGCCATAATGCCATGGTGTCCTTTTAAGACAGGTGGTAGAGCAGCTAAGGTAGCTTAGTGGAAGGGACAAAGAGCACAGTGCTGGTACAGAGGTAGGACAGCTGGCCGTGTGAGTCTGTGGGGAGGAGAAAAGCTTAGCAATAGGCCCCATTATTGGGCCCCTTTATCACAGGGTGAGGAAACGACTGTGAGTGACCAATTGTCCTTCCATGCCAGGTTCCACTAGCAGCCTGGGGAACAGGGTGAACTTAACCCTCCTTCTCCAGCTGGCCACTGTCAACTCCCCATACCCGAGTCTTGGCCATAGCTCTCCGCCTTCTGCTGCTTTCAACAGGAGAGATGGGAGCCCAACTTATACCACAGTCTAAAGCATCCCCACTTGAGCAGCCTTCACTCACCAGCTTTCCCTGCTGTGTGGAAGCTCCTCATGGACCAACCCAGTGACAGCCATTCTCTGTGCCTGGGCTGCAGCAAGCCATGGGGGGATGCGTACACCTCCCATTCCTCTGACTCAGTCCTCATAGCACCCAACACAGCCCTGTCATAATAGCACCACGTTGGTGTAAGCCAAGGGAATCTTTCAAATTGGCTGAAGACCTCTGGGACCTTTTGTCAGGGGAAGGCATTCAGCAGCTCTCTCCCCAGCTGCAATGCCTCCGGCCCTCCAATGTGTGTCTCTCAGTTTGGAGTGACTGCAGAGTCCTCCCGCCCCTTTACTCAGCATGGTCCCTTTCAAAGAGAAAACAGAAGATCCCAGCCTCTGAACTGGACCAGGTCTCTGAAGCCCAAGGCAGCCCGGTAAGGGAAAGGGCTCCTGAGCTAAGAACCCGAAGGGCACTGGCAGAGGAAAGGGGTGAGGCAGAATCTACCTGAGAGATCACACTGGGGCTTTAAATTTCCCCTCTCCTGCTCCATTGAACCCAGGCCTGTGGTAAAACCAATAATGAGCCTAGTGGCACTTTTAAAGACTAATAAATTTATTTATCTTATGAGATTCTGTGGGAGAGATCCTACTTCGCAGATGGAGAGGACACATTGGGGGGAAAGGGAAGAACATGAGCAGGATGAGGGACATTAGGGGAGGGAAGAATCTTTACAAAGGAAAGTGCTATAAGGATTCTGACCCTATCCTGCCTACGATATCTCCGGCACCAAGTTGGTTCCTTGCTACTGTATCTGTGGAGCAGGCTAGTTTGGGATGGGGGCATGCCAGGAACAGGACCACCTGGGGTAAGCCTCCCCATGGAGAGAGGAGGCTTTGGGGTGAGGGTCTCTGCAGCAGTTGGTGTGAATGTGTGAGTGAGTCGGATGGGTCTGGTCTGCCTGCCACCCTCTCGTAGATCCCTTTGTTTCCCTGGGCTGGAAGGAGCCTTTTTTCCATAGCGCCCCACCGTAGCTGGTAGGTAAGTGTCTGCCGCTGGCCGTACCCAGAGTGGACGGTAACCTCTCTCTCTTGCGGTGTTTCACCCGTGCCCGGCGTGCAGAATGAGGATCAAGGTCTTCGTAGATGTAACGAGCGAGAGTGGACAGTAAGTTTGGTTTTTTTTTTCTTTTATCCTTTTGGTTCCAGGGTCAGTTTAGCACAGGCGGGTGGTGCTGGGTCATCAGCTGCAGACACAGGGCACATCTCTCCACTGGGCAGAGACAGCACGGGTCATTGCACAGCCGTTCCCTTCCCACCCCCCCAGTTAAGCAGTGCCCTGAAGGCTGCATAATTTTATGCAAGTTTGCAAAGGATGTCACTTCCTTTTAAACAAAAAACAACATCCCCTCGGGGCAGGACAGAACTTCACCTCCACCCTCCATTCATTTCAGCCTCCATGCTGAGATGGAGAAGAAGGCCACTGAGGTGAGGGGTCTGTAACCACCCACCTGTGAGCTGAGACCAGCAAATTCATCTCATGCAAACAACCGGACAGCCCTCACAGCCAACTGAGGTTGGGTTCTAGATGGCCAGCCTGAAGGCACCATTGCCATGTCCCACCCGAGGCCCTTCAGCTACCATGCCTGGGGTCAGAGGATGAGCTGAGCGTCTTGAATCCAGCCCTGGTTTGGTGCTGCATGGTTTGATTGGGTCTCTGCCGGTTATATAGCACCCACCCAGGATGACATGCAGAGGCTGCACTGCCCACTCAATGGGATTTCCCAGGGGCTGGCACCCACAGGCAATAGAGATACTCTCACTATGACACATTCCCCACTGGTCCATTGGTCTCGTTGGGGGTGTGATACGCTCCAGACCAGCCCAAGAATATTGCTTGTCTCTCCCCCTCTGAGATGTCCCATGCCAGACCTCATATGCTTCTCCAGCTTGTCCCACAGTGGGTCTTACATTGCTTCCTCTTGTGCCCCCCACCAGACCCTGCCTCCCTCCAACAAGCTCTGCCCTGGGTCATGGCTGTCACCAACACACTGCACATTGGGTGGGCTCACTAGGATCCCTGTGACGTGCTTGCTAGCACATCTCTGATATGGTGCTCACCAGGGTGGGGGTAACAGTTAATACAGACCACCAGGGGGACATGAGTCTCAGCCCCTCAGCCTGAGTGTCTCTTTCCCTGCTGGCTCCTTGCTCCCAGAATGGCCATACATCTCACTCCTATATTCCCTTTGTTGGCCATTTCTACAGCACCTGATTCAAATTGATTCCTCCTGCTTAGACCATGGGGCCAAACCCATCCCTGGTGAAATGAGCCATGCTGAATTTCCTCTCTGACACTAGCCACCCTATGCAGCTTCCCAAAGGCAGCTGCAGTCTAATCCTAATTTCCCCTTCATGACAGGATGACAGGCAGAGGGGAAACTAGAGAGAGATTCCACTGCAAAACTCTGTACCCCTTCATCTCTCTGCTGAACCCTGCTCCTACCCCTTTCTCCCATCTCTGACCCCCCTTGCAAGGCCAGGCAATATAGTTACATTGAGCAGAGAGCACAGAAAAAGGTGAGATGTATGAAAGCAGAGACCCACTCCTTTCCCGGAGGAATCTTGGGCTGCTCTCTGACCTATAAACAAGGTGAGCACTCCCTAATCCATCTTGGGAGGTCTTGCCTTTTCTTCCTGGAGTGGGGGATTTTGTTGCCAGTGCAAGGACAGTAATCCACCAAATCCAAATTTGGAAATCCTCTTGGTTTCTCTGAAGTAAAAATAAAGCCGGTCATATGGTGCTTTGAAAGTGTAATCTCACCGCAGCAAAATCTCCCTACTCAGACACCACACAGGCTGAGGTTTGTTTTGATGTTTTTTATCCTCTCCCCCTACCCCAAACCTTCCCACTGAGAATTTCCCATCTCCATTGCACGGATAGCTCAGACCACGAGATAGATGCCAAGACCCTAACATACCAGGAAGAAATTAAACCTGGAGGCAGACTCCTGGCCCTGCTCTCCTAATAGCAGAAGACCCAGAGACAAGCCAGAAACAGAACCTCAAATGTGAATGGCTTTGTGGTTAAAGGGGCTAGATTTGAATCTACAGATCTTGGCTGTATCCAAGATCAGCAGAAGCTAGTTTTGCTTTAATAATAAGACCATCTAGCGCTGATAGTGTCTTTCATCAGTAGATCTCAATAATCTGTACTGGGAACCATTAGCTCGAGTTTACAGAGGAGGAAACTGCGGCTTAGGGAGGTGTAACAGCTTGCCCAAGGTCACCCAGTACACCAATAGCAGGGCTGGGAATAGACCTCCAAGTTTCCTGAGTCCCAGCCCACTGCATTAGCCACTATTGTTGTTTAGATGCATGCAAATCGATCATGATACTTCAACACCATCAAATGCCAAAACCCGTCCCCTATTCAGCTCAGGCCTTTCATGTCAGTCCCAGAATTACCTGCTTTCAGCATCATTTTGGTGCCCTCCAGAAGTGAAGTACACTAGAAATGCAGACTCTCAGGCATGACAGTGACCTTGGGCAAGTTACTTAGGAGTAGATTTTTGTAATGTAATTAGTCACCTAACTCCCACTGCAATCTGGGCCAAGCACCCCACATCTTGAATGTGTGGGCGAACCTCCGTCCGTTTCTGAGCGTCAGGCACTCAGATGTGATGGGAGCCAGAAGAAAACCTCCCTATGCTAGGTAGGGCTTGTCTATGGTGAAAACTTACACAGGTATAACTTACGTATGTCTCTCAAGGGTGTGAAAAATCCACCCCCCACCCCAAGAGACATAGTTCTGCTGACCTACCCCTCAGTAGAGAGCGTGCTCTGTGGAAGGAGGAATTTTCCCACCAACGCAGCTCCTGTCACTCAAGGAAGTGGATTACCTACACCTACCATTGCTATAGCCTGCATGGAAGCATTACAGTGGCAGATCTGCTGTGGGGCTACTGTAGCGTTTTAAGTATAGCCAGATTCTCTGAGACTGGTCTACCCTGCAGCAAGGATTCCCTCAGCATTGAATTTTCCACATAAATTTGTGGATGTTTCTCATCGTAGGCCTTTGCCCCTCCTAACCAAACCTCAGATCCACCCTCTGCTTAGTCTGGATCCAAAGCCAAGAGCCCAAAGTTTCTCCTTTGAGAGAGTCAAGTGCTCTTGAGAGCCAGTCCTCTCAGTCCCACCCCAGCTCCCCTGATCCCTGCAGCTATTACTCGCTATATATGAAGCACGGTGAGCATCTGTGAAGCTCTGTAATAGCTTGTCAAATGAGCAGGAACGCTGTGAGAATTAGCTAAAGTCCATGCAGGATTTTGAAGATGAAAAAGGCTCTGGAAATGCTGAGGAGTCAGTTTATAAACACAGTGGGGAAACTGATGCAAAGCATCAGTGCTTCGGTAACTGCTTGAGTCTTATATCTATTTCCCACTGCTATGGGCCTTTAAGTAATTCCTGTTGGTGAGGATGCAACATGTTACGTGTAGCATCCTTTTCTGGAGGCTGCCTCCCCAGCCAATAACAGCCCCCTTCACTACTGGCTAGTGGAGCTGCTTCTTCAGTTCTGTAGATCCTGGGCTTCAAATCCTGTTGATGATTTGTGAGGAGATTGCTATAAAAGTGGACTTGAATGCTAGTCAACCTCAGCTGGTCCAGAGTAATATCCTCTAAAGGGGACACAGCTAACACTCAAGCAAAGTAATGTGTAGTACGTTTCTCCCCTACTCTAATGGCTGGTTCTGTAATAACTCAGTCCTGTTACTAGTATGCTTCTATTTGTACAAAGGTAGTAGCAGTGGGGGGGGGCAGTCTTATGTTCAAATCCTACTGCAGGGGTGTGTTCAAAGGCAATGAGTGATAATCTTTTGGGGTAAGGCCAGGTAATATGTAGCCCTCTCCAGACATTCCCCACTTGTAATTCTGTCTTTCTTGCTGCTGATGTTCATGGAAACGAAGTTAACTAAACATCAAGACCATGCCCAGTATCTTTTCCTCCCGCTTCCTTCACCCTGCTTAGATTTCATTGCTGGCTAGGGCTGAGCGGATTTATTGGTTATTACCAGATCACACAGGAAAAACAATTCATGGCTCTAATAACTGTGCTTAAAGGGTGACTTTCTGATGCAAGAAGAACTCCAAAGCATGTGGGTGGCGAGGAAGATGGTGGAACTAGCCTAACTGGGAAACTGAATTAAAGCATGGTAATCAAACAAAGTCAGTTTAATAATAATCCACTAGGCTATTTGGAATGGCTGGCTTTTTGACACCCTGTTCAATCAGTTTCTTTAAAATGACTTCTGAAAAAAAACAGCTAACTTAAGCATTTTTATAGAATTGCATCAGAGATGAAAGGGGGGAAGCAGACATAAGAGGTGAGGGGAGAATTTGTGTCCCCACAGCTAAATTTAATTAGCCACAATTTCATTTAAAACTTTGTTAAAGATTAATTAGGCTGTGAAAGAGTCACAGAGAGATTTGAAGGCCACTCATCATCAGAGATATTTCTAAACATAGGGTGTGTGCAGTCCTTCATCCATGCTACTTGGAAGTGAACAAAGTGGGGAGCAGTCTAGTCAGGCTTCTGAATTCACAAGCTCAAGGAAGGCATGAGGGCGCAGAGAACATGTTTTTCCCCTAAGTCCCAAAGACTGACCTGCCTAGCTGTTGTCATTCAATACTAGTGTAAAGTTCTGCCAATGCAGACAGTAGTGCTCTGGCACCCACTTTGACTAGGAAGAAAGGCTGACACTTGGGGCCTGATCTTCCATTGCTCTGTGCTGTGGGTGATCACCTACACTTACACAAAGTGCATGGTGCACTGGGCAATAACATGCAATGTTGTCCCAGGGCTCATACCACCATGTGCAATGTGCACATCAGTATGGGGGCATCTTACACTGGGGTGAATGACAATACAAGCTGCAGGGAGATAGTTGGGCAGTGGAGGATCAGGCCCTGTACTTCATCTCTTGCAGCCCCTACAAGGTGTTTGGTACCGGTATTTCTAGCAATAGCCCCCAGTTTCCATGGAGTTGATTTAGGCCCATCTCCATGATTTTCCAAGAGTCATTGCAGGAGAGCTGTCATGATTTCTCAGTCTCACTCATACACTAGTATTAGGTACAGCTCAGGATCTGCTCTGTATCCATCACGGTAGCTTTGTCGTCATTGCACTAGCCCGGCGGTTCTCAACCACTGTGTCGGGACACATCACTCTGTCACCACACAGTGGTAAGTGTGTCACAGAGAGCTCGGGAAATGGCTGAATTTGGCCCGGGGGGGGGGGGGGGGGGCGGGGGTGTGTTGTATGATCATGATATGTCACCAACTGTGTTGCGACCTGTGAAAGGTTGAGAACCACTGCAATATCCAGTTATTGAGGCCTCAGCAGTGGCCTCTCAGAATGGTTCAGGGTCCCTAAATCTGTCTCTCCTTGTTCCTTGGGCCCTTTCCCCTGATTATAAGTATTTTGGGGGGCGTATCCCCATAATCTCCCCTAGGTGCAGGGCACTGCTGTATTGAGTTCCAGTGTCTTCCTGCACCTCCCACCTCAGCTCCATCCCCCACCATGCCATAAGAACCAGTTAAGGTGGCCCCCTTCTAATGCCTTCGCCTTGCTCTGCGCTGTGCCAGGGTAAGCCACTACACCTCTCACCCAGCAACCCACTGACTCCCGTTGTATAGCCAGTTCTGACACATCCAGCTGCACTAAGCCTTGTGCACAAATGCTTGTGCCACATGTGGTGCCCAAGTCCAGAGGGGGCTGATGTTATAGACCTCCTTGTCCACATTTCCAGGGTTTCACCCGCCCATTCCCAGGGGGATGGCGCCCCTCACTGTAAATGCCCCCATTCTGGGCCCTAGTATGTTTCCAGTAAGGTAGACATGCTTTGGGAAGTCCTTGGCAGGGAAGGGGTTAAAGCCCTTACTCCGAGAGGGATTTTTGCCTGTGTAAACATATCAGCTGCCAGGCTTGGAAGCAAATGCCTTTCAGGGGAGGCTGGTCAAGAGTTCTGAGCAGCTGCAGGGATTGATTAATG
The DNA here is from genome assembly GCA_007922195.1 of Podocnemis expansa. NCBI lineage: Eukaryota > Metazoa > Chordata > Testudines > Podocnemididae > Podocnemis > Podocnemis expansa. Next base: position 22,343,694 of record ML682025.1, read on the forward strand.
ACCCTGGCTATAAAGAGGTAGGAGTGAGGGCCTGCCCTTCTTTTTCATAAGGGGAGGGCCTTATGGTTGGTTCAGAGTTCTGATCTTTTGGGGGGGGAGAGTGAGCTGGCTTGAAATAGGAGCAATGTTCTGTGTATGCTGGCAAATTGCCTATATGAACACTTGAGTGATGTACATTAGCAACCCTCTTTATGTGGAGACCTGCAGTGCCAGCTACTGCTGCACCCATGTGTTTGCCCTTGTGGTACGAATTGCACAATGTGGTGCTGAGCCTTTTGTCATGTGTGAATGTCCCTCTCCTGCATGCCTGGGCCTTGACTTCCAGTGTTTCAGTATTTACTGTGAAGCAGCCATGGAAAGGGCAGCAAATGCCCAGGTGGCTGGGTGGCAGGCTGCATGGGGCTCCATGAAAGCTTGTGGGAGGGAGTGCTTTGTATGGCAAACCTTAAAGGAACTGTAGCAATTAGGCTTGTATGATCCTATCCATCTGCAGACTAACACAGGAGGAACCTTCCCTACAGTGCATTCCCTGGTGCTTGAAATGTCTCAAGCAATGGGGTTCCTCCCCTTCTCCTGAGGAGACCATTCCATGGGCTGCCTGGTTTCCCTGATGTTCAACATGTTTTTCCATCCCTTAATTGCAGCCCATCACTCCTAGTGGACCCCCTGCAGTGCCCGGCCCCCCTTCCTACCACTCCCTGGCCCCTGAAATTGCCTCAGGAACATGCATTTCTCCAGATTGTTTGCTGCTTCGTGCATTAGTTCAGCTTTGTAGAGCCATCAATAAATCATTAGCAACATTTTGTTTGGGGGATTTAGATTATTTTTTAAAGCACCATGGTGAAATATTTATCCAGGAGCTGCAAGTGGGAAAGCTGAGAGCCTCTTTCTGTTCCTTCAGGCTTTTCCTCCTGGGGAAGAAAAACCCAAATCCTGGCACTGATTGGAGCCATTTTGGGGATTTCCAACCTATGGCAAGGGAGGTAATCAAGCCAAAGTTGCTTTTCAACCAGGCCAAAAGTGAAGCCCATGCATAAAATTCAATTTTGGGCAGTTCTCCAGGAAGAAAAATATTGCTTTAACCTATCATGCTGCATTCTTGTTTCATGGAAGGGTTGCATTTTGGTTGCCATGGGTTATAAATCCTACTGGTTCAGCAGGCAAGCAGAGGACTGTCAAAAAGATGGTTCAAGATGCTTGAAAATGCAAAGAATCAGAATTCACAGGCAGGCCTGTGATCCTCTTAGCTGCTCAACCTAAAATGATGGAAAAATCATTGGAGATAATTTGCCAATAGCATAGGCATCATTGATTTCCCTTCCCCATTCATTGCCTTGTCCTGATTTCCCCTGCTTAAACTGAGATGGGAAGAAGATGAGGCAGAGTTTGCATGAATGGGAGTACAATGTGCATCTTCCTTGGACACTGGCATGCCTGGCCGGTGAATGGCTCATTGTCTGGCACTGCAGATAATTGTATCCATTTTGCAACAGCTGTCAAAGAACACTGGCCAGGATGCTCAATATTTGATCAGCCTAAGTACTGTTGTATCAGATCTGGGCAGGGCTCATTCCCCAGCTGATAAAGGTCTGTTGTAGTCCAAACCTCAACAGACTGGGGAACAAAGAATCTGGATAAATGAGGCAGCAGATGACTGAAGGATTTGACTCTACTTTAGATCTAATTTGTGTTGTAGTAGCACCTGGGGCCCAAGCAGGGCTCATGGGTCTATAGCACTAGGCTGTGTACCCACATGTAATGGCAAGACAGCCCTTGCTCCCAGATATTCGACAATCTACAAATTTAATGGGGCTATGTAATAAGAGAAGTTTGGATGGTTTGCGATTTGATGGCATTTTTAAATGCACTGCTGTGTCTCTGAGAGAAAGACAGCCCCCATTTTTGGCATGACACATATAAAGTAGCAGACTAACTCCCTGAATGCCTTTCAACAAATCCATTAGCCAAGAGAACACCACCCCCAGGAACATGACATCCAGGGGGCTATCACATGGATGGAAGACCAAAGCAGCAAAATGTAGTAGATAAACCAGGCTTTGCCTAATAGGAAAAGGTGCTGTCAGGCGTCCTTTTCAATGTATTGAGGCCAAAGAACAGGAAGCATGGTGCCAGGGATGCAGTGATATGTTCCCAGTAGATGCTTGGCCAAACTCAGCTTGCAGAGTAATGTGTGAGTAGGAATGGATAATTCTAATCTACTGCCAACCCCAAGCAAGAGGATGAGAAGACGTTGCCCTTGCCCCTAGGCACTGAGCAAATTGGGTCTGTCCCACACACATGAGCAGATGGGGGTGGGCTAAGCATTGGGGGATGTTTTTTCAATCATCCCTTTTGTTTTATTAAGAACCCAGTAGAAAGACCTGGGCAATTTTGCACTAGAATAAATGACATTTTATTGTTGTTGGCTATTAACAACTGAGCAAAGGAATCACAACAAAAATTCAAGCACTTTGGAATTCAAGGAGATTGTATTTTCCTCAGGGCTTGCAGAAAAGAAGCAGATTTTGCAAAATATCTATATCTAAGAAACACTGCATTGTTCTCCCTCCTTGTCCCCCTCACCTGGAAAAAATGGACCATTTTATAGAGGAAAGATTGGGTCTGCTTTCCCATCTGGAAGGAAATGGTGTTGTGTCCAGGCAAACTGTATATTTTCCAGACCTGATGTCTTGGTTCTCAATACCACAGCCCCAATCATGCAAATACTGATCTATATGATTAGTGTTACTGCAATGAGAGGTCCTGGTGATTCCATGGAACTGCTCCAGTGCATAAAGTTAAGGGCATGCAGGTTTTACCCACCAAGGCCCGATCCTGCAAACACACTTTACACAGGAATATAGGCATAACCAGACAGGATTAGATGCCACGTCCATCTAGCCCAGTATCCAGTCTTTGACAATGACTAGCACCAGGGTTGTCAGACCCAAATAGGTCCAGATATGTCACAGGAAGGTGTATAAGACCCTTGCATTAGGTAGATGTGAGATAATCTGTCCCACACACTAGGGTTCTCCTAAACTCTAACAGTAAAAGAGATTTGTTGAAGGCCTGAAGCATGAGATCTAATATCCATCCAAAATTTTCTGTTTACATTAACTACTTTAATTCTAGCTATTATTTTTATCCATAGAAATGTCCACTCACTTTTTCCATCTAAGCTTTTGCACTCAATGCTGTCCTGTGGTAGGCTGCTCCACAGTCACTGCATGACAAAAGCTTTCCTTTTATCAGTTTTGAATTTTGACACCTCTTAATTTCATTGATCATGTCCTGGTTCTTGTCCCATGAGATGGGGAGACCAGAAGCACCCTGTCCCCCTTATCTACACTAGTCATTATTAGCTGTTTTTATCATGGTCTTTTTTATGCATCTCTTTCCATTGCAACTCATCTGTGTAAAATTAAGCATTTGGAAAATTATTTGCAGGATTGGGAACAGTGTGTGCAAATTTTCACAGGGAAAATGGACATATTTGGGAATAAGGTAGAAATTTCTCAGTGCCAAAATGGCCAGGAATGAAATGTGAATTACCAAAAAAGAAAAAAATAATCCCCGACAGAATTTCGTTATTTTCCCTGACAAGTAGCCATGTTAGTTGGTGTGCAGCTATTCGTTATTTGAGGGTCTCTCCCAGGGAGCTAGATAGCTGTGTCTGTTACTTGCAGTTTAGCTCTGCAGTTCTGTTCACTGACTTGCTTTGTCTCTTCTCCCAGAACTTTGGAAAGTGTCACTCAGAGTTACCGGATGCGAGTGATCGCCTGACCTGCTGTTGCTCACCTGAAGATCAATATCTGGAGAAAATACCCCATGTCTATAACCCCTTATCATATCTCCCAGAAGATCTGTATCCTCACCGTGCTGATGTCTCCTTTTGCTGCCCACCACCAGGTTCCCGGGCACCATACATCTGTCCTAAGGAACAGTACATTTAAAGCAACAGCAAATGGTCAAGCAAAAGCAAATAAGCCAATTCTTCACTTCTCCCAACCTTTTACGTATCAGCCAAAGCCTTTTACTTCTCCCCAGCCATTGAGAATTCTGCTTGGGTTTTTTGTCTTTAAATTTTGGTGCAATTGTAATTGACGATTAGGTTAAGTATCAGCCTGCTTATTAGTGCACAAGGAAACTCTTGACCTTTGTCCGTGTCCACTACACTGACGTTTCCCCCTAATTTGCATCGTTTTTCTAATTTTGGCCTCCACCACCCTCCAGTAGTGAGCTGGCTTTATGCATGCGTGTGCGTGTGTGTTGGTGAGTGACTGAGTGGGTGCCCTTATTCCATCTGTGGGATGGAATGTCCCAGACCCACTCAAGTGTCTATGTTCCCTAGTGTCATTTTTTACACCAGTTACACAAGAGGATCCTGGAGCAAATTCCTTCACAAACCTTGTTACACCATGTCTAAATTTCCCAGCTCTACTTTACTTCCCAACAAAATGATCTCTGTACTACTTTGAAACTTCCCAGCCAGAGCCCCTGTCTTAGTCTGCGGCGCTGTCATTTGAAAATGCTGTTGCGATCAGGGAACCCTGTTCAAAGATCATATGGCAAAGATCTCTGAACTGTATGTGATGAAGTGACATTTGCAATGAAAGATGCTCAGAACCAAACCCAGAGCAAAAGAGATGTTTCGTTTTACCCCACTCCCAAATTCTTGCATTGACTCTTCCCAACCCAGAATCTGTGGAAACAGAATTTGAGGTACAGGAAAGACAGTAGATTTTGGAACATCTTCCTAAAATTTGCTTTTATGAAACCTGAAATTAAAAGAAAAAGATCTCTAATTGGGAAAAATATATAGATGTACACTCCATAATTTTCCTTTCCAAAAATCTAAAGCTCACACAGGTCCATCTGTGTATCTGTTGATTGGAATTTTAAAGTGAACATGAACTCAGGCAAAATATAGAAAACAAATCACCATTTCAGGTAATCTTTTCGCTCTTAATGAAGGATAAAAGCCAACATAAATCTGGCCTTTTAACTTTTTTTAAATCGTTTTACATTTGGACTGTGAATTTTTTGATATTTGGAATGTGTGTGCGTGTGTGTATATGAAAGTGTAAGTTCCTGCAACCACACAGTGTTTTAGGTAAGGGAATTCATCTCCACATCACCTCCTTGTTCACTTACATTAGAAAAAAAGAAAAGAAGAAGAGGAACAAGAGGGGAAAGAAGTTTGAAGAATAGTTTGCTTCAGGGATAATTCTAACATTTTACACCCAGGTATAGCACGAGAGAGACAAAGAATGGACAGTTATGCACAAGGAGATGTGTCTTCAGTTAACAAACTCTTATTTTTTCTTAATTTTGGGGTGGATCTTTTGCATCCTGGAGACATACCCAACTTCGCACTGCTGATCCACAGGGATGAATGCAAAGGAAACCGGCACAGTATTAAAGACGCCCCACAAGAGGAAATACCACATCAGATGCTGTCAGCCCAGCTCCTGCCTTTGCTAATAGACTGGGTCACTTTTATTTTTGTATATTTGGTTCTAAAAGCTAAAACTGCTCCATGTACTTTCTTTGGTCCCACCCTGGAGGTTTGTCTCTGAGCTCATTTGGCTTGTCTCCCACCTCCCTGACTCACAGAGAAGCACGGCTGTGTTCACACTACCTCATATATTTCCTGCCAGCTAAAAAGTATAGATATAAAGAGAGAGAGAGAGATTATATTTTAGTTAGGCAATAAGGTGCCATGTGGGGACCAGGCTCTGCCCATACGTCCTCGTGCTGTCCCAGGAACCCCAGTCCTCTTCCCGCCCCTGCCCCTGCCCTTTTCTTGCGTGCATTGCCGCTTCTTGTTTTGGGAAAACAACATGGCCAACTGTAGCTCAAGTGCCACTTGTCTCCACTCAAATGATGAACCCTCTCTTGCTGTCTCCTCGTAGCGTGTCATAGTGTAACATTTGGCTGCCACAGAGCTGGGTTGGCTCTGAGCAAGACCTGACACCATCGCTGTTCAGTTCCCTGCCATACACCCTTGCAATGAGACTGTGCTTTGGCCTCCTCTGCCAGTTTGCCTTTACTCCACTCTTTAAAGAAGGAGACATGGTGGCAGGGAACCCCTGGGGTCTTTGCATCCTGGAAATAGCTGGAGCCTCGTCCCTTTGGTCCACAAGACCGCATGGGCCAGGGCCATTCCCTCCAACTCCCTTCGTACAAGAAAGGGAGTGTCTTCATGCTAGCTGGAATTAACGTGGGCCTGACTGGGAGCCTTTTTCCACATCCAGCCCAGATCTGGGCACATATATCAGAGGCAGAACAAAAGCAATCCTGTCATCTCTTAAGGTGTATACAGATCACGAGATGAAAGACCTCTCTATTGGAGGCTGGAGGGGCAGAGGACATCACCATAGCTAGAGATCACTTCTGCAGAGAGAATGGTGCTCAGATGGGGATGACATGGAGGCAGACTGCTGTGTCATCCAGCAGTGCAAAGAAAAGCCAGTTGCCTTGAAGGAAGGAGCACAGAGATCTTTGCTTTTCAGCAAAGTGAAAGGGTTTTTGTTTTATGCTCCACAGACAGAAAGAACAAGACAAAAATTTAGCCTCTGCAGCCAGCTCCCTGACTTATCCAGTACCTGTTTTAAACTTTGGAATGTTTTATCCCTCTCTGCCTTGACAGCCTAAACAGAGGAGTACCTTCATCTGGGCTGCAGCAGCAGATCTCATGATATCTCCAGATTCCTGCACTGCTCCCATGTGGAGATGAATTAAACCTCTCTGGGGTGGTTAGGTTGGTTGGGTTTTGGTTCTAGAAATCCAAATCCAGGGATGGTTTGATCCAGGCCCTCCTTTTGCTGCTGAACATTCATGGGTTCAGATATGTTCTCACACAGCTACTTCCAGCCTGCCCATCTCCCCAGCTCCATAGGAAAGGGATCATTCTACTTTGACACCCCCCCCCCAACCCACAACAAGCTGATGCACATCAGTACTGACTTTCTGGAGCCAGCGGTCCAGACTCAGCAATGTCAGTCAACAGTGTCCCCCTCTGGCTGGCATAAGCCTGCATGCTGCTGTAGGCTGCTTAGAGAAAGGATCTGCTCCTGCCAGAGTTCTCCCTTTAGGGGGGGAAACAAAGTGATCACTTTGACTGGTGGGGGTGCTGTGTGGGTTTAACAGGAAACGTGGCTGAGTGTGAACACAGGCAGGGGAGGGAGGGAGCAGCCCCTGTGTTCCCGTGGCAGGGTGAGTCGATGATTTCAGTGTTTTATTTCCACGTCTTACCTCATGCAAGACTTGAAGCCGTGTCTCCTGTAGAGAGGGGTTAAATGCCAGAACTGCTGCTGTGATGATGACGGCTGTATGGTGGACAGAGCTGTTCTGACACTGACCACAGAGCTTAAGTAAAAGTGATGTAAGAATTAAATTGGCTTCCCTGGTCTCTTTACTATGAAACAGCTGCTGAAAGCTTGATCTTAGCCTCTCCAACTGCATATCATTCACTGCACAATTTACTCTACAACCCCTCTCCTGGGAGCTGTTCTGTTCAAGTCCCTTTTGGGAGGTGGTGCCACCTCCAACACACACGCCTGGCCTGTTTCTTTTCCTTTGTAGTAGCCTCCCTTCAAGGCTCACTCTGAGCTGGAGCCTAAATGGCTACTTGAAGGATCCACCAGCTTCTCCACATTGTAGCCCAGGCATTTTGGTGAGTCTCTGGTGGAAGATTAGTTGTATTGCCTGCACCAGGGATCAAAAGGCCGCCCTGTGTGCGCGCGTCTGTGTCTGTGCAGCCCTGGTCCCTGAAGCGGTGGCTATTGGAATGATGTACACAGCACTCCTGCTTCTGCTTCAAGGGGGAGCTTGGCAAGGCCCTGTCTGGTTCTGACATGCTGCACGGAGAACACCAGTGAGGGACAAGGTAAAGGGAGACAGCTGGAGCTCCTTGTCTGTAATGCAGGGAGAGAGGAGGGGAGGACTGCTCCATCACTGCTCCTTTTTAATTCCACGCTCCAGTAGTACCCATGCATCATTGTGGAGAGAGCAGAAAAGCACTGACTTCCAGGATCTGTTCCCTTGCAGATGACACTGGCCCCATCAGGAGTGCATGACCTGCATGAGCTGAAGGGGGACTTTCCCTGATTAATGCCTGATTTGCTTGTGCAATAGAGATTCCCATTAAAAAGCAAGCAAGCAATGGAGAGAGGAGACAGATGGAAGGAAGACCTGGTTCTGGATATTGTCCTTTGAAGCCCAATATCTGGTGACAATAATCAAGTGGAGGGGATGAAATGGGCTCCTGAATGTGGTGGGCCTATTGCTCAAAGTCAGGTTACATCCCTCTGGCCATTAGCCTTCAGGGACATCACAATAAGTGATAGTAATAGCCTGTCCCTTTGCAAACTTGCAGTGCTGCAGTTTGTCCATTTCCTTTCCCAGGCGTGTAACCAAGACGCATCCCCTGTAGCCCTGCTCCTTGGATGCGTTAGTTAGACTGCCATGGCAGGAGCTGGGAGCAAAGTGCAAACAGCAGCTGTGATTTTCACTCTAGTTCAAACAGGAATTAACTCAGAAATGTCCAAACCAGTGACTGTGTTAGGCAGGAAGGCACTGTAGATGACCACACTGTTCTTTTCTGTCTTTATAACCTAGGAATCCATGACTGGACATGCAGAGTGGTTCAGCCAAAACCTCAGGGAATCTGTGACCAGAGCTCTGGCCGAGGGTTGAATACTCTTCTGGTTGGCACTCTTTGAGTCTAGATGGGAATGTCTGAAGGTGCAGCATGCCTGCGAGCGGCCAGGTCCCAGCCCTATCTGAACAGATGCTGGACTGCCTGTTGTGTATAAACTTCCACTCTGCTGGGGGACTGGCTTTATCGCTTACTGAAAGGACAGCTGAGACTGTCACTTTGCACACCATATCCCTGCCTCCTCCACCCCCTTCCCAGATGTGTTTCCTTCTTCTGCTGCTTCCCCTCATATCCCTACATTATAAGCTTTTAGACACACAGAGATTGCCAATATTTTGCTTGTTGTGTGCTAGTAACTTAGATTCATAGAGTCCGGGGCCAGAAGGGACCATTGCAATCATCCATCTGACCTCCCATATAACCCAGGCCATAGGAATCCCCCCAGCTAGCTGACACAAACATATTCCTGGTTGTTAATGGTGGCCCTCTGGGCTCCTTTGTATTGTAAATAGTTCTAGTAATAAGAGCACCCAGACACACATCAGCCTATGCTTTCTCTCCAAGCTTGACTACAACTAGGATTTCTCTGCAGGACTTCCTGTATGCCAGAGCCTAGTTCCTTTTCTTCTGAGTTACTTTCCAACCTCTCTCATCAGTCTGGTTGCCTTAACAAAGAGAACCTACCATTGCAACTATGCAGCAATTACCCAGCATCTGCAGGCCAGGGGAGAAGATCCTGACACTGGGGTGCCGCAGCAACACCCAAAGTGTGCCGCAAGCGTCCCTGAGAGCTGGAGTTAAAGTTCCCTCCCTGCTCAGCTCAGCTACGTGGGCTGTGCAGGGCTGGGAAAGGGAGGGGTTAAAGTAAGGGGGAAGGCACCGGAACACAGTTCTGGCACCCCCTATTTTTAGGCAGGCAGCCTTCTGGCTCCCCTAAAAATAGAGGAGGGCACCGGCACACGGAGTTCCAGGGGTCCCCCTAAAAATAGCAGGAGCAGCTGGAAGGCAGCATTGCAGTGGCTCCACCTTAGGCCCAGCCAGCAGATTGCTGCAGGAGGCCAGGAGTGTGTGAATCTCCCCGTGCAGGGCAGAGCAGCTTGTGTCTACTCGCCTGAAAACAGCCCAGGTAAGGGCTTTGGAGGGGAAGGGCTGCTGGGGGTTGTGTGCGGCAGGTGTGTGTGTAGCAGAGGTGGGTGGGAGTGGCTGTATAGCAGAAGATGTGTAGCTGGGGTTGTGGGGTGGCTGTTTGGTTGGGTGGGTGTAGCTGGGGGTTGCAGGGTGTCTGTGTGGGGGTGTAGCTGGGGGCTGGAGGCCTAGTTCTGGCCCCTGCACTGATGGGAGGGTCCATCACAGGCAACAGGGGCTGGGGGAGGAGAGGATGGGACCCACTGGGGTGGGAGGGAGCAGCAGTCGGGTGAGGATTTGCCCTGGGTGGAAGGGAGCCACTGTGGAGAAGGGAGAAGTGGGTGCTGTGCCATGCTGCCCTGCCCTACCTTCCCACTCCCCAGGTTCCCCCTGGCCCCCTACAAAGCCACTCTCGTTCTCTCTTCTCACTTGCCACCCTTGTGCTGTTCCCACATGGCTGCCCTTGTCCTCTTTTGCCACCCTGCCCTGCTGTGCACCCCACACTCACTCCTGCCATTGCACACAACTCCTGACCTCCCGTTTTGCCACCTCTGCGCTGCTACCCCTACTACCCCACATAGCAGCATTTCCGAAACACTGCACCATGGTTCATGAATATTCATAAGCAATTTAATTTAATTTGAATATTCATGCGTTTTTAATGGTGGTGTGCCTTGAAAAATTTGAAGGTATCAAGGTGTGCCACAGCAGAGAAAAGGTTGGGAACCACTGATCTAGAGGACTCAGCAAAGTCCTGTATCTCTAAGGAGAATCTAAGCATCTGCCCCCATGTTACAGTGCTCCAAACAAGCATATTGAAAGTCGTTGAGGGGGGATTTGAATGAGAATCCAATTCAGCAGATCATGGAATGAACACCCTTTTAGAAAGTACATTACCAAACAGGTCTGGCCAACATTCAGTCTGAGAATTTTTAGAGCACCCATCATAAACTGTGGGAATGAAAAAATCTCCAGGACCTGTGGTACTGAGTAAGCTTCTTTGTCTGGGTTAGAGCCTCTTTTTTAAATAAAAGAAAGAAAGAAAGAGAAAGAAAGAACTTGTTGCTTTGGAACAATTCATCTGGGGATAGGACCAGCAAGCCTGTCACCTCCAGGCCACTGCTGTGAATCCAACTTAGGTTACTGGCAGGCAGCTATTTGCTGCTTTTCATGACATTAGTTGTTAGGGCCATGGCCCACTTGACATCACAGAGAACATCATGGGTCTAAGGAGTTCCCCTCGATGGGCTTCTCAGCAGAGAGGCTGAGGATCATATGGACAAGGATTATGAAAGGCTCTCTTTCCCCTGGGGGTAGCGAGTGATTGCAGGGCATTCTTGGGACAATCTGCAGGCAGGCCAAAGGAAGCTGACTGTTGGCTGTGCAGATAGGCAGGCAAGTTCCTCTCCACATCTGTCCCGAGTACCACATTTTCTTTAAAGGAAGGAGAAGAGCAGGTGCAAACAGCTGTTGTGTGGTAGAGGAACACGAGACACCACTGGCATTGGCCCTAAGTTTAAAATACCCGTGAAAACCAAGGCTCAGAGACACTTTACAGCCCATGAGCCCTGTTCATTCCAGTTCATCTTATTTCTTTTCCGCCATCAGATCTGTAACCAGGGTCAGCACATACAGCGCCTTTCCAAACCTCCATCTCAAACGCTTACCAAGCTCTGATTAGCCCTTATCCTAGCACAGAGTATATCCTGCTGGGCCTTTATTTCAGATATAGATAGATATATTTTTTAAGCCAGAGATCAGTTATTTTATCTCTGAAACAGCTGTCTTTAGAGAGATCCTTTCATGCAGGAGCAAAAAATAGACAACGAGGAGCCCAGACAATACCACAAGATGTGTGTGTGAGGATCAGAAAAAAAGGCCCCCAAATTAAAGGACATGATGGTAAAGTGCTACATAAATTCTACATCTCTGCTGGCAAATAGGGGCAGCTGATCTCCCTGCTTTAATATCATTGTGCTCCCAATCCATGTTCTTTCTGGAGGATGGCTTAAATCTGGAACAAACAGACAGAGCCATCTTCCTTGGAGTGAAGAGCAACCCTGAAACCCTGCAGGGGAAGAAAACACTTCTTCCACCCCCCCCCCTTCTTCCACCCCCACCCCCAACCCCTCATACTCACTTGTAACTCAGTCTTGAGTAACATGGTTTTCACATCAGTACTAATTACATTAATGATTTGCCTCAGTATAAAACTCATTACTCTCAAATTTATGGTTCATTAATTCCAAGTGAGAGAGTTAGCTAGTTTGCTGGCGCAATGGGATGGGCCAGGAATGTTTCCCCCTTGGGCAGGGACAGGTCTAGTGCTCATGTGAACAGTCTCACAGCCATGCATTATACTATCTACTGAAGTGCAAACAAGGCTGGTTTGTGTCTTTGCAGGGCTCCTGGCTGACACTGAGCCAGGCAGATGAACTTCAGTAGGTTCAGGGAGCTGTACACTGCTGCAGGCTCGTAGAGAAATGCGTAAAGTTCCAGGAAAGCTTGAAAGTGATTGTCACATTGCTTTAGGGAGGAAAGCACATGTGCATATGCTGCTGACTAAGATGGACCTGAACTGGACAGGCTATAACAACATAACGGTAGAAAGATGAGCTTGAGGTTTAGACATCGGGCTGGCACTCAGGGGATCTGGATCCAATTCTTGGCTCTGCCTTAGACACCATGAGTGACCTGGGGCAATTTACTGGATCTTTCTGACTATCCATGTGTTGAATGGGGGTAAAGACACCCCTCGCTAGGTGTGGTGGATCCTTTAGCCATTGGACATGATCATCTCCGACATGTGCTCTCACCTGATCTGGTTATTCAATGGAAGAGTTGTGATGGGCATTTGGGTGAGGGACACAGGCCAAGCAGGTCATTGGATGGCCTGAGCCCTGGAGCATTTGCTCCTCCACTGAACCACGAAGCCTCCTTGCACATAGGCATTTCCCTTTACACACCTCGCCACTGTTGTCGGTTCCCCCTACAGTTACAAGTGGCCCTAACCTTGCAAAAGCACTTTGCTTTAAAAGCAAATGGTGAGTGGGAGCTGTGAGGAAGAGTCTGGAGGCAGCTGCAGTCATGACAGACATCTGTGTCCAAGGCAGCTCAGCTGTGCTATGCCAGCTTGGCCTTTCTGAGGGCTGTGCATCCGAGAGATGGAAGTGGCAGGCGTGCTGACCTGCTAATGGACATGGCCAGTGGCGTGAATCCATTTTCTGAGCGTGGCGCCTCCTTAGATCTGCTCAGGTTTCTGTTGTGCTCCCTAATTACTGTAATTAGGGAATCACACTGAGTGATGTTAGACAGGGGGAACAGGGCCATTAGAGGCCTATGGGAAGATTAAACAGATGTAGGCATTCATATCTAAGCTGTCTCTGGCTATGGACTGTGGCACTCAGAACAAGGGCTCTGCAGTATAGGCTCATGTCACTTGTCATGGCTTCTGCCCATTCATCTCTCCATCTTCCCAGACCTCTGCATCTCCACTCATCCAAGAGGCAGAAGGTCACTCTAAATGGATGGCCTTGACAGGCTGGGAGGGAAGGGTCAATGTGTTGCATGTTCCTCGGTGGAGGGAAAATGGATTTATATCTGATGACACACAGATTTACAACCTGCCCAGCCCAAAAATGCATGGTTTCAGGGCTACAGGTGGTACGAAGAGCTGTGGAGCACAGGGGACCCTGAGCCTGCATAAATGAGGGACTGTTTAGCACTCATGATGCTACCCTGGCTTAGCAAATGGAGGTCAGAGGGAGTGTGTAGCTAAGCCCTTTATTAGCATTACCAGGCTGGCCTAATCCTCTTCCTCTGTCATCACCTCCACCCTAGCCTCATGCCTATTACTCAGCCTTTCTTTTGATGTTTCTGGAATGCACAAAGATCACAGCCACCTGGGACCTCTTCACATCTCACTCCCTCTACCTCCTAGTCCTTCCAGAGCCCTGGATCCCTTTGTCCAACACTGCCCTCTCCAGAAGAGGCCGCTCCTTTTCTCATACCCTCCCCCTGGAATCAAGCCCTAGCCACTCAAGCTGGGTAAACCCTGTGTCATGTATCTCTGAAGGGTTAATTTCCCTTAGTTAATTCTGAATGCTCCCAGTGATTGGTCTTTTGCAGTTTCCCTGGAGAGCATGCCACAGCTTGGCATTTGGGGTTAAATGATTGTATGTTGTCCTAGGAAAAAATATGTGGCTGGTATGAATCCCTGTAGCTCCATGGACTTCATTTTATACCTGCTGAGGATACGTTATCAAGAGAAGCCTTAGCCTGGGAAGAGAAGATGGAAAAGAATTCAGTGAGGAAGAGAGGGTGGATAAAATCTTCAGCTGTAATTTACTATTTAACTTCATCCCATTAGTCTTCCTTGTGTTCCCCTAATCCCCACCCCCCATCACCCTGTATATATCTCATCCCTCTGTGGTGTTTGAGCGTTTGACATACTCACAGCCATTCATTTCCTGCCCATGTCCCCATCATCCTAGCTTGTCATTTAAAGCAGTTCCACATATTTAGGATGGGGCTTTCCAAGTAACCCAGTGGGCTAGGGGTCCACTGAAGTACCGATTTCCTTATGTGGCTTGGAAGATCTCAGCTCCAGTTGTTCCTTCCAGTGTTTTGGGACTCTGACTTTAGCTCCAGCTGCTAACTGTGATATCATGTTTGATCCTGCATCCAAATCATTTGCATCTATTATTAACACAAGCCACCTTGTCAACTGTCCCAGTGGTAGCTTCTTCCACCTCGAGATGTTCCAGTGTATTGGCCAGATACAGGACACTTTCTGTTTCCCATGGAGGTATCTATCTACCCAACAACCTCTGGCACCCCAACCCTATGACTCATCATCTTAGTTAATCTCTACTGCAGAACTCATGAAATAATAATGTGGTGACAGTATTTGAAGCTCCAGAGTGAGTTAGTTGAGCAGATGATCACATCCGGATAAGTCCATGTTGGCATCCGCAATTAAACATTTCCTTCACAGTGTTCACTTACTAAATCCCACAAAATTGTTTCTAATATCTTTTCCCCACTTACTGATGTTAAATGGACTGGACTGTAATTGCTTCCTATATCTCAAGGTCTACTGATAACTGCTGCTGTGATGTTGGACATTTTCCAGTTCTTGGGTCTCAAAAAACAGAAAACATCTACAAAACTATCATTTACATCAGCATTCATTTCCACTGCCTGTTTCCTTTACAAAGCACATGGATGGGTGGTATCTATAATCTGGGCTTTTCACAACTACTTCTGTGGTTAGCCTCACACCATAGGCCAGAATGTAACTCTACTAATACAAATCTGGAGTTACTGTATTGATTTATCTGGTGTTACTCTGGATTTATACCAGCATAACCAAGTTCAGAATTTCATGCTGAATACGGGAGGAAACTTTGTCAGATCAAAGGGCTTCTGCATGACTTGCTAAGAGTCTCAAGGCCACACATAACATCACATTTAAAAATATAGGCAGGGCCAGGTGTTTGAGTGCAGCCAAGATTAACTCAGCCCATAATATGAGCATACCACAATCACAGGGTTCCTTCAGCTCCTGGTTCAAGTCTGACTGTCTCATTTATACTAGAATGTTAACATCCCCCTTTTGTGCCCAGGGACTGCCAGAGCACAAGGCGTTCTGCACGTGAACGTACCCAGCCAGTGCTGGCAGAGGGTAGGGTAGAAACAACTATTCCGGTTCTACGTCATTTGTGGATTCAACCAAAAGGACCGGGGGGGGGGGCAAAGACTGGGCGCACACATTCTTCCTCCTGTCTTCCCTTTCACTTAAACCTTCTTGATATTTAAAGAAAAAAAAATTGCTTCATCTTAATACCCACCAACAAAAGAAACCTGATGCTGATCAGCTCTCTCCTTGCCACCTTGTGCAGATTCCACCTGACAAGGTGCTAAACAGTGAGTGATGAAGGAATCCAGAAGCACTTTGCAGGATCAGGTCCAAGGAACAGGCAAGCCAAAAGCCATATGAGCTAAGGAGCATCTTGGTGGCCATATTTGTCAGTAAGTCTGCCTGAACTTTTTGTTGAAAGGTGTACTGTGGTCTCTTCAGGGAATAAAAAACAACCCAAAGCAAAACAACTGCTCAGCAAATATGTTTTTCCATTAATTCCCAACTCAGATTTTTCTAGTGGAGCAATTTTCTCTGTTACCTACCTTTTTATGTAATGGTGCAAATACATTTAAAGAACACTTTTACTGTGCAGTGAAATATTTTTCTGCATTCCCCTTCCACTATTCTGGTTTGATCTGCTAATTATCCTTTTAACTTGCTTTTGCTTATTTTTATAGATCTCCTGGTTTATTTATATCTACCTATCTATAATGATTTCCGTGCTATTACTCAAAGCAGCACCAGGAAACATTATGTTTCCCAATTTACAATTGCAATTATGATATCCGACAGAAACAAATGCAGCTGCCGTCAATTTTAAGCAACATTTTGATCATCATGATTAAAAAAGTAACTTATGGAATTGCACACATTAGAGAAATTAATTAATGTGATTTCATGTTTGTGTTAAAAGACATGCAATGGGAATGGTCAAGGGGGCTAGAGCTGATGAACTTTATTTAACTCGTTGGATCCCTTTAGTAATTCACCAAGTCCCAGTCCACATCCACCATACTGCCATTGCTAAATCTTCCCCATTCAGTTTAATATGTGGTCTTTTTTTGTCCTTCAACTAATTTTTTCTTCTACTTTCCCCATCCTGAAATTGCCAGTTATTAAATTGTTTGTGTGCAAACAAGACCATTTTCCTGTCATTGCTTATTTCAGCTTGCATGTCTGCCTGTGTAGGGATAACTGAAATCCAGTTGGCAATATTATAATCTTCCCACAATTACATATTACAAACTAAATAACAAATTGTGGCAGATCTTGGGGGTTGTGTCTCTTTGTGCTTCACATGAAAAAAGCATATGTGAGACAAATTTATATTAATGACAAAATGTCTTCGTAAGAAGCTGGGATTCACTTGAACAATCATGGAAGAACATCCCTTTCATGAATGGGAGGATTCATTCGCTTATGTTAAATTCTCTCAGTAGTTGAAGGCTTGGGAAGTAAAATTTGACTTGCTTCTGCTACAAAGAATGCATTTGCACAGGACTTTTCTTTATGGATTATTTTGCTGACTAATTTTGACCTGCCCCCTCAAGAATCTTTGTGAATTGCTTGCTTGGCCCACTGAGCTAGTGTCTCAAGAAACCTTGAACCCTCATGAAGAGCTGATTCCATTTTGCTGCCTTTTGTTATCTGTGTGAATTGAATGTCAGATTAAAAGCTCTGGAGACTGAACCTCTCAGTACATGAGTACAAAATTAACAAGGCGGATGATAATGTACTGTGTAACATGACCCTGAGATAGAGGTTAATTCAACTCTCTTAGACCTTTCGACCCTTGACTTTATTGGCTGAGACTTCCAGTTAGTGTCAGTTGTGATGGTGTTTTCCTAACATGGATACTTGCTCTCCAGCAACCAGGCTGAGTCCATCAACTTATTTCATGGGTGTCATCAAACAAACAACATCTGCTAACAACTTTCTGGTCACCCATTGCTGACAGGAAAAACTGTCTGATCACACCAAAATCCAGCTTCATCTGTCATGTGTCATGGCCATTTTCTGTACTGCTGCAAAACCTGGACTCTACTTAGAGATGATATCCAGCATCTAGAGGCAATCTACATGCACTGTCAAAGGCAACTGTTTTGCATAAACTGGTTCAATTTTGCCAGAAGCTGCGAAGATGCCTATAGAACTCAACTCCCCAACATCAAAGACATTGTCTGCTGTTGTTGTTTTCACCATTTGGACACACGACTGACATGGACATCTTCATCCCAGCCCACAGAGTGACCAAACGTGCCCTGAACATACCCTCTGGTTATCAGTCACCCCTAAACTGAAAGTGATTACCTGGTTCTCCACGGTTAACCTGGTTGCAACAAATCAGTGATGACTCATCTGCTAAAATCAGACTGAAATGGAACAAACGCTTTGGGTAGAGGCCATAGGCAGGCTTTGCAATGGACCTCTGCTGTCTAGGCAAACTAATGAATGAATAAATGGCTGTTGATTGCAAGCTAGATATAAACAAATAGCCTAGTGGTGAAAACTTTTGTGTTCCATCATCCAGTGATCAGTTTTTTAAAAACCTGACCAGATCTAGTGGGCACTGAGCAAGTTAAAAAAGTCTGACCGCTTATATGGGATCTGAGACCTTTTGAGAATGTTGATACCATGGTGGGCGATGAGCCCTGGAAAATCTGACATTGAGATCATTTTATATGGGGGATAGGATCAAGCCCTTGATTTGAAACCAGTTTATTCTTCCAGCAAAAATTAAATAAGTCTTGATTCTCTAGCGCTGATGATATCCAACACTGAGGATAAAATCCAGACACAATTCCTTTTCTGAAAAGATTTTCATTATGGGTGATGTTTCTTCCTGTACCATAATATCTCCTTGCTCTAAGGATATGGAAACTTGAGTACATAAGCTTTGTGATACTTAAAAATAAGGGTTTTCTTGATTTAAATGTGCAAGACTCACTGCCCCATGACTGAGAAACAGAGGGAGGATATGCTGGTTGAGCCCGTATTGCTGGAGAATAGTGTTTGGAGTTACTGGAGTTTGCTTTTACAGGCAAAAGAAACCTTTCCACTGTTCATCTATCTATCCAGTGCATCAAAGTCACTTTCCTGGGCTCCGCCTCCATTAGCTCAGATATCCTTCCATTCATTTCATCCGTCTGAATTTCTCCTCCAGTCTCTTCCATGCAATTAGTTTAGCTTTTAATAGCCATAATTAACGTTCCTTCATCTTAGACCTTGATGGGCTAAAGGCACCTGACTCTTTCTTCCTCTCTGTCAGTGAACATCTTGGTGTCTAGTAGAGGAGAATTCCACAGCCTGCCCAACAACCATGACACTTGGAAAATCTTTTAGCACTTCTTCCTGGGAGTTTCAGTTCCTAGGCACTGTTGGGGTACATGCCGCCTTCAAACCTCCATAGGAATACCTACCCCACTCCCAGACATCTCGGTAACATGCTGTATGGGGAGACAAAGGTTGCTGTGAATAACTATTCAGGCCAGCTCAGTTTAGGACCCTAACTATCCACCCCCAAGAAAAGGATGCACAGTGTATTGTTGGCCTTCCATCCCTGTGGGGAGCTGCTGTAGTTTTTCAGCTCTGTGATATAACTACACAGCATGCCCGTGTGTGAGATCACCTCACCTTCCACTGCCAACAGAGACATCGAATTACAGCACCTCTGTCAACGACCCACTAGCATCCAAGCCACCATCATAGAACATATTGGGCCCGAGTTCAATATGTTTCACTCACACCCAGCCATAGGCATACGTTGAATGAATTTACCCTGCTGTGGGAAGAAGGTCAGGTCCTGAATTTAACTATGTTCTACTACAGGGATGCAAAGAAATGCAGGGAGAACCATCAGCACAAAGTGCTATTGGTGCATGAAGTCCCAACGAAGGCTGAAATCTGATTTCTCCTCTCTTTGCAAAGCACCACGGCTATTTCACACTGCACATGGGGTGTGTAAGGTGCACATGGGGAGTGTGGGAATCAAATCATGTTCCATCAAGCTCACTTGACCTCTGGGCTGTACGATCTTCCAGGAAAAGATCCTGTTCTTGAAGAATGAGATACTCATTGTAGACGCTTAGCAACCTGCAGACTAGATCAGACCAGCAATCACCCACATAGCTCAGTCTCCTGTCTCTGCTGGCACCACCAATTTGAAAAGTCAATGTGTTGTTTTAATGTACAGAGTTTAGCAGCCTCCAGCCATAGCATTTGTTTTTAATTATTTGTATTACAATAGCATCTAGTGGCCTCCTAGTGGCAGGTATTGCACATAGTGAAAGGCTGTTTCAGCCTTTAAGAACTTGTGATCTAAATAGACAAATGTTGGGCGAAAGGAAGAATTGCCCTATTGTATAGACAGAACACTGAAACAGACCCATTCTATGGCTTGCCGAGATCACACAGAGACCTTGTGCCAAAGCCCGCTCTTGAATCCAGCTCTTTTGAGTCCTAACTGAGTGGCTGTCTCCACAAGACCAGAC
The DNA here is from genome assembly GCA_007922195.1 of Podocnemis expansa. Taxonomy (NCBI): domain Eukaryota; kingdom Metazoa; phylum Chordata; order Testudines; family Podocnemididae; genus Podocnemis; species Podocnemis expansa. Next base: position 22,363,618 of record ML682025.1, read on the forward strand.
GTTCTCTAATTTGTTTGCACTGCTTTTATTCCCTGTATCAGTGTGGAAATCATCATCCCACTGTCACACGTGACAGGCTTCTGCCTGGTGCAAAAAGCATTAACCAGCCTGGCACAGAATTCATTAATACATCCCCGCCCCCCACGTGCTCACTCTGGTCCTCAGTCATTTGTATCAGGCTGCTTTGTTCTGTATTAGTCACTTTTCTTCCTGCATTAGCAAAACAAATAAAAAACCCCACATGACAGAAAAATTACTGATGGTTGAATATCTCATTGGATTATCCAGGGAAGAACAGACTGGTATTAAAATAAATGACCCAATCATATTTCCCCAACTCCACTTCTCATTTCTGTCAATGACAATGTTCTGATAACTCATATGACCACCCATTTCCTTTGGGGGCTGGGTAATTTGGGGGTAATTTCAAAGCTGACAGTGGCAGACAGGAAGACAGAGGTTGCCACCATGCACACCTCCAGCAAATACATGAAAAGAGACACTTATTTGAAAAAGGAAAGCAAGAGAAAGAAGCGAGATGATTGACTTATTTTATGACTTCTCCATCATGTTGGCACCTCATTTTACCGGTCAATGCAAACCCATTGTTAATCTTAACCTTGCAAGGTCAGCCCAATTTAAGGAAATCAAGCTGTAGTCTGTCAGCTCTGTGCATCATGCTTGGCATCAGCAATAATAATCAGTCCCTGATCAGAGCTTGTTGGCCATTATCTTCCTGGTGTTCGCCTATGATATATGAAGCAATTTTGGCTGCGACAGTTCTGTTTTGTGCGTGTTCAGATCCTTCCCAGTAAAGTCCATTTGCTGCTTTTTTCTCCCCAGGGAGAAATATTTTAAACTAAAAGGAGTTTTGAAAGAGGAGTCACCATAATTCATCTTTACAGAGTTGGGGTGCAAATGATTCTTCATTAGACACTGAATTTCTCTCCATTGTGGCTCAGTCTGAATGTATTTATTTGGACGTTTATTAGCAATTGCTTGATGTGATGTAGGGGGAAGAAAAACCTAAATTAGAGCAAAGTGTTATTTTGCTTCTATGTTGAAAGCGGATAAGTCTGTGAAGATAACCAAACTTAATAACATCCATAACTCTGGAAACCTGGACAAATACACAGTGGAAATAGTCAAGTTGTAATGAAGGAATGCCACAAAACCAGGAGACTTCCATCAAGATCCCACTGCCAGTGGCAGGTGGACTGGAGTGAGAACTGTGGGAGAGAGATTTCTCTTTAAATGTTACAGTCAGTGTTGAACGCTTTATTCATGGGCTGTGCTGGCAGCTGCTTTTGCTGTCTCAGGACATGATTGTCTTGTTAGCTGCACCTTGTTTTGAAAGATCTGTAGGAAGGAGAGATTGAAGCGTAACACAGAGAGGCAGGTCTGATTGTACTGAGTCTGTGTCTTATGCCTCTTAAAACAGCTCTACATGTTGTATTTTTAAAACGTGCTCAGGACTATTGGGTGGGGGTGGGGAACTAAAACTCCCATTCCCCACCACCACCTCCTACACCCTTACATAAATATGTAACAGGGAGTTGGGGATGGCAGTTCTTAGAGCTCTGCACTCCATTACTGCAGTTTGGCTGCTGGCAAGTGGGAGTGGCCCTCTCAAAGGAGGGGTTAAGGAAATAGGAGAGAAAAAGTACTGCAGGAAAGCTCCAGGCACTGCCAAACTCAGGGAGGAATGGCAGGCTGGGGTTTTGTGATATGCCATTGTTCTGGAGGCATCAGTAAGGTCAGATCCTAGGAATACTTAGAAGGATGAAGAGAACTATTTGTGTACAGCACATCACTATATGTGTACACACCTTGCTCGCTATACACATCTTCTTCTCACACACACACACGCTCCTGCACATTTCCTGATTCCACTGTCTAGCCTTAGAAACATACCATTTACATGGAAACTTACACACAGCCATACAAGTAAGACCTCCATTTCACGCCAGCTCCATAGTATTTTATTGGCACAACTCACTAATGATCTGGAAGATGGGGTGAGTTGCACCCTTGACAAGTTTACAGATGATGTTAAGCAGATGGGGTGGTAGATATGCTGGAGGGCAGAGATAGGATTCAGAATGACCTAGACAAATTGGAGGCTTGGGCCAAAAAATCCTGATGAGGACCAACAAGGACAAGCGTGGAGTTCTGCATTTAGGATGGAAAAATCCCATGTACTGCTGAAGGCTGGGGACCAACTGACTAGCCAGCAGTTCTGCAGAACTGGACCTGGCAATTACAGTGGACAAGAAGCTGGATATGAATCAAGTGTGCCCTTATTGCCAAGAAGACTAATGATATATTGGGCTGCATCAATAGGTGCAGGGGTTAAAGTACACTAGAACACCGCAGAATGACTATTTTTAGGGGGGCAGCATTCTAGGGTCTCTAAAAATGGGGGAACGCACCAGAATGCCGCATTCCGGGTTCCACCTAAAAATAGAAGAGCGTGCCAGAATGCTGTGTTCCCCCCAGGGCTGGCTAAGGGAAGGGGCTGCAGGCTGAAGCAAGCCCAGAAACCCTTTTCCCCCTTTCCCGGCACCTGCTGGCCCAGGTGGTACGCACGGCCTAGCATTCCTTCATTATCTTCCTGCTGGACCTGGGTGGTGCGTGCATCCTGGACCCAGTCTCCGGCCCAAACCTCCTCTCACCAGTGGACTGGCAAAGCAGCCTTCCTCCCCCCACCCCGACCCAGCTCCTTGGCCATGTCGGTGACACAGTAAGGGGACTGGGGGGCGGGAGGTTGGGGAAAGGCACGCAGCTGTTGGAAAAGCATGGAGGGGCAGAAATGGTTGGGATAGTGGGCTGGGGAGGTGTGGAGGGATTTGGGGGTTGAAGATGATGAAGTGAAAATGGGGAAGCTGGGGGTGGGGGCTAGGAGGGCTGGAGTGGGGACATGGGGGCAGAGAGCTTAGGTAATGAGGATTGGGGCTGAGGAGGATATGGGGAAGGAGGTGTCTGATGGGGGCAGGTGTTTTAGGGGCACTAGCTTGGGTGGGGAGCAGGCATTTGTGGAACAATAGCTGGGGTGGGGGCAGGAGTTTGCGGGGGCAATAGCTGGGGTGGGGGCAGGGGTTTGGGGAGCAGTAGATGGGATGGGGGCAGGCATTAGGGGGGCAGTAGCTAGGGTGCATGAAGGGAGCCCAGACCTCTGTGAAGGGGACCCGGAAATTTAGGAGGGTTCCAGCGTCTGCCAAATTATGCTTTAACCCCTGAGTAAGAGCATTGTGACAAGATTGAGAAAAGTGATTCTTCCCCTCTATTCAGCACTGGTGAGGCCACATTTGGAGTACTGTATCCAGCTTTGGGCCCCCTACTACAGGAAAGATGTGAACAAACTGGCTAGAGTCCAGTAGAAAGCAATGAAAATGAGTAGGAGGCTGGAGCATATGACTTATGAGGAGAGGCTGAGGGAACTAGGCTTGTTTAATCTGGAGAAGAAGAGAAGAGTGGAGGGGGGGATTTGATAGCAGGAGGATGGAACTAGTGGTAGATGACAAAACAAGAAGCAATAGTTTCAGATTGCCATAGGCAGGTCTAAGTTGGGTATCAGGAAAATCTTTTTCATGAGGAGGTTGGTGAACCACTGGAATAGGTTGCCTTGGGAGGTGATCGAATCTCCATCTTTAGAGGTTTTTAAAGTGCTGGTTAAGGAAGTTGTGATTGAGATGATTTAGTTGGGGTTGGTCCTGCTTTGATCAGGGGGTCATTGACCTAGATCAGTTGTTGTCAAACTTAGGGTCGGGACCCAGTACTGGGTCACAGACCTTCCGGCACTGGGTCGCGCTGAACTCCTGCTGCCACCACCAAAAGAATGGACTGCATTGCTCAACGATGGAACTGTTGGATTGCAGACATGAATAATTTTTTTCAATTGGGTCCTGAGGAAAAAAGTTTGAAAACCACTGACATAGATGACTTCCTGAACTGTCTTCTATCCCATACCTGCTATGACTCTGTGGTTATACATTTGCAACTACATTCTGGGGAAAAAACAATAAAAGGACACTGCTCCAGGGTCTGTGCGTAAAGAAGAGAAAGCACCTGAAGCTTCTACCTAGAACACAGCTTCATGGCATAGCTGATGTGCACACACACCTAAATTACATTTTTATGAATGAGAAACAGTCCTTCTGTCTCTGACCCAGATTTCACAGAACATGTGCACTGGTGATGACCTCAGGGGATTTGTTGTTGGTTCGGTTTTGTTATTTTTTCCCTCCTCCCGTTTATAAAAAAGACAAATATATTTGCATCTGCCTGGAGGCTGCTCTGGTTCCTCAGAGGAGTTTTGTAAAAGACAGAATCAAAGAAAAAAATTGCTGTGTTCATCCAAATAGTCTTAAAAATTAAATAAAGCAAGAGAGCAGCTCGTAGCTCAACAGGAGCATTTAGTCTTTTGTGTTTAATTTCCACTGCGAATCTGTCTTTCAAAAGTACTCTTGTGGAGCGGTGGTGCTGTGTAAATGCCACGCTGAAAAACAAATGTGTACAAGGGTTTTGGCCTATTGAAGAGACACCAGGCCATAAAACAGGATTATGATCCTCTAATACAATAAGAGGAGATGAAAAAATTCAGACTAAATCAAAGTAATTTCAGGAGCAAATGAAACATTTACATGGGCAACGTGACTTAAAAACAGAAACCTGTTAATCAATATGACCGCCTGGAATTTACAAAGTCATCAAATCAAATCTTGTAGAGGCCAGGTACATTACAAGCATTGCTAATATTTGAAGTTTGCATGTTTAGAAAACGATCATCAAATTTCAAGCTTCAGGGCATGGACTCATTGATCCAAAGCTCAAGAAGGATTTTTGTTCCTCACCATGTGCCATGTCAGGTGCAATATGAGGATTTCTCCATTCCCTAAAGCAGCAGTTCCCAACCTTTTTGGTTTGAGGGCCAGAGACATCAGTTTTACAATCCTGAAACTCCACCAGCAGACTGCCCCCTGACACACTGCAGGCCAGGCTGGAATTCAGCACAGAAACTGCCTCCTTGCAGATCTCCTGTCTCCCTGGGAGCAGCAGGGAAACCACATGTGTCCTGTAGTCCTGTGCCTCCACCTGGATCCATAGGCACAGACTCCCTTCTGCAGCCAGGAGAAGAGTCAAGGACAACTTTGTAAATTCCCACAGGCCACTTTTGGCCCTCAGGCCACACATTAGGAGCCACTGCTCTACAGCATCAGATATTTGCCACTGCAGATAGGCTACTGGATGTGGAGATCAATGGTATGATCCAGTAGTGACCCAAAAGTACTTTGTGGGGTAAATTTAGAAAATAGTTGTCAGATTCTATTTTAATTACACTGCTGAAAATAAAACACCATGCAAGTAGGTAGAGAGAGGAATGTCAACATACCCATCTTTCAGCCTTTCATTTGCAGATCTCAAAGCAAATATTATTTCTCCATTTTATAGATGGAAAGGTTCAGTGATCTGAGCCTGAATTCTCACAGTGAGACAGTGGCAGAAATGGGACTACAACCCAGGAGCCCTGGCTCAGGGCATTTGACAGCATAGCCTCCCAGACACAGAACTAGAAACCAGTAGCTCTAATGCCCACTACCACTTTCACCAGGTGCGGCCAAACTGCGGCTCGGGAGCCACATGTGCAGAGGTGGCAGCAGCTCCGTCCCCGGCCAGGGATGTGAGGCCTGGCCTCCCTCGGGGGCGGGGCCTGCAACCTGGGGGTGGGGCCTGCAGCCCGGGGGGTGGGGCCTGGGCCCATGCCCCGGGTCCCTCCCTGGGTCAAGGACGTCTCTGCGCATGCGGCTCTTGAATGAAAAAGTGTGGCTCATGGAAGAACTCAGCTTATATGCAGGTCAGAGAGAGGAAAGCAGCCCCAGCCTAGGAGTTTTAAATCTCCTGCCCTGACCCAGCGTCAGGGCCTGGGGGTTAGGGAGGGGGGTCAGGACAGCCGGCAGAAGTGGTAGCATGGGTCAGGATGGCAGGGAGAAGCGGTGGCATGGTTGGGGATGGTGGGGAGAAGCACAGCATGTTTAGATTTTCTCGTAGGCCCTAATGTGGTTTACTCATTGTTAAAATAAACTAATGTTTTACAAGTCCTTCTAAACATGATGTCTAATAATAGGAAACAAAAATATGAAGAAGAAAATAGATTGTTTACTGCATAGGCCTAGTTTTCAAGGTAACCTTAAATAATTATTAGAATCTGACAATAGTAGGATCAATATTTGCTCTATTTTTATGATAAAATTAAAGTGTGCAATGAATTTTAAACTTATTAATTTTGGAGTAGGTAAAAGTATATGGTTCTATGCCTCAGTGCGGCTCTCGAAGGTTTAATAATCAACTTGCATGGCTCTTGAGTTCCATAAGTCTGGCCACCCCTGTCCTACGCTAACAAGAATGGAAATAGAAACTAACCAAAGGAAAGCATTGGGGTTAAAAACGAAAGTCTTTGGAGGAATTTTGTCAAGGGCACCTCTTACTTGTGGCCATTACCATTCTAATGAACTGAAAAGGCTTCTGAGACAGCTGTGGAGGGTGGCATGTCTTCAGCACAGTGTTTACTTTGGTCTTGAATACCATGGGGCAGAGTGGGCCTGTTTAAAGTCCCTATTTAGATTCAGGGACTTAGCTGCTGCTCTGGAAGCTGGAGATGGTCTCCCTATCAGAACCTGACTCCACCCCAGGCTAAGAACCAAACAAAGTGAAGATCAGTTTCAATTTGCCCAAAGCACATGAGTTTTGGCTCACCTCTGACACATGCTGGGGGCAGAGAGGAGAGGGAGCAATTTTTTCATGATCTCTGCCTCCTACCCTGCCATAGACTCTTCCCTGCCAAGCTGTGGGACAGAGGCTGCCTGGGAAGAAGACATAGCAGCTCCTGAGAGATGGGTTGGCTTTAATGCCCAGTGTGTTCAGCATTGGATACTCTGTTGAAATGGACGGAATTTGTTAAGCTGATGAAGGGAGGCTGCAGACGCAGTAGAGAGACATAATAGCAGAGGAAGATTAGGCCTGGAGTAAGTATCTGTGCTTGGGAGGATTAATAAGAAGGCTGCAATGGATTTTGCATGGTGAAAAGGATTCAGTGAATGCTTTCAGTGAAATGAAATTAGTCCTGCTCATGCTCTCAAAGGCCCCAAGTAGGGCAGGACCTGGGAAACCCCCCCATATAAAAACACAAACCTCTCCATTCTGTTCCTTCATGGACCCTTCAAGGCAACCACACAGACAGCCCCTCACCACAACCACCCTGCACACACACACACACACACACACACACACCCTTTAAGTGGGCCATGTGCTGATTTGGGTGCCAATTTTGCAACTGTGATATCCTGTGTGACACAAGGCTCACACAAATCACACATGCCTTCTACAGGCATTAAGGAGGGACAGTGTATTTTTAAGAGACATTGACACTGGTGAAAGGTGCTGGATGGACAATCCTGGACTCATCTTACTCCACAGCATGAGGACAGCACACGCTGTCCTCGACTAATATGTCTGAGGCCAACTCAGTCATTTGCCTCTCCACTGAGAGGGCAAGTAAAAAGGTACTGGGCTATGCAGGGGTTGAAGTATATTTTGGGGGATCCTGGAACCCTCCTAAATTGGCGCCCCCCCTCACACCAGTGTGGGCCTCCTTCACCCACCCCAGCAACTGCCCCCAATATCCATCCCCCTGTCCCCAAAATCCACCAACAGCCCCAATACCCACCGCCAAAATCAACCCCTGCCCCAACACCCAGCCCCAAAGTCCACCCCCTGCTCCCAATACCCCCCAGCTCAGGCGCTCCCAATACCCCCCTCCAGCGCAAGCCTGGCCACCCCAGTACTCACAGGCAGCCGCACGCTGGGCTGGGAAACTATGCAGCCTGTGCATGTGCAAGCTGGCCAGGCATACCTCCCCACCCCCCCGCCTGCTAGAACGCATGGCAGAATGTCGTTCCTGGGCCTGCTATTTTTAGAGGCCCTGTGTTCAGGCCCCTAAAAATAGAAAATGGAAAAAGAATGCTGCATTCCAGGTCCTCCTGTTTTTCAATGGTGGGCCCTGGAATGCAGCATTCCAGCACCATTTTCTATTTTTAGGGGGCCCAGAATGCTGAGCGCCTAAAAATAGTGGGCCCCAGAACAGCGTTCCGAGTCATTCCGGCCCACTTTAACCCCTGGGTGTTTGCCAAGCAGACACCTCTTTGTAACCAAGACTCAACTTAAGTTGGAACCCACCAAAGTAGCCATCATCCACTGTGACTTTCCACCAGGACTGGGTTGGTGCAGTTTGGATATAGAAACTTAGGGTCAAGTGGCTCTTCCTTCCACTATTAGTCCTCCAAGGCAAGCTGTCTCTTCCCTCCCTTACCATCCAAGGAGCCTTGCACTCATAAGAGACCAACCAATAATGGGGAAAGTCTAATGGTGACACCAACTCACAACCCTTGAAGGAGGCCAGAGAGTTAGTTCAATGCTGCATCTCTGCGCAGACAGCGACAAAGACTCAGAAAGACGGGGAACATTGGCAGGTGCAATCCCAGGTGTTCAGAGGTGACAGTCACATTTCTCCAAATAAGAATGAGAGGTTAGAAAGAATAGAAGAAAACGGAAAAGGAAAGAAAGGAAGATCTTTAACACATTGGTTTTTTCAGGACTCAACTAACAGCTAGATGGATTACATCTTCTCCTTGTCACCATGACAAATGGTGCTAGGTATAGCAAGCTTCAGAACTCTCCAGGTAAAGGAACAGAGCAGGACCGAGGTGACTTGTTGATGTTCAAGCTTTTGTATTGTGTACAGTGGAAGCATCTAAATACACAGACAAAACCATTAGGAACAGTTTGGCCTGCCTCCTGCCTCTTGTGCATTGCATTCCAGTCCATCATTCTTTCTAATTAGGCACCTCTGACACCCGATTAATCCTATTTGCCTGCAGGCCTTTTTATCTTCCCTTCTGCTTTTATCGGACAGGGAATTAGACGCCATTAGTATGTAAAGTGCATTGTGTGGAGCCAACTTTCACAGGGCTCAGAGACTTTTAAAGAGGCAAAGTCCAAGAGATGCTCAGAAAAGTTTGTGAAAAGTAATTAATTTTTTTTAATCATGCTGATTATTTCATCATTTTTCCTGAACATAAGAAACCAGTCAATTCTGGGAGAGAGAGACAAGCATTGGGTAAGCTTCCCTTCCCTCTGCCAATAGACTGCAACTCACAACTGGCCCTCCCAGGCAGCTCCAGTCCTAGCTTCTCATCATCCATACACACACACAGCTCTGCAAGCGGACCTAAGTCACGACCTGCCGCAACCCCCTTGTGCATTTCTGCTGGTGCACATCAATCATGACATGTTATTTGCCCTGGTGTTCCACACAGAGGTGTCTTGTTCCTCAGGCTAACAATGCTGATGGTGATGCATTAGACCAAAGTGTATGGTCAGTGTACACAAATAAAGCCTTATTATTCTTAATTTATTTAAAATGTATCCACTGGGAGCCATCCTTTAGCACTTCAGCACTCAGCCCATTAGTGACCAAAATTCGACTGAAACCCTTGTCTGCTTAAAGCTTGTGTCAGTGAGATAGAAAAGCAAGCTAATTGTGTGTGTGTACTTAGAACACCCACACTCCAACATACACACTCCTGTTGCATGTGTGCAACTCAAATGCCTGTAGTGTTGTAGCTACTCTGGCATCTCACCTTCATTTATTCACTCTCACATACATACTCTTGCCTGCGACATCCAGCCTCTCAGCTTCTGCACAGCTTTAGCCCTTTATCACATAGATACACTGTCTCGCTCTTTGTTCCCACTCTCACCCAGCCCCACCACACACATTCTGTTTATCCTCCCCCTTTGCGTCAGCACTTCTGTCCCCTGGGACATGCACTCGGCCATTCCCCACACCATTTTATGCATGTGCCCCCCCCACCCCCATGCACAAGCCACATCCATGCCTCTTCACACAGCCTACTCCGGTCCAGCTGGGATGTGTTTCTATGGCTTGTGGAAGCTGAAGGGGCATACTTCTTACTTGGCACTAGCAGAGATGAAGTCTATGCAGCAGCAGGTCCAGCTGTTGCTCAGCTTCTTCCCTGCATGGATGCTTTCTTTATTCAGCCTCTCCCACCACCTCCCTGGACGCTGATATCTCTTCCTAAGTCTCATGTGTCCCACCAGTTTCCCCCAGTGACTGCCGCAAGGGGAAACAGCCTATAGGAGCCGTCTCCAGAGCTCTGTCGATGGTCACCGCTCACTTCAGGTTTCTGCAGCTCCAAATTCAACATGACAGCAGAGGCCTCTTGTCACCGAGAGGTTAATAAAAGGATGATAGTAAAAAGCTCGCTCCGCTTGCCAGGATAAGAGTGCAGGCAGAGATGGCCACCATGCCAAGTATTTGTCACTGTCAAGGTCCCCTGCAGCCTCAAACCAATTCCGGATCCAAATGAAGAAGGCCTGGCTTTACCCGAAGTGTAATCTGCTTGTCATTTCTAATACATATGCCTTTTCTTTAAGTGATAAATTGCTGAGGCTGCCAAGGCTGAAGGGCTATGAACCACTAGGAGATGAAGTGCTCCATATTCTCCCCTGTGGCCTGAGACAGTCTGTAGTGGTCAGTATAATGCTTTGCATTTCCCTGACTCTTTCCTCAGCCTGCATGGACCTGGAGATCCTGAGCTCACAGGACCTGATGTTGTTATGGGGCTTTTGTTTATTCCTGGGGAAGTCCCAGTTCTGCTAATGGCCACAGACCTAGATGGACATAGAGCCCTCTCTTCTGCACTGAAAGTCACTCCCCTTTTGGACTCACTCCACCTATGGATCCAGCTCTTTCCAGAGCAGCAGAACAAGTAGAAGCCAGCTTTGACTTTGGACTTTCCAGTCATGGTCTCTGCTTTGGAGATCTACCCAGGCCCCTGGGCTCAGCAAGGCTTATGGCCTCCATGATTCTTTCACCATGGCCTTCTCCAAAATGTGCCTCTGTTATGACAGAGTAGGAGGGAAACCCTCCTTCATCCCAGATTACAATAAGTGTGGCAGAGGAGAGGCCAGGCTCCAAATCAAATCATATCATAGGACTGGAAGAGACCTCATAAGATCATCAAGTCCAACCCCCTGGGAATTAGAACCCAGGATCTTCTGCACATTAAGCAGAGGTGCTAGCCACTACACTATTTGCAGAACTAATGAGAGCTGACCTCAGAAAGCAGCATTTCTCCCATTGGGTAGTTAAAAGGGGAATTGGGCCAAGATCCACCAACATAGCTTTCCTCCCAGCACAGTCCACCATCAACAGGGTCTCACCCATTTAATTTCTCCAGGGGGACTTCTTTTCCTTCCTTGCCTTCTAACTGCAGCCAGATCTTACTCCCACGTTAATCCACTGCAGTCCCTTTCCAATAACTCACCAGCCCCCTTGACCCACCTCCAAAGCTTCTCCCCCATCCACATCTCTCAGAAGTTTCAGCAGTTCATTTTTTCTTTTAACAAGTGATGCACAGGCTTCTTAGGAAATGGAAACCAAGATCAAGTAGCGAGTGTCCTCCCCTGAACTCCTCAGATCCATATGAGCTCTGACAAGCTGTGTTTCCTCCAGAGATGAGGCTAGTTAGCCCCTCTTTATGTCAATGTTTGTCTGATTACTACAAAATAATGATTAACCAGACGCTTCTGACATAACAGGTATTGCAGAAAGCTGGGCTAATTCTTCATAAGCCTCCCATGTTGCCTTTTATATATCAAAGTGAAATGTAATTATCTGTATGGCTCAGGGTGTAAATCAGGAGTGAGTGTCAAGGAAATTGTCTTCAGGGGTTTAGTTTACAGTGCAAAATATAAATGGACAGTTTTATGCTGCTATTACCTGTCTCATCTCCTTACACAATTTCATGTGCAAACACCTAGCTAGGGCAAAGTTGCCCATAAACCAGCTGCAGATACTTGGCGTCAAGATCACATCTTCCCACTCTTTTCCCTCTATCCAGGAAGTCAGACCCTTAAAAACTTCCAGGGCTAAATCTCTTCACCAAGAAACCATCCCCTTTCCCACCCACCAGAGCACTAAACTCTGAGGTGCCTCACCATTGCTGATCTGATTCAAAAGCTGCTTGGTGCCTCTGCTCCAAAGCAACGGCAGATGATGCTCACCAGAGCTGCATGTCAGCACTAATGTGCAAGGATGTATATGGGCATAATTAGCCAGGCAGCTCAGTAACGTATTAATAGCAAACATGTCTTATCAAACCACAGCTAATTCTCCCAGCTTAGCTTGAGCAGTGGTACTGCACCGACAGCAGCTCGTCCAGGTTCCTTGCCCTACGCAGAGACTTCTTCTCATGCCAGAAGAGCTTTGATGAGGACATACAAGAGCTCGAACTTCAGCTGACATGGCATCTTGGCCAAAACCAAGGTGCCAGGCAGCCAGCTGCATGACAGGGCCCAAAGGAGAGTGCAAGTAAAAACAAGAAAGTAGTTTCCACCTCTGTTAGCCTGCTTGGGGCTGCAATAGTTGGCTTCAGGGTCACTCCAGGGGTGGGGGGTGGGGGGCTGAATCCCCTTTCTTTACCCACCTCTGCACCAATGTGTAATTTTTAACCCTCTTTATCGAGACAGTCTTGGAAGAGGATGAACACCCCAGCTTCTCCTTTTGCTCTTCCTTTTTAATTAGCAGCATCCTATTGTCCAGGGGTTTCCACTACAGAAGTTTGCAGGTCCTAATGACAACTCCTCAGCCATCTTGAGATGTCAGAGACAGAAATCAGACCATACCCCCATGTGACTCCCACAGACATCATTCAGCACCATCTGCTGAACAATACCTGTCAGGGCTGATCACAGCAAGCATTCCGGCCCGTGATGTGACTTGTCTCACATCAGTAGCTAACAGGTCTGGCTGCAGTCCCGCTCAGATATAGATTTTTGTGCTCAATCACTGTTGACAACACTCCACTGGTTCTGGGGTTTTTTTGCTTCAGTTCCCTGAACGCATACATACGCACGTGTGTGCACTCACACAAACACACACACAGAGCCCTTGATCCTGAAAGAATATGTCTGTGCTCAGGAAGGGACTTCAAGGCTGGGATGGTCCTGCACATCTGTGCCATGGCTGAGAACAAAGGAAAGTGCTGGAGTTCTGGATTTTACAAACTCTGAGTTCCCAACCCCCAGCTGAAGTCAGCATTATTGGTTGCTGGAAAATCCAGCCTGTACTAATATCTGCAAGTGTCCCCTTGGGCTGATTCCTCTCTAGAGGTGTTTACAGCCTGAGTAATTCACCTGAACCCCCTCCCTGATTTTGGTTCCTGGAGGAGCTGTGATAACTTTTCCTGCAAGGAGCTAAACACAATCATCCACACAAGCCCCAGCCCATAGAGATACATACGTATAACACAATATGTTTCCCGAAAGGCACTGCGTGGCACTGCAATTTCTAGCAACAGTAGCTCATTAGAAGAGGGTTGGAGTCCCTTGCATTCCCCACCTTTGTTCAGCCAATATAACTCACACGTACATTCCCTTGGACTCTGCTCCTGCAGTGGCCAGGGTAGGTCCTCTGTTGAGGGATGGGATCAGAGAGTGGAAGGCCAAAACCAGAACTACCTGCAATGGTGTACATTGTTTGCAGCCAGTTCCCCAGATCCCAAACCACCTCTGTCATCTTATTTTTGGTTGGATTCCAAACCATCAGGGGACTGTTTCTGGCTCTGGTTCTGATGTGACCCAGAGAAGCCGTTCTCTAGAGATTTCTGCACAAGGTGATGGACAGTCTCTGTGGACCAGCTGCTTTCTCAAGATGTATGTCCTGGGGCTGGGGGTAAGATCACTTAGGAACTGCTCAGGACATTTTAGCTCCTTAGAATATGAACCTGACTCCTCATTTGGATCTAGCCTCTAATTTTCAACCAGCTCAAATCTAATCTGTATCTGTAGGCCTAATGTCTGTAGGCCATGTCATATACAACTGTATTACTATGAGCAACCCCCTCTACTAGATGGAGTCAGATCTGTTCACCAGAGTGTCACAGGAGCTATATACCCTGTAATGGTGATTCTCCTTTAGGGCAAGGGGGAAGTTAGCTCAGTGGTCTGGAAGCCAGAGGGGCTGGGTTTTGTCTCACCCTAAACTTCCAAACAGCTATCCTGTGCAGCACTACCAACTGACCTGTCTTACCCCTACGGAAGGAGAGCCGGACTGTGCCATCTTCAGTCAATGTCTATTCCCATGGATTTCTTTCTGAACACTCCCAGACCCAAAGTATGCTGCTGCTTATCTTGAATACAGCCATCAGACCCTAACCCAGAGAGGGTAGGAGAAGGAAGCCTTTGAACAATAGTACTTATTTATCAGGCTCTTTAGGCTGTGTGAGCTCTGAGGAAAGGGGCATCTGCCTTAGGTCACAGTGTCTGTCATAATGCACAAGACAGGAGGAAGATCTGGCTTGCATTGCCAGGCTCCCAGTAGAAGCAGTTTTGCTCAGGGTTGCTGGCATTGTAAATGGTGGTTTAACCTACTTACAATAGTAATCCCTGTAATAAAGGCATTTTTTATCTTCACAGCACAAATGGGGCCATGAAAAAGAGGCGGGGAAGCTGTCTGGGAAGTTCCTCCAGTGAGTTGTAGCATAAGCCTGGAGAACAGTGGCAAACCAAACCTCCTCACTTACCCCCCCGCCCCCGAAGCTGAGAGAATTCTTTCCAGGAAGGGGTCGACCGTGGCTCTGTCCCTGGCAATAAATAAATAAATAAATAAAACCCTCCTTTTCAGTCATACATCTGGAGCAATATTAGATCATCCAGGTTTCTGTTGCAGTCAGAAACCAAATTCCTCTAATCCCAACGACCATCTGGCCAAATCGCTTGCATCACAGCAATTGCATCCACACCAAACCAAGTGACTGGTATGTCAGCAGACGAGGCTGTACAGTCTTGTGAAGGGGGAGCGGGGAGGATTAGGAGGTCTAGTGGCATCTCTGCCACGGGTGCCTCACATGACTTTGGTCATGTCACTTTGTCTCTTTGTGCCTTGATTCACCATCTCTAACATGAAGATAATCACTGATTTGACTGCTCAGACAGCTGTGCTCTTTAGGGCAGGCATTGATCCCTTGCCATGAGTCTGAACATCACCTTGCACAATGGAGCCGGGATTTCAACCAGGGGTCTGGACACTGCAGGTAATAGCCAGCTGTGGCAGTCTCCTTTGTTTGTAATCATCCTGTACATCCATCCAGCAGTGCTGCTTCTGAAGTAATGATTTTGGTAAATCACCACCTAGCCCCACTTGCAAATGTAGCTGGATTGATGCATTCTGGGACTTCTTTAAGCCTCTTTCAGTTGCTCAGAGAACTGGCTCTTAGATAATTTCTCAATGGGGGGCTCTGCATTGCGGGATGGCTGAGTTGAACTGGGACAACTGTTGGTGGGTGGCTCCTAGTGCAAACTGGGGGAAAACACTGAAGGTGATGGCACCAGCAGAAAGGCACGTGATGCTAGCCCATGTATACTAACCTCCTAGCACTGGTAAAAGGCAAGGGAGAGTCTTGGGTTGGTAAGGTCCCATCTGCATGGTACAGGCAAGTCATTGTACTGAATTCATGGGATCAAAAGGGTTCTAGCCAACAAGCTGCTGCAGCACCTTTCTGACCTGTGTAGACCAGGTCAGGTCATGCAGCCCATCAAAATGGTCAGAAGAATATCTGTGGCATCATTAGTTGAGCTAGCCTTCCTTTCATCCATGTTTGCTTTTATTCCCAGGCCTACAGAAAAAACACTCTTTTTTCCCCCCTCCCTTCCTCTCTTTAAAGTTTAGCTGCATTCTGGAGCAACTGTCCAATTGCCCTTCGCTCATCATCACACTCACCTAGCTCCAGTTAATGAGATGCAGGCCTGAGTGTTTCTATGACTCCGGCTTTGATAGGATCTTGGCTAAATCCTTCCCTGCTCACCCGTTTCAAGATCCTCAGATATTGAACTATCTTCTCGGTTGCGTGCCTGCTATGTGGAATGGCTTTCAGAAGAAAATCCATATGCGCTCTGCATCTAAGCAACTGGGTGTGAAACCAGGTCTCCTGGCTTTTCCTCTCCAATGTGGGGGTAACACAGCCATGCAGGGAGCATTTTTTAAAATACATTTTTAGGGTGGAACTGCTTGCTTAGTCAGCCAGAGCTGCATGGTGGGAGCTGTACTGTATTTGCTCTGTACAGCTGTGTACAAAGGCAGTGCTGCCAGCAGCAGGCATAAGAGAGAAACACAGACAGATAGATAAATAGTATGCCTTGTGACAGAAGGAACATGTGGGGAAAGCAATGATATGCATAAACAGATGTGAATGAGTAAACAGTTGGCTGTGAATGGGGTTAGATAGATAGATAGATAGATAGATAGATAGATTAAGATCTAGGAGGATAGACATATAGGTAGGATGGGGCAGGCCAGTAATTGCAACAGAGACCACAGCTCCCACCAGCATAGCAGTGCGCATGGCAGCAATACAGCTTGTAAAGACAAAGAAGGGACTTATAGCTAGGCTCAGAAGCACACCATAAATATCAAAGCCCTTGATTTTAGCATGTGCAAGTTGGGTTGATCTAGCCAAGGCATTTGCTTCTTCCCAGTGAATGTTGGGGTTCTCCATCTAATAATAATAATCAAGTCGTGGCTTTTAAACTGTCTCTTCTTGTCAGGTCATTGTGAAATAATATTAAACTGGGGGACAGTGGGGAGAAGAGGATGAAGAAATCCAGTTCTTCTTGCTGCAGCATTTAATAAATGTTGACATTTTTGAAGAGGGAACTGTCTAGTGTTTTACGGTACTCGTATGATCGAAGCAGGATTAACAAGATCCAGAAATTGTTCTCTCACTGAGGAAGAAAGACAAATTTGCTCGTGACTCTTATTCAGGATGTGATTATACCTGTCCTTCCTTTAGAGGATGAGAAGATAAAGACATGCGGGAAATAGCCCTCAACAGTTCCCCAGATCTGAGGCTGGGAGACCAAACAAATGTCGTCCCCCATTGTCCCCCCACCAGTGTCTCTCACACTGTCTGAATTCTGTCTCCTTAGCGTGGTTGTGTACTAGGGCTGTCTGTCCCTCATCCACTCAGCTCGCTTGCTTCCCCATTTGACCTGCCTTATTTTTAGACACCTCTTGTAGCTATCCCCGCTGTAGATTTCGGCAGCTTTGATTGCGGCAGCCGAGGTGGCAAATGGAAAGTGCAATTTCAAAATTACCTTTCGCGTGTGGTTTGGAATAATAACTGTCGCATTAGACAGAAACAGGCTCCATCTCACTCCTGAGTGTCTGTTCATCACGAGTACCTGATGCTCTCTGTCCTTCCTCCCACCCCACCCCCATTCTTTCATCATGCATTTTGACTAGTGTTATCTGCCTATGCTAACCATTCCTGACTGCCAACCAAGAGCAATTGCTTGCCCACTCAGACAACCAGCAGCCAGTAGCTCACCTGCCCATCCTAGTGAACAAGCAAAGGCAACCTACCACATTATTGCTCAGCTACCCAGCCTATCTGGCCAGCAGTGCTCTCACCATCTGCCAGATAGCGAAACTGAGTCACAGAGAAGTAAAGTAATTTCCCCTA
Source organism: Podocnemis expansa (assembly GCA_007922195.1). Lineage (NCBI taxonomy): Eukaryota > Metazoa > Chordata > Testudines > Podocnemididae > Podocnemis > Podocnemis expansa. The sequence continues at coordinate 22,381,218 of ML682025.1, forward strand.
GGCCACATTGGCCGGTGACACAGAATAGGCCATTAGCTACTAGATCATACTTTATTCTGAGGTGGAAAGCTCCTCCACACAGAGGGAGGCTGGGCTGGGAGGACTTATTAGGTGAGGTGGCATTAGGGTATATCTATCCCAGAAGTGGGGCTTGATAGTTCTAGGGTATTTTCCCTCAACTGGTTCCATCCTGTCTTTTACTAGTACAAAGAGCATGGACAAAACAAAGCTACTAATACTCTCAAAGCTGAGTAGCTCCTTACCCTGTCTCTGATGGGGAGGTGAGAAACCACTGACAAGCCAAATGGAAGCACAGAGAGCCTTAAAAGATTAAAGGAGGGCTATTGTGTCCTCTGTCAGGTGGACTTGTTTGTACCTGCAAACTACCCCCTGTTCCCATCTGTCTTTGATGGGAATTCCCCTGAAAACTTCCTCCCTTGGAGAAAAGGAGGTAAATCTCTCTTTTTGCTGAAGCAGCCAGGATTCGCAGCTCAATAAAAGCCTTATTGAACCTGTAATGGGTCTTCCCTAATAATCACTCATATGGCCACATTTGCTAGCTGGGGAGGAGGCCGGGTGGGGCTCCTAGACTGCTGTTTGGCTGCAGTGGGGTAATCCCTTGAGTCGACTTCTGTACCCACAGACTGATACTGCCTGCTTGAGCATTGGCTCAGTGGCAACAGATGCAGGCAGCTCTATTTCAAAGCCACTTGGATTCTCTAGACCAGTGGTTCTCAAACTTTTTTCCTCAGGACCCAATTGAAAAAAATCATTTATACCCCTGACCCAAAAATTATATTTCAGCAATGTGTGCCAGTCTTGCAAAGGCAGCAACAGGGGACGCTGTGACCCAATACCAGAGTGTCTATGATCCAATATGGGTCCCAACCAATGGTTTGAAAACCACTGCACTAGACCAGCAGCGCCTTTCCACACATGGCCACTCAAGTGTGAACTCCCTACTGTGTTACACCAGTTACAGCAGCTGCACTGAGACCAGAATTGGATCCCAAGAGCTGGTAGGCAGCTGATAAATCCAGCTAATGCAGAACATGTGACCCCATTTTCCAATGTACATGGAGTGTAACCATGATGGACATCACTTCCCCCAGTATGAGTGACACCGAACTGGTCATTGAGACTGGTGTAACTCAGTACAACCAAAAAGCCATCTGGAGGATGTCCCTGCATTGGCCCTTGGCACAAATCATGAAGGTCATTCCAGGTTACTGGAGCTCAGGGTAGAACTATCACTAATTGGCCTGTGGAAGACGTGACCCTAGAAGGACACAGCAGACTACTCATGTGATGGGGACTGAACATGCATCCATACTGACATTTACACTTGGAAACTGGGCAGAGACCCCAAATGGAGAAGGAGGAGAATGTTTTGTTCTGCAGCAGCCTGAGCTCCACCTGGTTTGCGAATAAACAGATGTCCCTTCAGCAGCAGCCAGGACAGCAAAGGCAGGCTTTGGAAGCTCTCCTCCCATCTCTTGTCCTTCCAACTAAGTTCTTCCATTGGCAGAATTCCCTGCTGTGGTGCCAGAGCTCCTAGGAGATGGGCCTGAACCAAATGGACCAAACACCCCTGGATTTTGCAGGTGTCGGAAATCTGAGATCCTATCTGAGAAGCCAAAATAAATGAGGGAAAGCAGGGACTGTTTTCCATTATCTGCACCTGGTGTTGTCTTTGTCTGGAACACAAAATGGGTGGCAAAATGGTCACAGTGGTGCAGGCAGGGGTTAAAGTAAGGGAGAACACACAGGAACTGCATTCCTGGGCCCCGTATTTTTTGGCGGCCAGCGTTCCGGGGCCGCCTAAAAATAGGGGAACGCTCCGGAGTGCTGCATCCGGAGGCCCTTAAAAATAGAAAGAACACGCTGGAGTGCAGTGTTCTGGCATGTTTCCCTACGGCCAGCTCAGGGAAGGGTCGGTGGGCTGGTGTGAGCCTGGCCACCCCTCCCCATGTTTTCTGGGGCCTGCAGAAGCCCTGCCCCTTCTTGCTAGGCCCGTGTCCCTTTCGCCAGCCAGCCAGCCAGTGTTGCATCCTCCGTCCCCCTGGCCTGGCCCAACCTGGCCTGGCTCCTCAGCAGCATGGGAAAGGTTGCCCTGGGGGCTGGGGACAGTCAGGTTCTGGCAGGGAAAGCGTACAGTGGGATGGTTGGGGAGATGTGGAGGGGTTGGGGGGGCTTAAGGTAGTGGAGTGGGGCAATGGGGACAAGGGAACTGAAGGTGGCTGGGAAGGTGTGGAGGGGGTTGGAGGCTGAAGGGCATGGAGTGAAGATGGGCGTGCTGGGGGTGGGGAGTTAGGAGGGCTGGAGTGGGAACATGGGGGCATAGAACTTACGAAACTGGATTCAGGAAGACATGGGGAAAGAGGGGTCTGATGGGGAGCAGGTGTTTTGAGTGCAGTGGGGCAGTAGCTGGGGTGGGGGGCAGTAGGTGGAGTGGGGAGGCAGAGGTGTGTGGGACAGTAACTGAAGTTCATGCAGGGGAGCTCAGATCTGCATGAAGGGGGATCTGGACCTGCTTAAAGGGGGTCCAGACCTATGTGAGGGGGCCCAGAAATTTATGAGGGTTCCAGGGCCCACCAAATTATACTTTAACCCCTGGGTGGAGGATATTCTGTGCCTACTCTGCATCAGCATTAGTGATAACACTAAGGGACAGTCAGGGTCTGATCATGTGTGTTCTTGAGAGATGCCGAATGACCCACGCTGCTGCCAATTTCAGCTGGAACAGATGGTGCTCAGCAGTAGAGCCAGTGGAAGACAGACCTTGGAGAAATGGTTTTTGCATCTTGGGAAAATTTTGAAAATTTTCTCCATGCTGAGGCAGGACAAAAAGTTGAAATTTTTCAGAAGCCAGCAATCAGAAAAAGAATTTGGTTCAGATCAATGGAGGCAGTTTGCTTTGGCGTTTTTCCTTTTTTAACTCAAGTAACATATGCTTTTTATTTTCCCTGTTGACCTTTTTTTTTTTTTTTTACTATAATTAGCTTAAATATCCAAAATGAACATTTGTTTCAACATAAAAAAAATTGAAGACAATGTCAAAATGGGACATGTTGACAGTTTCAAACCTCTTTTCCCCCAAAATGTTTCTAAATAGAAAATTCATTGAAACAGAACCTCCCCAACAAACAGTTTTAGTTTTGACAAATCAGCATTTTCCAATAAAAAAAGTTTCACTGAAAAATTCCCACCCAATTCTCTTTAGCACCATAAAGAACCCAGAGGTACTTGCTGTTAGTTGATCATATCTAACATTTGCATGCAGCATTGCCTACTCCAGCTTTGTTTGCATCTACCCCTGGCCTGATGTTGGCATCTCTGAATGCTTTAAGTGTATTAATTTTGTCAGAAGACATTGTCAAACCCACTTCTCTTCTGTGTTTGCGTTTGGGAGGCTGGCTCAGAAAAATACATTTCATTTTCAATCTGGCCCACTGAACACTGATTGCAGACAATGATTTCTTCTGCTTTCCAGTCATCCCTGAGTCGTCCTCTTTTCTATTCTGAGTTTATGGTCACTGAATCCGGATTTTTGTTGTTATTTGCCTTTGTTCCACATTTTAACCTTTGTCAGTGACTCAGTCATTGTGAAATTTCTGTTCAGTGACCTATAACACCCTAATTTAGTTGGCATTTTGATCTTGACTTCCTGGTGTACAGTGTGTCATGTGCCAGGCCCCTTCATCCTTCCCCCCATAAGCCTCCTCTAGTCTGTCTCCCTATTTTACTCCTTCATTCCCTTCTACCTTTTAACGTCTCCTCCTTCCTTCTGAATGTTTCTTTTTCTCCTCCAAGGTCTCCTCTTCCTTTATCTCTCACTCCTTCCATCCTGCCTTCCCTGTGTTTTCTTATTTTTCCTTTCTTCCAAATTCTCCTCCGCTTCCTCCCTGATTCTCCCTCTGTTTCTGCACCATGCTGTGTCACTGAGGGGTGCTGCTTTGAAAGGAGCCATCTGTTGATCCTCTCAAGCTGAGAAGGATGAGGGAATAGCATTTCAGCTGAGGCTGGAAATTCTGGCAGAGCAAGAAGCATCAGCAGTGGAGATAATGGTTGTAAACAAGCTGTGTGGGGCAGAGCACATCAGTCTCTTGGGGACTGGGGACCAGCAGCAGGTAAATGTGTGTGGTCCTTTCCATTACTTCTTGGAGAAGAAGGATCTTTAGCCCCTGTGTCAAGGAGGGCACAGGAGAGCGTGACTCTGCTTTAGGTGAGGTAAGCCCAAGGTGATGAAACATTCTGCATGTAGTGTGGTAGCTGCTGACTGGGTCATAGCTCCTGAATCCTCTGTAGTCACCAGCAAAAAGGAAATAAAAGACCCTTCTTGGTTTATCACCTCTCCTTGCCTGGGGAACTATGCAGGCTGTTGAACATGGGGCCTGCAGGAGACAACCTAACCCCGCCACAACCAGTCAGTGTTAAAGCTGGTTTGACTGACTTGCTGCTTCCTTCCCTCTGCCTGTTTGCTGTGCAGCTCCTTTGATGTCTCATATACTGGGGACCCAGCTACTCAGCCACCACGGGTTTCCCCTCACAAAGAAAGGCTGGCAGATGCAAATAGAGGGGCAGAGTTTTCCTTGGGCCCATAACTAGCTGGGCAGCAGCTGAACGATCTGCGTTGTGCAAGTGTATCTGTGACAGGCAAAGCTGAATTCCCAAGAACAGGCCAATTGGAGGCTCATTGCTCGCTACAGCCATCCCAGCCCATCAGCTGTGAGTGCTGGTGCCATCAGGCCTCCATCTCAGGAAAGGGAGAGAGGGGACAGGGATTGTGTGAAAGCGTTCTTCATTTCCAACTCCCACTCTGTGACAGACTGGAGTGATAACTATAATATCCAGTCTCTGTGAGGCAAGGGGCATGCTAGCAAACCAGACAGTTGCAGATTAGGTCCCCCACACCTCTTTGACTCATGTTCCAGTGTATTTTCCTTTCAGGAGGATTCAGCTGTGAATAGCTCTCAATGGAACACAAGCACATTGTTCCCTCTGGTCCAAGGTTTCTATGCCTCTAGCCATTCTGACAGCTGGAAAAGCTGCCCACAAACCAGGGAAGTTTCCCCATGTAATTTTTCTTTCTGACAGTGGTGCTTTGGAAAGTGATGCTTTACAAAATGGCTCTGCAGGCCCCATCCCTATCATGTCTCTCTGACTCCAGATCAAATATGCTCCATTTGCGACAAACTTGCAGCTTGCTAACCAGTGTGCGACTGTCCTGTGGAACTCACTGTCATGAGCTATCAGTGGCTATGTCTATACTACAGGGCTCAGTGAAGTTGACTTAATAAAGTCTACTTAACTCTTAAAGTTGACTTTAAGGGCAGGAGTTATTAAGTTGACTTAAGCAAGTGCTTAAGTTGACTTAATGAACTCCAAATGTGCCAAGGGAGTTGCTTAAATCAACTTAAACCTCCTTAAATCGATTTAAGCTCCTCATGTAGACGTACCCATTGGTAGCTCAACAGGAGCCCAAAAGGATGGAACATTAACATAGCCAATGAACACATGCAGAGCTATTACAGTAGATATTAAACAAACGAATAAACAGAGCTTTTGGAAAGGATATAAACCCTCTTGCTTCACTGAACAAGTCCAACTGTAACTGATGGAAGAGGAGTAAGGTTATCCCATATCAGCCTCCTCAGGATTGCTTGTCCTTTCTCCAATGCACCTGCTAGTGGCCATTGCCAGTGACAGGATGCTGAACTAGATGGCGCCCCGCTCTGATCCAGTCTGGTAATCCCAAGCTTCCTCAGAAGGTGACACTTTAATGGCCTGATGTTCAGACATGCTGAGCTCTCTCAGCTCCCACAGAGTGATAATACACAGCCCCTCTGAAAATCAGACCATCTTCACATCTCAGTGCCTCAGTTTCCCCTTCCATGAAATAAAGAAGATCATAAGGTCTCCCTCATCTTCACAAAACACTTTGAGATCTACTGATGTGGCACAGCTATGGATTAATATGTTATTAACAGAAAGAAACAACACACAAAAGAGATTTTGGAATAACTTAAAAGGCAGCTCTCTCTAATAACTGCCCTCTGCATCTCCCTGTCTGCCTGTCAGTGAACTTGCCTGGCTGTCATCATTGCAGAAGAGGAGCACCTGTTTCATCTTTCAAAGAACAAGCTTGCTAGGCCAAAGTTCATCCCCAGCAGAAGCCAAGAGATGTTGAAGTCAGGGAGAGCTGCAAATGCCCAGGGGGGAAGCACAAAAGGCACACCGGCTCCTTTGGCAGCTCCCGCATCTCTGTCACCGTGGGTGCATTGTAACGAGAACAAGAAAGAAGGAGATAACGGAGAGGGAGGAAAATAAAGCCTGTTTTTCTTCCCTATTTAGAATGAAAAGCAAGCTGTGGTGCACAGGCCTATCAGATCTGTCAGCTTGGCACCTGGCAGGAGGAGGGAAGGGTAAACGCTATTGTGCACCCCATTCTGCTTGGCGGGCTCCTCTCATTGGCTTGGGGGGGAGAAGAAACACTAGCGCACAGTAAGGAAAGGGGTGTGTGCAGGGGAGGGCCGGGGGACTGAGACGTTTGTTATCAAAATGGAAATGCGGTTCTTTGTTGATGAAGGTGTATCTGCTTCCCATTGTCTCTCGCACAAGTCCAGTGAAAGGCGCCTTTGATGGCTCCATGTTTGTGCACCGGCTATGAAATTGCTTTAGAAGACAATGAGAGCTCGTGTTTATTGATAATGAAAAGGAGGTGAAGGCTGCGTTTCTCTAACCCAGCTTGCCGCCGCAGCGCAATTTCCCCAGGAACAGACGTCAAAGGCTTGCAGAGAAAATTGGGATGCTGGGCCGGTCCGGCGAGCGGGTGATAGACAGGGAGCCTCATAGCTCCTGTTCAGGGCTAATGTGGCCATCTGGCCTGATTTAACAGGGATATTCCACTCTAAATCTTTAAAAATCCTCCAGGCCGCTCCCCAGCACATCAGCTTCCATTAGCAGTGGAGGAAAGAATACCTCCGTCTGACATACATTACACTTGCTTCAAGGAGTCCATTATCCCGCACGCTGAGATGTGATCCTCCTCAAAGAGAGACCTGGCCATCCTAAGCCTTTCGGCAGAGAGACACCAAGAAGGCATTCCATTGTCCTCGGGGTGCCCATGTATGGGAGGAAAAATTCCTTGGAAGCTCATCCAGACACAAGAGAGGAGGGAGTCTGGGGAAGCTATGGTAGCTGATGGTGGGTATCACAGCCAGTATCTTGGAGAGGGTGGCAATTTGCAGGAGTACATTGATTCAAGGGACTCTGTTTAGATTCAACTCCAAACGGAATCATAGAAATGGCCGGGCTAGAAAGGACAGCAGGCGATCATCTAATCCAGCCCACAGAGAGGTAGGAATTTGAAACCGAGGGCATTTCACAGATCTGCCTATGCTATAGCATTAGGATAGGAATAACTTGAGCACCAAACTTATTCCTGGGCTCTTATGCTCACCAAATGACCCTGATTAAAAGAGAATCCAGTTCCCATCAGTGAACAAAATCTGAATAGGAAAAGGTCCCTGTTCCTGCAGGCACTTACATTCTCATGAATACACCCATACCTCCTTACAGTGAAACACATGAACAGCCACATACAGGCATCCTTGCAAACCTGTTTCCAAAAACCAAAGTGTATGGACAGGCCCTCTGTCTCCCACACATAGTACAAAAACAGTGATTCACATGAAGGCACAAGGGCAACCTGCAAAGATCATCAACATCTTTCAGCTCTAAAAACCTGGAACTCTAATGCTTGAGCTAAGAGCACCTCCACTTGCTGGTAGTAGTAGTAGGCTGTTGTCCACTCTACATACAACTTCCCCAAGCACAGATACACTCCCATATGCACAAAAGCTATATAACCTGGTGGTGACACTAAAGCACAACTCACAAGTGGACAAATCCACATACACCTTCCTTGCACCTGTGTATACTCCCATGGCTTTGACAGGTGCACATGCTTGGACTCTTACACTCATGCCGCCTCTCACACAGTTAACCAGGCAATCTCACAACAACTGTTGCTCCAGCCCAGCCAGGACAGCTCTCCTCCACTAACACCCCACGCTGACACATGCAACTTACGCTGCCCGCCTTCCTACCGCTGCCCCTCTCGTAAAGCAGCCCCAAAACAGGTTATGAGGTGCATTTGTGTACATATATATAAACACACAATGCATTCCCCTCTCTCTCATTAGTTAATAGCAGCTTTAATAGGAGTGTGTCTCTTTCTTCACCTATCCTCCCTCAGATGAAAAGTTTAATCATACAGTCATGCTCAGCCAGGCTAGTGCCTTTATCTGCGCAATAAAGAAATGGTTTATGGCAGATAGACGGTTCAGACTGAGCTGTCAATTTCACACAGGGTCTTATCAGTGCTTGCACATGGTGTAAGTCCGTCAGAAATTAGACGCGGGATTCACATGTCTAACAAGCAGGGTTAAATGCTTTCCCCCCCCTTTTCTCCCCCCCCTTCACCGATTATACCATCAGTGGCAGCTTTAAAAGGACAGTCTTGCCCGCCTCCCTGGTGAAAGACATTAATTTATTGTAGTCTGCTCTTTATTTGATTATCGTTTTATTAAAACCACCCCAGGCGATAGAATTTCTGCTAGAACAAATCCTCCGCTCCTGCGTTTAATCTATTACCAGCCCAATTTATTCCCAGGCAAAACCAAGTGGCTCATGTTTGCTGTTGCGGTCTCATGTCCCTTCCTGCAAGGATGAATGGCATCCTGAGGCCTAGACATGAATGGGGCTTCATGTTTCTCGTGCTAGACAGCAGTCTACCCCTGTGCCCCAGCCCAGAGCAGCTTCCAGTGTTAGAGATCTTGTTACAGGGAGCTGGACCCCTGAAGCGTGGCTCAGCACCCCTGCACTAGAACAGGTGTTCCCAGATGGGCCAAATAAGAAGGTTGAGGAGCATGTGTTGTTAAATGCTCCCTGAGCAGCAGCAACAGGACGTTCCCTTGAGAAAGGGTTTCAGAGTAGCTGGAGGAGGAGGGGAGAGAACTTTCTGGAGGGAAGAGAGTGTTCAGGGAGAAAGCCCTGGGAGGCAACGATCATCTGGAAGAGGAAAGAATGCAGGCCTGAAGCAGGAGGGCCCGAAAAGCAAAGGGAAGATGTCACTGGGAGCTGTTGCCCTGGTGGGCTGGAAAACTGTGTTGTTTTGGTTGAGGATTGGAAAATAAAACTATCTGAAAAGAGTCTCTGGATGTAGCAATCAGTCTGTCGTGGGCTAAGGCAAAGCAGCACCGTACAGATCTCTAGCCCTAGGGGAAGTCATGGTTCCCACGTTCTTCAGTCCTTGACTTCAATTAATGGACCAATTCTTGCTCTGGAAGTTTCCTTTCTTCGTCGGGACCAGAGGAGTTTCAGTCGCCACATATTTGGGAATCCTCACGTTCTTCTTTGAGTGCTGCTTGGATACATTCAGTAATAGGTGTACGTGCGTCAGCACACGATTAGTCAGAAACCTTTTAGCTCTAGCCTGTCAAAACAGGGCTGGTAGCCAACACCCACTGGCCACACCATGGCTATATATATGGCCGCAGTCCTGCCCCTCCTCAGCTCCATTTTTCCGCCCTCAGCAATGGTATCTGAACAGCCCGCTCCTCATGATCGCACAAGCATCCTGTCATTTATGAGCCACTCGCTTGATTGGGAGAACCTCTTTGTGGACATGGTTCCACTGGAAAGAGCTCCCACACAGCACTCTGCTACAGTGAAGGAACGCCACTCCTCCCTGCCACCTGCCATGCTGGGGTTAAAACCTTGTGCCACCTGCGGCAAGGCCTTCCCGCGGGATTATCCCCACGAGAAGTGCCTCTGGTGCCTGGGCAAGACCCATCTGGTCATCAAATGCTCTATCTGTTGGTCCTTTAAACCTAGGACCATAGAAGACTGAGAGCAAAGGCACTGTGTGTTGGCCTTGGAGCAAGTGCAGCAGCCTATCCTTGAAGCTTTGGGGATACATTTGGCACCATGCGCCAGTTCGGCACCAGAGCCGTCCCAGCGTCACTCTCCAGACAGCAAAAGATGCACTTGGTACCAGCCTCGGTACCAAAGCGTCGGCACCCCTTCACATCTCCTCAGGACCAGCAGGAGCTGGTACCGGTTCCCTCAACCCCAGAGGCCTTTGAGGCAGCAAAGGCTCTTCTCCTCTTGCCAACACCTCCCAACCCAGTACCACCCAGAGAGAGAGGCAAATTGGCCTTCCTTTCAGGTGCCCAGTCACCCCAAACAGGCACCAATCTCCCTCTCTGGTCTCGGTACCGAGCTCCTTGGTACCAGAAATGGGTGCCCAGAAAAAGGCCCCTGGCACCATTAGGGGACAGAGCCTGAGAGCCTCACCTTGGGGCCGTATCACTTTGTCCCCACTGGCACCGCCGACTAAAGCTCCTCCCATGGTGCTGAAGCTGAGCCCAATGCGGCTCCGGGAACCTTCTCAATCCTGGAGTCCCGAGGAAGGGGTCTTGAAGGGGAGTAAATGGCCCCACACACAGTCCTTGGTGCCAACACCTTACAGGTACCAACCCCCTGAGTGGGCTCCTCAGGAGACCCCACCACCCTCCTGTGGTACTGATTGGCCTTGTCCAGCACTATGTCCTCTGGTACCCGACATAGCCCTGAACCCCAGGCCCCGCTCCTATACATGGGACCTCACGGCGCATTTTGATTTCCTCCACCATGTGTGTGCTCACGTGGGGCTGGAGGCTCATTACTCTATGGGACCTAGTGACACTCTCTTTAGCCCTGGGCTCATGTCACCTTCTGAGCCCATAACAGTTCCCCTGCACCCTAGCGTGCAGGAGATTGCTGTGGCGTGATGGCAAACTCCTGGGTCCATCTCCTTGGTCTCCAATACCATGGGACAGAAGTACCAGGTCCCTGCAGAAAATTTTTCCCTTCCTCGCCTACCACACGGCACCATCTCAAGGGGTGGTGGAAGCAGCCTTAGGCCCCAGACAATTTCCCCACGACCCTCTTCTGAGGTCTAGAGAGGTGGGGGAATTAGACCTGTTAGGCTGGAAGGCTTACTCTTCCTCTGCCTTCCAGCTCAGAATAGCCAGCCACCAAGCTCTGGTGGCCAGGTATGTCATGGACGTATGGGAGTCCATGAATAAATTCAGGCATCTACTCCCCCAAGAGAACAGGGCAGACTATGACATCTTCGTTGAAGAGAGTAGGCTGAAGTCCCAAGACTTGCTGTTATCTGCCTGGAACGCATTGGGCATGGCAAGCCACAGCGTGACTTCCACTGTGGTCCTGAGACAGGCAGCGTGGCTTTGGGAGGCAAGGGTACCCCTCTTCTCCCAGCAGGTCATAATGGACCTCCCCTTTGAGGGGGGGTTCCCTCTTTGTGGAAGGGTCAGATAGTAATTTTTGTGGTGCCCAGGACCCCCAAGGGGACCTAAAATATCTGAGCATGCTACCCTCCTGGCCCACTAGCCACTCTCCCAGCCCGTAATGGGCATCCTTCAATCCCTTCACCCTGTGGGTTTCTTTTTCCTTAGGGTCCTTCTTCCCATCTAGGACTGCAAAAGACACCATAATCCCCCACCCCCGGCTTTGTACCCTTCTGTATACCATTCATGGAGCCCTCAGAGGGTGATGGGGACCAAACATATATCCCTTGCATTCAAGGGGGAACACAATTTGGTCACAGAGCACTACACACATCACAAATCACCCCCTGGGAAAAATATTCCTGGTGGTTCTGTTGGAATACCCTTCAGGATTCCTCTTTCCATGAGGCATTCTGTTAAGAATGCCCCCCCAGCAACCCCGCCTAGGCAGCCCATACCTCTGATAGCTTATGGGGACATGCCTGGGACAAGGCTTTGATGAACCACCCTTCCCTATCTTGAAGGCTCGCCGCTCCCCCCCCAGGCTTCAAGTGCGAATACCAAGTACCCTTTGGGGAATAGTATTGGAAGGCTGTCGCCCCCCCCCCCCCAGTCCATAATTGATTAGGCCATGGCCAGGCAGCACAGTGGGACACCTCCATGGGGGTTTGTAATGGATCTCACCCTGCTCTCAGATATAGGTTAAGAGTTTTTCAGCTCAGGGTGCTCTACTTTGGGGAGGGGAGGCTCCTTCCTCCCCACCTTCCAAAAGAGAGGATAACATGGGAGATCCCAATGCTAGATGCCAGCCTCCTTTTTCTCAGAGTGTCTCGGTGACTACTGTCTCCCTAGGACCGACAGTAAACACCACCAACTGGCTTGCTGTCGGGGTGGGCCCCATGGGCCCCTTAGCCTTCCGCCTGATAGTGTTCATTGGTCCAGGTTCTGTCAGGCCTTACTCCACTAAGGCCCTGTCCCCTTGGCTCATACTGGTGGGCATTGCTTTCACTTTTCCTTATCAGGTGCCTGGTCAGTAGCTGGTAGGCGCACCTTCACTGGTCACTTGCTTACCTTATGTGCCCACGCTCCTTCCATGTTCCAGAATAGGGGCTTTTGACTTTGCCAATTATCTGATGTGAATACATCTCCTCTCACACTCCATTGTATTGGAGATCAGTGGAGTTCCTGTCTGGTCCCCCCCCCACACCCCCACCCCAGGGCAACACCCCGGGCGGTACCCCAGAACCAAGTGCACTCTTTCAGTGAGTTGTGTCATTTTCAGCCCCAGCACTCATGCACTCCAAGGTCACCTCACCCATTGTAATGCTGATACCCCCACACACCTCCTACACCTGGAGGGGGAGCTCTAATGACTCCGGGGGCCTTCCCATAGGGGGATGGGAATACTTCTCAGGGCAGACCCCTTATGTTGACTTCTTCGTCCCTTCCCAGTTAGGGGCAATATGCACTGGTTGGGTGGACAGTTTTCCCCAATCACGAAGTTTTTCCACCAAAGCGTTGTGGAGAGCTCCTTGGCCCTAACCTTCAGTGCCAGGTTTTCACCCGCCGACCCCACAAGAGCCACTGCTTACAGCCGTTGACTGGCAGCCGTTCTCTTCTTCCTCCTTGTGCTTCGACAAATAGTCATCAATACCCTAATCCAGGATCCACATGTTTCTTCCTGGCTTTGCCCAGTTCAGGCCCAGGGCTGTCAACAACCCCTTAGCTTTGTTACCACCCTTTCTTCCCTTAGGGTGGTGCCTTCTTTCCCCAGGAGGATTATCCTCCCACACCCATTTTATTGGCATCTCAAAAGTGTTGGTTTGGCCCCTTAGCACAGTGAGCTCATCCAAACTCTCCCTGGCTCCACACTCTTCCCATCCCTTCAGCCACCAGTGGCCACACCTTCTGTGGGCCTCTGAGGGGACATTCGGTACCTCCATTACAGTGTTGGCATTTGCCCACCAGGTAAACTGTTCTTGCCCCGTGGTTATTTGATGCCTCCCTTACAATCCCATGCCCTTTTTTCTCCTTAGGTAGATTGGTAGTGGGGTCTCCTTCTTCCTCTCTCTCTCTTACTTATTCCTCGTATAGGTCAGTAGGCCAGTAACTCTGGACTCCACCTTAGCCTTCCTATCAAAACAGCTGAGTCATGCATCATGAGCCTAAGACCAAGGGACGCACCCTGGTCGCTCTGTTTTGCCAGGTGCTTTAGCACCAGCCTCTTATGTCCTTGTATGGTGGCACCATATCTTTCAACAATAAGGTGACTCTAGGCCTCCCTCTGCCCTGCGGGTCATAGGCAGGGTACACCCGAGGGCTATAGACCTCAGCCCTTCCCCACTTAGGTCAGGCCGTTCATCCTACCGGCTCCCCCAGGCCTGGGGTTTGGCAGTTTCAGTGGTAACTGTGCTGAAGGCGGGAAAAAACCCAACTCCACCCGCCATCCTTCAGTATGGCTAGCAATCACCTATTACTAAATGTATCCGAGCAGCACTCAAAGAAAAACGGTGGGTTACTTACCAGTAACCACCATTCTTCGAGATGGGCTGCTCCGATTCATTCAGAACCCTCCCATCGTCCCCGCAACTTGGAGTTGGTGACTTTTAGGGACTGAGGAGGGGCTGGGCTGCAGCCATATATATATAGCCATGGGGTAGCCAGGGGACATTGACCGCCAGCCCTGTTTTGATAGGTTAGGGCTAAAAGGTTTCTGACCAATCATATGCTGAGGCACATACACCTATTACTGAATGAATCTGAGCAGCTCATCTAGTAGAAGGATGGTTACTGGTAAGTAACCCACCATTATTCCATCCCTGCCATAGGAAGATATGTCCTTCCAGAGAGAGAACAGGACCAGTTATCTGTTGATATTCAGTCTTCTTCTCCCTCAGCTGTTTCACCAGTGACTCCTACCTAACCTATCCCTGAGGTTTTCCCTACCACCCACTTCTCCTGGAGACACATGGGAGTCCTGTCTCTGTGGTTACCCCAGGAAAGACTCCCCCTTCCTCATAAATCTGGGAGTTCTTGGGGTGTTGATTGTCCTCTCCTTCATCTCTTCTCCCCTGTGACTGATAGAAGGCTGAGGAGGTTGCTGGAATAATTAACCCCTTCTCCCCTAAAAACTGTCTGCTACTGAATTAAACCTTGGTAGAAAAGACAACAGGGTGAAATTTTTAAACTAAAACTTTTGTTTGTCCAAAAATGCAGTTTGGGTTCTTCTGAAATATTTCACAAATTGCCATTCAATTTGCTGAATTGCTTCAGTAAAAAATAAAAATTAAAAAAAAACCCAAATACAATCTAAATTTTTTTTAGCTTTTCAAAATGAAACATTTTGAATTTTCTATTTGACATGACTTTGTTTCAGATTTTTCTCCTTTTTTTTAAAGGGATTAAAAAACTTGAAACCGAAATGAAATGTTTTGTTTTGGGTCAAACAAAATGTTTTTTTCAAACTGAAATGATTCCCCCCCCCCTTTTTTCCCCCTTTTCTTATACAGTTCAATAAAGCATTCAATGTTTTTGTTTTGTTTTGGTTTTGGTCAACACATATTTCATTCCATTTTTCTGATGGTTTTTGTTGTTGTTGTTGTTGTTTGACCAGTACACTGAAAAAATCAGTTAATTGCACAGCTTTAAATCCCTTACAATTTGACTGGCCCCTCTGTCTACACGCAAACTTTTCTCATTCTTTCCATTTCGCATCCTTCTCATAGCCTAAAACCTCAGTTTCCTCCACGTATTCAAAGCCCAGACCCTTTGCATCTCTCCTCCCAAATTTACAGGCATATCTGGCTGCATTCGCTAAACCCATCCCTGGCTCCCTTCTCACTGCTGCACCTCTCTAGCATGGCTGAAGATGGACAGAACACCTTCACAGTGACAGTAGCTTGTTATAGACATCTGTGCCTGCCACA
Source organism: Podocnemis expansa (assembly GCA_007922195.1). Taxonomy (NCBI): domain Eukaryota; kingdom Metazoa; phylum Chordata; order Testudines; family Podocnemididae; genus Podocnemis; species Podocnemis expansa. The sequence continues at coordinate 22,396,501 of ML682025.1, forward strand.
TAAAAGTCAATGGCAACATCAAGAAGCGATTAATGATGATGGCTGACATTTTATACATTGCCTTCCAGTCCAGGGCATGGCAGAGCACTCTGCAAACCACCTAGAGACACAACCACACATTTCACCCAGCCCTGGAGCTGCTTAGGATGACATGTTAACAGCGTGTAGCAACCCCTTCCAAGATTCCAGGTGGGGAAGTAAAGAGGCAGGCCTCCAGGGCCAGCTCAAGGGGATGTAGTGCTCTGAGCCGGCTTTTGATTTTGTGCCCTCCCCCCCAGGGGCAGGGAGGGCAAGGCCAGAGGCAGGCCAAGAGAGTGAAGTCCGCCCCATGGTCTGGCCTGCTCTGCCCCTGGAGTGGCTGGCTCAGGGGAGGGGCAGGAGTGCAGTGTCCAGCTTCTGGGCTGGCCCATCCTACCCCTGGCACCCCTAAGCATCAGTGCCCCGAGCCAGTGCTTCACTGGCTTATGAGTAGAGCTGGCCCTGGAGGCCACATCCATGCATTTTAATGGAAACAGATGCAGAGAAGGGCTACAAGGATGGTCTGCAGAATGGAAAACCTGGCTTATGAGAGGAGACTCAAGGGCTATGTTCACACACAGGGGGTTATTTCGATATAAGTTGTTTCGATACAAGTTGTATTGAAATAATGCCTTATTTCGAAATCAGTTAATTCGAATTAACAGTTTGTTAATTTGAATTAAGGAAAAAAGCAGGAATCGAAATAGCATGTTCAGACAACAGTTATTTTGAAACGAGTCACCGTTGTTTTGAAACAAAATGTTCAGACGGCATTGTTTTGAAACAATCGTTTTGAAACAACATTGTTTCATCCCCACATAGGGTTTAAGTTGTTTCAAAACAACGCCGTTGTTTCAAAACAATGGAACCCGTTGTTTCGAAACAACGGTGCGTCGTGTGAACATGGCCTTTCTTATTTCGAAACAACCTCTGTTGTTTTGAAATAAGACTGCTGTGTGAACACACCCAAGGAGTTTTGCTTGTTTAGCCTAACCAAAAGAAGGTTGAGGGGAGATACGACTGCTCTCTATAAATATATCAGAGGGATAAATACCAGGGAGGGAGAGGAATTATTTGAGTACAGCACCAATGTGGATACAAGAACAAATGGACATAAGCTGTCCATCAGGAAATTTGGGCTTGAAATTAGACTCAGGTTTCTAACCATCAGAGGAGTAAAGTTCTGGAATAGCCTTCCAAGGAGAGCTGTGGGGGCAAAAGACATAGCTGGCTTCAAAACTGAGCTTGATAAATTTATGGAGGGGGTGGTCTGATAGGACAGCCTAGTTTGGCAACTGACTGATCTTTGACTGCTGGTGGTGGATATACCAGTGGCCCGAGATGGGATGTTCGATGGGGTGGGTTCTGAGTTATTACAGAGAATTCTTCCTTGGGTGTCTGGCTGGTGAGTCTTGTTACCTCAGGGTTTAACAGATCATCATATTAGGCATCAGGAACAGTGCGTTACTTACCAGTAACCATCCTTCTTCGAGGATCGGCCGCTTGGGTTCATTCAGTAATAGGTGCGTCTGTGCCGCAGTACACGATTGGTCAGAAACCTTTTTGCCCTAGCCTGTCAGAAGAGGGCTGGTGGCCACTGCTCCCTTGCCACCCTGTGGCTATATATGTGGCCACAACCCAGTCCCTCCTCAGTCCCTAAAAGTCACCAACTCTGAGTTGCGGGGACAGTGGGAGGGTTGTGAATGAATCCGAGCAGCCCATCTCAAAGAAGGACAGTTACTGGAAAGAAACCCACCGTTCTTTGAGCACAGTTTGGATACATTCAGTAATAGGTAACTGCTAGCTGTGCTGATAGATGGTGGGTGGAGTTGGTTCTTTCCCACCTTCAGCACAGTCACTCCCCGCAAGGGCCAGTGACCTGGGCAAGGAAGTCCATAAGAAGTACCTAAAGTACCGTCATAAGGCCTGCGGCCCAGGTAAAGGGAAAACATGAGGTAGGCCTGAGCGGGGATAATTAAAAAGCCTACGTCTCTTGAGCGTTCCCTGATCTGCAGAGGACAGGAGCAGTAGCGGCCTAAAGTCACATTATCATAAGAAATAAGAATGAAAAATGCAGTTACTGAACCATGATCAGTAAGGCACTTTCAAGCATGGACATGAGCGGTTGGCAGTACGCATCCGTCAAGGCATGTGGGCCGGATACGTTCTCTGGCCTTAGGCCTATAATATGTCCCTTAATGTGACCCCGGAGAGAACTCCGTCTACTAGTGGTGAATACATGAAAGCAGGAAATTAAAGAGAAGCAGGAAAAAGGGGATAGAACCCCTTCCTGGTCTGCCAAAGAGGCAAGTTACAGGGAGGCATCAGACGATAGCCAACCACCTAGTAAGGCATGATACCTCAGTGGTCAACGTGGGTTGGCATATGGAGATGGGGGTGCCCTTTCAGAGGCCTATATATAGGTGTAGCTCTCCACAAGTGAAGAGGCAAGGGAACTCAGGGCCAGGAAATCAAATGTTCCACAGTGTAAGAGGTTGAATCTCCACCCTAGGGTGAGAGCAGAAAGAAGATCTTTAAGGTCTAGGTACAAGGGGAAAGGAGATAGAGGTTAGCTCCATCAGAGACAGATGGAGTAAGGGTATGTCATCGCAGTAAGGTGAACCCTATCCCTCCCTTCTTTTTTTTTTTTTTAACCAGGGGCACAGCCACTAGCGAAGGCAGTAGGAAAGATGACCATTGGCGGAGGGCATAAACCCCTTGACCCACATGGCATATGTGTGCCCACACAGCATGTGACAAAGGGTGGGCTTGGAGCAAGAGTGAGTCTCTGGCCCTGGGGGAAGGACTCTTGAAGGGTAGTAGAGACTAGTGGGAGACAGGTTACTCCCTCCATTAAGTACCTGGAGCGAGAAAGAAAGCAGCGGGGTGGGGGGGGGTTGACCATGGCACTACGAGTACATTAAGGGTGGGAGGATACCCATGAAGGCAGAGGGAAGGAGGGCTAGGGTCTGTTGACCCAACCCCTGAAGGATTAACAAAACCCAGGGAAAAGGAGGGAAAAAAGAAACTCCGTATGGGCTGGAATAAAGAATCGCCATTAATCAATGGCTGTCGCGAGGTATGCTGCCCCTGCTTGCTCAAACGCAGGGAGGAACCCAGTTTGAGCCCCAAACACGGCCCCTTGATTCAGGGCAAGGCGGCCCACTGGCTAGAGTCAATGTCCAAAGGCCCTTCAGTTCAGGGAAAGGCAGCCCAATGGCCAGAGTCAATGTCCAAAGGCCCTTCAGTTCAGGGAAAGGTGGCCCACTGGCCAGAGTCAATGTCCAAAGGCCTGTTGGCACAGGGGAAGCGTGCCCAGGTAGGGGGGTTCAGGCCCACCCGCTCCACTGAACCCCAGCCCAGGGCCCTGGGGTTACCGTAGCTCTTGGTCCAGTCAGCGGGGATCCATGCTGTAACGCGCTGACAGAGACCATGGCAATACCATGGCTCACCCCACTGGGCGCTGCCCGTGGCTGCTTCCTACCTGGATCGCTGCCGGTTTTCCCCTCTTCGGTTCCCTGGATCCGTCAGACATCACCAAGTCTTTGGCCTGGGCCCTGGGGTCCTCACAGCGGAGTACACCTGGCTCAATGGTGTGCCCGGTAGTCTGCGTCCTCGGCCTTTCAATAGTGTGCCCCTTTAAGGCGGGAGCTGAACCGATCCCTGGGTAGGAGCCTCCACCACGCGTCCGCTCCCTCTGCTGGTCTGCCCCTGACTGAGGGAAACTGCAGCCTTTTATGCCTGGGCGGCAGTTCGAGGGCGCCCAGCAGGGTCTAAGTGGCGGGGTTTCCCCCTTCCTTAGGGTATATAGGCCTGCTTGAGTGCGGGGCAGGTCCACCCCCTCACACACACCTCCCTTTATGACGGGCCTTATGGGGGTAGTCGCTTTATCTCCTTCTTCCCCCAACCTGGAAAAGAAGTCTGCGTTAGCATGTTTCTTACCCATTCAGTGAGCCACTTTGGAGTTATATGGCTGGAGGGCCAGGTACCACCACATCAGCCGCGGATTCATGTTCTTCATGGATTGCAGCCATCTTAGGGGTGCGTGGTCAGTTACTAATGTGAAGGTAGACCCCAGAAGGTAATATCGGAGCGTATCTATGGCCCATTTTGCTGCCAAAGCCTCCTTTTCAATGGTTGAGTATTGTGTCTCACAAGGGAATAATTTCCTGCTTACATATAGTATGGGGTGCTCCTCTCCCCCGATTTCCTGTGAGAGTACTGCCCCCAGGCCCACTTCTGAGGCGTCTGTCTGTAATATAAAGTCCTTATTAAAATTTGGATGTATAAGCACCGGTTCTCGCATCAAGCTGCGTTTCAGTTCCTGGAATGCCTCTTCCGTTTGGTCAGTCCATTGGACTTTCTTGGGGGCAGAGTTCTTAGTTAGGTCAGATGGGGGGGGCCACAACGGTTGCGAAGTCCGGCATGAAGCGGCGGTAGTAACTCGCCAGATCCAAGAATTGGCGCACCTGCCTTTTGGTCCTTGGTTGTGGCGTGTCCGACCGGGCCTAGATCTTACCGATTTATGGCCATAGTGTACCCCCTCCCACTACGTACCCAAGGTGAGTCACTTTTCACTGTGCCAAGTGGCACTTAGCGGGGTTAACTGTCAGGCGGGCTTCTCTGAGGGCCGTTAAGATGTGGTCAAGATGTTGTAGATGTTCTTTCCAGCTGCTACTATATATTACGATATCATCCATATATATACTGCTGTGTAGGTCCCATGGGGTTGTAGCACTTTATTCATTAGTCTCTGGAAGGTAGCAGCTGCTCCATGTAATCCAAAGGGCATGGTGACAAACTGAAAGAGTCTGAATGGCATAGAGAAGGCCGTCTTCGGGCACGAAGTGGGTGTAAGGGGAATTTGCCAATACCCTTTTGTCAAGTCTAATGTTGAAAGGTACTGAGCCGCACCCAGTCTTTCTAACAGTTCATCTACCCGGGGCATTGGGTAAGCATCGAATCTGGACACCGCATTAACCTTCCAGAAGTCTATACAAAAATGTAGGCTGTCATCCGGCTTGGGTATTAGGACGATGGAGCTACGCCACTCACTCTTGGACTCCTCCACCACCCCCATCTCTAACATACTTTCTAATTCTCGCTTAACTGTGGGCCACATTTTCCGTGGGAGTGGTTGGGAGTTTTCCCTGATCTTCTGTCCAGACGGAGTAGCAATATGATGGCTCGCCAGTGGGGTCCTCCCCAGGCGTATGGACAAGACATCCAGGAACCAGTCTAGAAGTTCCTACAATTTACCCTTTTTGTTCGGGATTAAGTCCTTCTCCCACTGCTGGCGGAGTAGCATCACGGGCTTCTTCGGCCGAGGGCCCGAGTTCAGGTTCCAGGGTAGGTGGGGCTATCCACATGGCCTCCCTCCCCATCCACTTCTTCAGTAAATTAACGTGATAGATACGAACTTCCTTCCTATGTCCCGGTATTCGGATCTCATAATCCACTGCGCCAATTCGCTGGGTTACTTCAAATGGGCCCTGCCATTTGGCCAGCGGTTTGGACTCGCTAGAGGGTAACAGGAGCAGTACCCTTTCCCCTGGTTGAAACACCCGGACCTTTGTACCTTGATCATAACGCCACGCCTGAATCCCTTGGGCTTGTTTTAGGTTTTCTTGGGCGAAGGCTCCCAGGGTCCGCAGTCGTTCCCGTAATTTGATTATATAATCTACGGTACCCTGGACCCAGGTCTCTTGCGTCTCCCAATCCTCTTTCAGGAGGTTCAGTATACCCCCGGGCCTTCAACCATAGAGTAATTCAAAAGGAGAGAATCCCGTGGAGGCTTGGGGGACTTCCCGTATGGCGAAGAGGAGGGCTGGCAGCACCGCGTCCCAATGCTGGGGATCTTCCTGCACGAATTTGAGGAGCATGGACATCAAGGTGCCGTTGAACCTCTCCACCAGCCCGTCAGTTTGTGGGTGGTACATGGCGGTTCTAATGGTCCTAATTCCCATCAGGCAACACAGCTCGCCTATCAGCTTCGAGGAAACGTTTGTACCCTGGTCGGTTAGTATCTCTTTCGGTATCCCGACCCTAGAAAAAACTTTTAACAATTCGGTAGTGATGTTTGACGCGGTCACTGTCCATAGGGGTACAGCCTCTGGATACCTTGTAGCGTAATCTACCATGACTAGAATGAAGTGGTTTTTAGTCTGGCTTTGTTCTATCGGCCCCACAAGGTCCATACCCATATGTTCAAATGGAACCCCCACTACTAGCATTGGAATGAGAGTGCCTTTGGTACCCCCGCAGGCCCAGTCCGTTGACACTCTGGGCAGGATGCACAAAAATCTCTTACTTCCCTATGGAGCCCCGGCCAATAAAACCGTTGACCCACTTGGAGGGTCTTTTCCCGACCCAAGTGCCCGGCCCAGGGGATATCGTGGACTAAATGCAGTAGGTCCCGCTGGAGACGCCGCGGTACCAGGAGCTGGTAAATAATCTCCTGGGTCTGGGGCACATACGTCACTCGGGACAGCCAATCCTTCCGTATCTCAAAGCAGGGCCCCCTAGGCTGGGGGAGGTTGTTGGGTGGCTCCAAGTCCTGGTTGGTGGCCTGGTCCCAGGCATGTTTCGGTATGGGGTCTTCACGTTGTTCCCAGAGGAAGTCCCCATCTCTCTCTAGCTCGCCCTGCGCCTTCTCCAGGGTTGTACCTGGTGGTCTACTGGGGTTCTGGGACTCGTCCGAGGGCCCTGGCACCTCTTTGCCCAGCTCAGTGGGCCCAGTACACCCCAGCATGCTTGCGTCAAGGCCGTTTGCTGCTGATACGCTCGAAGTGTCCGGGCCGTTGCCTTGTATGACCCTATCAAATTCGGGCCAGTCGCGGCCCAACACCACGGGATACACCAGACCTGGGACCACGCCCACCTGGAGTCTTGCCGTCCGTTGACCCACCCCCAAGTGCACTCGGGTGGCAATGTTTCCTCTAAGAGATGCTGGCAGCTGAGCAACTCATGTTGCTCGCTGCACTGCCCCCCAGCTTGCTGCACTACCCCCCCGTGGGCCTGCTCCTGCCCCCCCACTCCCAGCTGCCCCCCCTAGCCCTGTGGCCCGCTCCCGGCCACACCCCCTGCTCCCAGCTCCCCCTGCTCCCAGCAGCCCCCCCGGCCCCGCCACCCGCCCCCCCCCCCCGCTCCCGCAGGCCCACTCCCGGCTCCCCAGCAGCCTCCCTGCCCCCACTCCAGGCGGTCCCCAGAAACTTACCTTGTGGCTGGAGCCGCATGGCCCAGCCATAGCTCCTGGGGCCAGAGAAGCTCTACGGAGCATGCTCAGATTTTCTGGGCATGCTCCATTAGAGCTTCTCTGGGCGGGAGTTTTGAAAACTCCCTGCTCCACAGGAGCTCTATGGAAGGCCTCTGGCTGCCGGCAGTGTGCTGTCAGCAGCCTTCCCTGCACTGGCGGCTGTGGTGGGCTGCGCTGCAGCACACCAGCGCAGCTTACAGGGAACATTGTCGGGTGGTTGGGTAGGGGTAGGTATCCCCATGTATGCACTGGAGTTGGATGGTCGGGCCTGACACTGCCAGGCCCGGTATCAGTCCCTCCCAGATAAGCGTCTGACTACACCCCGAATCTATGAGGGCGAGGTCTTGAGTCTGTTCAATCCACACTGGGATAACAAGTTTTGGGGGGCGTGCTTCCTGGCCCGGTGGCCCACTGCACCCACCTGCGTATACTCACACTCCATATAAGGACACTCTTGGCGGTAATGGCCCTCTTCTCCGCACTCCCAACACCGGTTCCGATCATTCCCCCACTGGTCACCTCCTGCGGGTAGGACCGTATCCGTCTGGCGGTTTCCCATCGCTCCCGTCCGGGGTCTCTGGTGTCCTCCTGCCGCTCTGGGATGACTAGGGCTAAGGGGGATCGGAGGGACCCGGGATGGTTCCCCTGTCCTTGCCGTGGGTGAGCCCAGCCCTCTTTTACTTTCCACTTTGCGGGCACCGGGCAGTCCCCGGGGATGGGGCCCCGTTGTTTCTGCTGCCAAATAGTCCTCCGCCAGGGAGACAGCCTCTGCCAAGGTCTTTGGGCGGTGTCTCTGTACCCACTCCTTAGTTCCACCCGGGAGCTCTTGCATGAATTTTTCTAAGGCCACCAGCTCCACAACCTCGGGTCCCGATCGTCTTTCAGGCTCCAGCTATCGCCAGCAGTCCTCTTTGATCCTTTGGGCCATTGCCCTCGGACAGGTGTTGGACGGGTACCTGGTACCCCGCAGTCGCTATCGGTAGGTTTTGGAATCTACCCCGGTCTGGTCCAGAATTGCCTCCTTGACCTTGGCATATAATAGAGCGTCCCTGGGATCCAGGTCACAATAAGCCAGCTGTGCCTGTCCAGTTAGATACGGTGTCAGCAAGGTGGCCCAATGTTCGGCTGCCCATTGTGCTACGGTGGTGACCCACTTGAAGGTGACTAGAAAGGCTTCCAGATCATCTCCCGGGCCCATCTTCGTCAGTCGCAGTGGCAGGCTAGCCTGGCCCACCCCTGCCACAGGTGCCCCGACAACAGGGCCCATGGTGGTAGGGGGTTTTAATGCAGCCCCTGTTTGTTGGACCAGTCTCTCCTGGTGACCTTGTTGTTGGGTGGCCAACTCCCTCATGAGCTGCTGCAATTGGTCTTGCTGCCAGGACACTTGAGCCTGTTGTTAGGCTGCCATCTGTTGGAGTAGTTGTGTATACTGCTGATGTTGTTGTTGCTGCTGGCTTTCCAACAGCCATTTCAGGACCTTATCCTTGTCCATCGACAAGTCGGGGAAGCGGATTAAAAGGACAAAACAAACAAAACAATTTTAATGCCAAAGGGAAACCCCATAGACTATTCTGTTTTCCTAAGACCCCTGTCCCAGGGTCTGATCGAATGCCTGCACTCTCCACCACGTGTCGTGGGGTATGCCGCCCGCACTCGATCAAACGCAGGGAGGAGCCTGCTTTGAGCCCCAAACACGGCCCCTTGATTCAGGGCAAGGAGGCCCAGTGGCCAGAGTCAATGTTCAAAGGCCCTTCAGTTCAGGGCAAGGCGGCCCACTGGCCAGAGTCAATGTCCAAAGGCCCTTCAGTTCAGGGAAAGGTGGCCCACTGGCTAGAGTCAATGTTCAAAGGCCCTTCAGTTCAGGGAAAGGTGGCCCACTGGCCAGAGTCAATGTTCAAAGGCCTGTTGGCACAGGGGAAGCATGCTGTGATGGAGACCCCAGACAGGCCTCCTGGATCCCCTCTGTCCACAGCCAGTCAGGTCTCTGCCACGGTGGAGTCTCCTCCCGTCCAGCACCTCGGGTCTCCACGCTCCGTGCAGCCAGCCCCCAACTCCAGGCTCAGAGGGTCAGATCCTTGCTCTGTCCGGTCTCCCTGGGAGGGGATTTCCTCCCCCAGGAGGGTCCCAATCGTCCCAATCAGCAGCGACTCTCAGCCAGTGTGGCAATCAGAGGGTTTATTAGCAAACCAGTTCATACAGCAGCAAGGACAGTTGGTATCAGCATCCTCAGAACAACCACAAGTGAAACCCCCAGGGGATTAGGGCTACACCCCAGGGCAGGGTCCTGTCTCTTGGACCCCCATTTTCCCTCTTCCCCCTCCGGTCCTTTGTTCCCCTCCTAGCTCTGCCCACCTCTCCGCCCCCTGGTCCAACCAGTTGAATCCAGTGTGACCAGCGTGGGGGGGGGGTCCCAGGTACAGGCTCCCTAAACACTACCCCCCTGCCCCCTAGTGGCTCTACCTCATATCACCCACCTGTGTCCCATCACCCAAATAGAAAAGATAGAGGATCAACACCCGTGTCTTCCCTGACTAATCTAGCAGAGGGTTCCCACTTCTCCACACATGCCCAGGTAGGGGGGTTCAGGCCCACCCGCTCCACTGAACCCCAGCCCAGGGCCCTGGGGTTACCGTAGCTCTTGGTCCAGTTGGCGGGGATCCATGCTGCAATGTGCCGACTGAGACCACGGCAATACTACGGCTCACCCCACTGGGCACTGCCCTGGGCTGCTTCCTACCTGGATCGCTGCCAGTTTTCCCCTCTTCGGTTCCCTGGATCCGTCAGATGTTGCCAAGTCTTTGGCCTGGGCCCTGGGGTCCTCACGGCGGAGTACACCTGGCTCGATGGCGTGCCCGGTAGTCTGCGTCCTTGGCCTTTCAATAGTGTGCCCCTTTAAGGCGGGGGCCGAACCGGTCCCTGGGTAGGAGCCTCCACCACGCGTCCGCTCCCTCTGCTGGTCTGCCCCTGACTAAGGGAAACTGCAGCCTTTTATGCCTGGGCAGCAGTTCGAGCACCCCCAGCAGGGCCTGAGTGACGGGGCTTCCCCCTTCCTTAGGGTATATAGGCCTGCTTGAGTGCCGGGCAGGTCCACCCCGTCACAATGGCTTACAAGTCACCCTTGTGGAAATGGTGGGTGAACAGGGTGGCACCAGCATAAGACCAACTAGCCCCCTGGACCACAAGATGGGTTCGGAGTGAGTTGGGGAAGGGTCAAATCTGGAATTAGACGGGGACTCGTCCCTACATCAGGAAGGGAGGGTCACCTAAAGAACTACCCAGGGCCAATTATGGGGAAGCAGGTGGACTCCCGAGAGCCGCTGAGTCTGTTCTGTCAGTGAATGGAACAGGGCTAGTTTGTGAGTGCACTCTCGCGCCTAAAGATGGGCCCTTTTGAAGGCCTTTGGGTCACTTCCTTCAAATCCCCAAATGTCCTTCTGAGGTCTAGGAGGACAGAGCCAGTGATCGTGGCAGAACCGGATTATCCCACTCGGCTCTAGTAATACACCGTCTGTGCCGTACCCAGTGGTTTAGGTTTGTGTAGTTGACAAAGTGAAGGAGACTTCATTCCAACAAAGAGATTGGTGTTTTCTCTTCTAAGTGAAGAGAAAAGGGGAAAAAACAAACAAGCGGTTCTACAGCAGTGAGAAGTCCTCAAGGTGTGTTAGCTGGGGACAACCTGATGAGAGAGAGGTATAACTGCTTCAGAGGGTCGTCAACGTGTGAGGCCCCTACTCAGAGGATAAAAGAGCATGTACACACAAAGGATTACCCACTAAGACGAAACTAGGCTACTGGCTTGTCAATCCCTCGATTCGAATCCCAAGGCCAGGCGTAGCCAAGTTGAATGGGCCCTCATGAACCTGAAGTGAATAACCCAGACTGGCCCAGAAAGGGGAGGGGAAAAGGAGGGCAAGAGACCCACCTCAACAATAGACCGATTAGTAGGGATTGTTTTGTTTCCTTATCTCTTATTATTATTAATTTGGACAGGTGGGAATCACCTGGCACGAACAATGTCAGTGCCTGGTGCCCAGGATTCATGAATTGCATGGGGGGAAGTAGTATCTCTAGGAGGGAGAGAAAGGCAACCTTCAAGGAAATAGTGTGAAGGGAATCATCCTGAACTTCACGTAACCATATGGAGGGGAAGCACCCTCCAAGAAAGAGATGAGGGTTTTTAGAAACCATAGGGAGATGGAACCCGGCTGGTCATCCAGGGCATATGGAGGTGCAGGGAATTTGGGCCTACAGCCCTTCGGATATGACCCCTCATGTGGTGTATTAGTAGCATGAGCTCTTATGGGGTAGGAGAGAGAAAGTAAGGGAAGGGCTCCTCCAACCCTGACCCCAGAGAACCTTGAAACAGAGAGCAGCTTCTTCCAAGTACTAGGAAGGCTACCCAGGTGTTAACTTTATGTATCCTAGAAGGTAGAGCAAGAGGTGGCACCAACTGTGGAAAAGCGGGAGGGGGATCCCAATGGAACCACCAAGTGATTCTTGAGGGAAGAAGGCAGTGCCTTGCACTGGGGTCTTATCCCCCCATGCAAGGCAGGTGTTTCTCTCCTGGTACTCTCAGCGGGCCAGATAATGTTGTCCTGAGATGGGGAATAGGTGGTAACCCTGGCTTGATGTTAGTGTCGAAGGCCTATCAACTATGAGGGTGATAGGTGTAAGATTTCAAGTTTCAATACAACCGGTGGAGTAGTTCAGGAAAGGCATAAGAAAAAGGGTGTTGGGGGCTTGTTACGGACCAGGGGGTTGGGCAGGGGGCCATGAAGGCAGCAGGCCCAAGTATTTTACATCCCCCAGGAGGTCCTGGGCACTATGGAGCATGGCATGCATCTCAGCTGCAAAGAGGGACTTGCCTTCAAAAGGTAGGTTGAGTATGACCTGCTTATAGGAGGTGGGCATCTTCGCCTCTCTGAGTCAGGCCATCCGCTGAAGGGCTACGGCTGATGCCATGCTGCGGGAGGCTCAGTCTACGGTGTCCCAAGCTGATAGCAGCAGATCCTGGGATACTATTTTCCCCTCCTCAAGAAAGGCATCATAGTCCTCCCTATTCTTCTGTGGGAGTAGGCATCTGAATTTGTTCATGGACTCCTACACGTCCACGATATATCTAGCTACCAGGGCCTGGTTATTGGCTACCCTTAGTTGGAAGGCAGAGAAAGAATAAACCTTCCACCCAAGGAGATCTAACTCCCTTGCATCCCTTGATGCCAGGATACGGTCACGGGAAACCTGCCCTGGGCCTAGTGCTGCTTCCACCTCCCCTTGAGACGGTGCCGGATGGAGGAAAGGAAACTCCATCACTGGGACCTGGTATTTAAGGCCCGCCGTGTCTGATACTGGGGCAATGGACCAAGGGGCTTGCCTGCATGACATGGCAAGGTCCCGCACACTAGGGTGAAGGGGGACTATTATAGGCTCAGCAGAGGTGAACACCAGACCAAATAAGATGTCAGTAGGCCCCGTAGGGGACTGGACCTCCAACCCCACATGAGCAGAACAATGGTGAAGGAGGTCAAAGTGCACCATTAGATCCCCAGTGTAGGAATGAGACATGGGGTTTAGGGCTCTGTCCAGTGCTGGAGGAACCAGTGCTGAGCTGGGCAAAGCAGTACTGCTGGGACCTGCTGGAATTTCTTGGGGGGGGCCATTTGTGAGGCCAGTACCTAAAAGGGGACAGTGATGAAGGCTGTGGGTGGGGCCATTTACTCCCCCTAGAGACACCCTCCTCCAGGCTCAGAGATTGGGGGACCTGCCAGGACCATGTCTGCAGTGCTGGCAAAGGCAGGGTAATATGGCTCCAGGGAGAGGACTCAGTGTTACCAGGGCCCTGCATGGCTGGTTCCGGTGTCGGGAAACTCAGCACCAACATCGGTGACGGTGTCTAGTGCCGCTTTCAGGGTGACCAGGCTCCCAAAGCAAGGGCCGGTTTACCCCTTTTCTTGGGGGTTACCCGGGTGGGAGGCATTAGCAGGAGGAGAAGTGTCTTCACTGCCTCAAAGGCCTCTGGAGTGGTGGGGACTGGCACTGACTCCTGCTGGTCCTGCGGCAACCCCTGGGTGGGGGACCAAGACTGGTGCTGACACTTCCATACCAACATCGGTACTGAGCTCATCCTCTTTTGCTCGAGGCTGCAAGCTCGATGGAAGCAGCACTTTTCTGTGGAATGACGGCCACAAAAAGGTGTGCCCAGTCAAGCGGGTGGCTCGTACAAGGCAGAAGACAGGCTGTTTGCATGATTGCAAGGAGTGGGCTGTTCCGAGAACTGTCGCTGAGGGTGAAAAAATGGAACTGAGGAGGGGCTGGGTGGCGGCCACATATATAGCCACGGGGTGACGAGGGGGTGGTGGCCGCCAGCCCTCTTCTGACAGGCTATGGCAAAAAGGTTTCCGACCAATCGTGCACTGCGGCATGGACACACCTATTACTGAATGTATCCGAGCAGCACTCGAAGAAGAAGCTATTTTCCCGCAGGGCAGACTCGCAATATCTCTAGGGAAATTTCGCCTTCCTCTGTAGCATGGAGCATTGTTCCCTTGGTGGTGGATTCTCTGTGCCTTAGTCTTTAAACCATGATTTGAGGACTTTAATAATTCATTCATAAATTAGAGGTTTATTACAGGAATGGGTGGTTGAGATTACATGGCCTGCACTGTGCTGGATGTCAGACTAGATGATCATACTGGTCCCTTCTAACCTTAGAGTCTATAACTGGGCACCAGCATCCACCAGGCAGCCTTAAAAATATCTGCCTGAATATCTTGCAGTTACCCAGCCTGGATTCTCTGATTGCACCCTGTCTTTATTCCTGGAAGGGGGACCAAATAAGTAGCAGTCTCTGGGAGCTGGTATCGAGTCCTAATCCCTCTGCTTTATCCAGCCCTCTGCCACCTCCCAGAGCCACACTAGCAGTGTGTGACTAGTCACAGTGAAAAAACAACAAGCAGTTGTGTGGCACTTTAAGACTAACAGATTTATTTTTTGCATGAGCTTTCATGGGAGAAGATCCCACTTCCTCAGATGCTTCAAAGATGGGTGAACTTACAGAAAGGAATGAAACTAAATGCAAGGGGGTGTAAAACATAGGATCAGGTCATAAAGTAACAGCAAATCAGAGCAGTTTATAGGCTTATCTAGGGAAGTGGTTTTTAAACTTTTTTTCCTTGGGACACAGTTGAAAAAAATCGTTTATCCCCACGACCCAACAATTACATCTTTGAGCAATGTATTCCAGCCTTTTGAAGGTGGCAGCAGGGGGCACTGTGACCCAGTGCCCGAGGGTCTGTGATTCGGTACTGGGTCCCGACCCTAAGTTTGAAAACCACTGATCTAGGGAGGTGGTGGAATCTCCATCCTTAGAGATTTTTAAGGCCCAGATTGACAAAGCCCTGGTGGGGGTATTTAGCTCGGGCTGGTCTTGCTATGAGCAGAGAGTTGGACTTGATGACATCCTGAGGTCCCTTCTGATCCTAATCGTCTGTGCTTCTGTGATCCTCACCTGCCCTAAGCCAAGAACTTTGTCCTGCCAAGCCAGTAAGAGATATGTAGTGCCAAACAGCTGGCTGCCAATTAGGGCTGAAAGAGCCACCTGGCAACCTCCCTAGCCATCACCTAGTTTCAGGGCCTCACATTTCTAAAAGTGTTTTTGCTTTTGATTTCCAAACAGACTGGAGATCTCAACTGTTCAAGGGTTCTTGACATGGTCATTCCAGCCATGACACACAGACACATATAAAAAAACTCTGCAGACACATATGCCTCCCAGAAGGGTCCATTTGCTGAAGGCTCTTCCAGCCTGAAATCCGGTTAGCTGTCCCCCGACTCTGCTTGGTGCTGCATCCAGAGTGGTAAGAAGGGAATAAATTAAATGGGTTGTCTTAGCATACAGGGCTGGGGTCAGGCAAGTTTCTGCAGACAGGCCACAGAAATGAACTACTGAGCAAAGCTTCAACAAAACAGGTGTGTGTCAAAAGCCCAGCAAAGCAGCATTTGCCAGAACAGACAGCCCTTGGCACCAGGTTTCTGATACTGTGGCCCCCTGTCCTGGTTATGTTTAACAGAGTATAACTCTAATCTATCTTCTCCCAAGCCCCTGCTGATCTGAAGGGTGGAATGAACCTGTGGTGGTTCTCTGCATGAGAGACAGAAGTCCTGAGAAAGATTCTTCTCTTCTTCCTGATTATTACCTTGTGTCTTGAGTAGGGTTTAATGCAAATTTGCGTTGGTCAGTTCACACTACTTGCTGGCCAGCCTGTGCAATGCCTTTGGCGATGCTTAGCCCAGTTGGATGATTCCATTACATTGAGACACCCATCCACCACAATCGCTACTAACTAGCCAGCCTTGCCCTGCAGTCTCAGTGGGCCCACCAAGGGACGACTGGACCAAGGGCAGCACTATCCCTGTCCACAGAGGTGTTCCCTCTAGTTAGGGCTCAGGCACCTTGACTGTGCTGAACAGCAGTCAAAGTCTCACATCTGCAGGGCTGTCCATCCACTGCACTTCCCCAGAGATGCATAAGTTGAAATGCTAACGTAAACCAAAAACCACCTAGAACAGCAACAAGCTATCAATTTGGAAACTCTCCAGCTAGTCTCAGTTGCTGCTTTTGACAGTGGAAGAAATGACGGATGGCTCACAAATTAAAAAGTGCAAAAAAGCCTCAGCCAGAGAAAGAGGCAAGCAGAGAAAGTAGAAGTGAGTGGAACTCTTCCAAGATTGCCATGCTCCTTCATCTTCTCTCTGATTGCTGTTCTAGGGGTGCCTTCCACTCTGGTAATTACAGCCAGACCAGGTTTGCATGCTTCTTAATCCAGGAAGGTTTCATCTGTCCTGAGGAGTCGTAATATTCTCCTGAGTAGAAGCCTCCCACACACACTGACGTGTCTGTAATGTCTTCATCAGAACAAAGGCCTGGCTCAGCAGATCCTCGAATGTGAAGTAAAACAACAAGGAATTGGCAGCTCTCTAACCCTTTTTGTTTAACCTGTGTTTCTGACCCGGCTCCAGGGGCAATCCAGAGCACATATGAAACTCACTCTGTGCTGGACTGTATTGGAGCATCGCTCATGGGAAGACTGACCACAGCAGCCACCCTCTTGGCCTTGGGACTTCTGTGGTCCACTGTGGGGACTCAGCCTCCAGCGGGGTCATATAAAAGTTTCGCCTCTTCTGAGGCACCCACACTAAAGATGATGGAATTAAAACTCTTCCTGCCCCTTCTGAGCTCTGCAGAGCTCTCTCCTGTTGAGCCGTCAGGTTTCAGGGCTTCTTCCCAGATGGTTGTACTCCAGACTGGGTCCTTAGCCCCTTCTCTAGCTCCAGGCCTTCTGTCTTGAGGGGAGGGCTGGCCTTCTCCCGGACCTGCTTCAGGCTTCTCCTTCAACCTGCTGCCTTTTCCTTTTACTTGGCCAGTGCCTGGTACAAAGCTTCCTTCAACAGCTGTTCATCAGGTTTCCTTTCCCTGAGGGAGGAAGCTCCAAACTACCTCTTTCCTGAGTCCTCAGCCTCCTCCCGCCTCCCCTGTCCTATCGTCTCTCTCTAAGCTCCTTTCCTTCCTGCCTGACCATTCCTTATCCAGGTGTACCAGATGTTAATTCAAACCCCCTTCAGACCAAACTTCCTTGATCAGTTACCCTGCATGTGGACCCACTCCCCTCTTAAAGAGGCCCATGTTCTCTTATGACATACTCTTCTGAAATCACCCAAACATTGCCCTAGCTACAGGGCAAACTGTTCTTGACATTAAGCGCTGAACCCCCTATGAAAGAAATCAGCACAAGTGGGGGCATTTGCACCATTTCTAGGCTATATATCCACAGTGTATGATCTAACATGTGAACTATAGAGCCATTCGCCTCCACTTCTGTCCACAAATTCTCCACTAAAAGATGGGTGTTTTTTAATTATTCATTATTTGAAATGTGGCTGAATGACTCACTTGGTGCAATCCAGGTACCATGGAAGTCAATGGCAATTTTGCTGTTGAGTTTAATGGATGAGGATTTAACCTTGGTTTGGAGCGTGTTTGAGAGCAATTAACTGTAACATTTCAGTGCTCAAAATTATAGCTGTTTCTGACTGGACATATTTTAGGTGGTATGGTTTCTGTTCCCTAACTGAATGATTGCACCCTTAAAACTGGACATGGATATTTTCTTTCCATTAATGTTCTACAGTCAAATTCATTACTCCTAGCCAAATCTGCTTGTCTGTTTGTCTGCTACTTTTATTTCTAGAGAATCTATCACTGGGACATCTACCAATAATTTATCCACTATAGTATTTGCTGAAAGCTAACACCAAAGGAATACACCAAAGCCAATTGGTTTGCAAATGCAAATACCTACTGGTCAAAATATGTATTTCCAAATTACTAGTTTCACATTAAACAGCTGAAAGATGATATCACTTGGCCAGACCATCAGATAAGCAAATGCACCCTGAGTGAAATTCACTCTCATGCAGAGGCCCTACTTGATGTAAAGAGAGACTGGTATTATTGTTTATTATTGGGATGGAGGTTGTGCTTAGGAATGCCAGTCATGGACCAGGACCCCAAGGTGTTAGGTGCTGTACAAATATTAAAAAAAAAGAAAATGCCTGCTTCAAAGAGCTTACAATCTGTATAATAATATGGTGCACAGAGTTTGAAGGAACCAGGAAGATGGTGGTAAATTCTGCCATCAGTGCTCCAGCAAGACTGAAATGGTCCCTAGTTTTACTGCTAGCTTGAGGGAAGAAAAGAGTAAAGTGCACTGTTCTATATGAATATTCCATGAATGAGTCATTTCCCCCTTTCTCTCACCCTCCTAACAGGTGAAAGTTCACTCGGAAAGATAAATATAAATAAAAAAAGGAAGTTAAACCATTTTGATGACTCATGTATATTCATTTTGAATAATTTGTACACACGATTCTATAAAAATGATATGTTCCATCAGATTCCTCCGCAAGCTTTAATTTGCTGCTGGCAAGGAGCAGTGCTGAGGTCTTTTATGGGTATTAGTTCCATAGTGTAAAGCAGGAGGCAGAGGAAGTTTAATTATGATTCAGTGAGGCACATTGTGGGTTTGTTTTAAAGCCACTTAATTAGTGCAGAAATATACAGCTGTAATTATCCTGAAATATGGCCTAATTAACCTATGGAAAACCCATACATGATGCTCAGGAAAGTCGGAAGCATTAATAGTCTATTAATATACTGGAACTGACAGCCTGTCATGCACACATTTGAGAACGCCAAGGCAGAATCTCCATCAGTATGATTTCCTACTGAGAAAAGCTCTACCTGGACCAAATAAGGACTGAGCTTCTCTCTGCTGGATTCAGCTTGCTCTGGATAGAGCCCCGTATGGCGGCCCTGCAGTGCATTTCCCCCCACAACACACAGTTGTAAGCTAGCTAGATCACCTCTGTTGTTCCAGTCCCAATTGCACCAGCTCCATAGATTTGCCAGTACATCCAAACCCTCAGTCTGCAACCCATCTCCCCTACTTGGTCAGTCCTGGGTGTCTTCCGATTGCAGATTGTGCATCCATCCTGAAAATGCAACAGTTTTATATTAATAGAGCCTGGATGCCCCCCACCACGACCCCAAAGTCCTTCCCTGGTGGCTTGACCTTGATCTGGAATTCCCAGGCCCATAGAACAACCTGTGTTCAGGTCTGAGGTTTCCAAGTCACCTGTTTTTTATACTTCCTTGGTTTGGTTTGCAGCATTTATGAGAAAGAAAGCCCAAACTATCCAGTATCCCATGGTTTCTATCCAAACCATCTATTGGCCATAGGCCGCACTCCAGATTTGGTACCCACAACCTCCTCAGTGAACCTGGAACAAGGCCAATGTTTCAGGCAGCAAACAACACTCAAACCTGGTGAATTTCACTTGTTAGCTAGGTTGGTTAGAAGACATTTTCCCCCTTTCTGCTTTGATTTGAACCAGTTCAAATATCCCCCAGGGTAGAAGGAATCTGCAAAAAACCATGAAAGCCAAACTGGGGCTTTGGGATTTTGAGAATCTAAATTTCATGGAGGTGGGAGACGAGGAGAGACTAGCTGATCTGGATTCAAGTAGGGATGTCTGAATTTTATGCGGCTAGAATCAGAACAAAAGCTTTGCCACAAAGCCAGACAGGAACTTTTCTGAGGTTTCGACCCATATCATGTGGAGCTTATCATTTGTCACTTTGTCTACTGTCCCTACATCTGGAGAAAGTCCAGTTTGGCTGAAAATATAAATAGTCACTGGGCTATTATCTTGAGATGAAATCTTGGTCACATTAATGAGAGTTTTAACACTGACAATGGGGCAGGTATTTCTAACTCAACCAATAGCAGGAAGAATTGATCATCCCCCAAGAAACCTAGTTCTCATGAGCCTTCCTAACCAGTAGAGGAGCCTCCAGAAGTTGAGCTAGTGCTCTGCACTTACAGCTTATTTGACCTAAGGGTCCCTTCTCACTTTATAAATAGGAGCAGCTATTATTACCCTATGTTATAGATGGGGCAAGATGAAACACAGATTTACCCTGAGTTGCCAAGTTAGGAACAAACCCCATAAATCCTGGCTTTGAGGATCACTTGAAGTCACCTTAGCTGAGGAAGCAGCAGAAGAGCATTTCAAAGCCTGAAAGGATGGGAGCTGGAAAGCACAGAGGTGGGATGTGGGGAGAGGGAAGAGGCAGCTGGCAGGAGCTTCTCTTGAAGCACAACACATCAGCAAATATTCCAGCAGCGTCCTCATCCTTTGGTGATCAAAGCAACAGAAATTGAATCCGGCTGTAATCATCCACGGGGTAGTTTGCTTAAAATTCCCCTAATTATGGAAGTGCAGAAAATGACAGCGCCACGACGCTTTGAATAGAAAATCGAAGGCTCCCGCAAACTGGCTGCCACTGCGGCAGTTTACAGAGAAAAGAGGAGAGGGAAAATATGATGGTGGTTGGGTGTGGGGGGAGGGGGGTGCAGAGAAGAGGAGGTAATCATCCTTCTTCTGCCACCTTTAAGGCTGCAGAAAGAAGCTACGAGTCAAGGTAAGCTTCCCTGCTCTGCAAGATTGATAGAAAAATGGATCTCATTGGGTTGGCCCGTCCACTTTGCCAGCGATTAGTGCGTGATGCATTTGACACCATATCACAAGTGATTTTTTATCCAGTACTTACAGCCAAGGCACTAACGGCCTTCTGAGTGCCTGACTGTCTGCGAGGAGAGACTAGAAAAGGGGGGAGTGATGTTTATAAATATAACGAATGGGAAATATGGTTTGCCATAGTGCTTCCAGCAGCAATCTCCCATGATGGATTGGAGCAGGCACTACAGACGGCTAGAGCCTTCCCACCCCCACCATTTGCTCATGAGAGGCAACTTGACCAAGGGGATGCTTTATTGAACAGAGATGTGGGGTGGGACTCATGGGGACAGGGGTTGTAGGCAAAAGCTCCTGCCCCTGTTGATTGCATCTCCGGTAGCAAAAGGGTACTGATGGCACCTTACCCTTGTTACCTGAGGATCTCAAAGCACTGTACATGGGGTGGGGGTATTGTTACTAACAGAGGCAGTGCAATAACATAC
The DNA here is from genome assembly GCA_007922195.1 of Podocnemis expansa. Taxonomy (NCBI): domain Eukaryota; kingdom Metazoa; phylum Chordata; order Testudines; family Podocnemididae; genus Podocnemis; species Podocnemis expansa. Next base: position 22,417,354 of record ML682025.1, read on the forward strand.
TGGGGGACGAGTGTGCAGAGAGGGTCAGTGACCAATTCAGAAGTAGAACCCAACTCTCCTATTCCTTTTCCATAGCATGACAGGCTGTGTCATATTGTTCTCGGGGTGTTACCAGCTTATAGATGTCTTGTGCTCTGCACAGGCCTAGGAATCCAGCACCTCGGACCTGCAGCTAGAGCCATACCTGGAACAAACCATCAAGCCAAGTAAATGATAGCGTCCAGGACTGGGCACCTCTTTGCTTTATGACAGGGCCCACCTACCTGTGAACTGAAGAGCCTAGGTCTTCCCTTGTGCCTGCCATGGTGAGTTAGCTACCTCTGTGATCAGACTATAGGGCAGTCTCCACTACGGGGCAGTAGAAGTAAGCAGCTCTGTAGTACAAGGTGCCTGTGTAACTTGCAGTAAGCCAGTGTGGGATTTCATCCCTTGCTACTGGCAGGGTCACATGTTAGCACCACGGGCCCCTGAGTTCAATCCCCACAGGTGGCCCCTGCCTAGGGTATCAGACCTTGGCCTGAACCACAGGTCATAGCTGAGGCTCCCTGTGCTGGTGGGATCTTCGGGGCAGGAGGATTTAATCCTCCTCAGTATGGGAGCTGAACTGATGTGGACGTGCTCTAGGATAATGAAGATTTGGACCCTGTCTTCCCAGTACATTTACCCTCTGCCTGGTTTGCCCGCTGCCTGTGAGAACTCCATGCCCACTGAGACACAATGGGTTCCCAGTTCCATTAGCCTCTCTTTGCCTTGATTGCTCAGGAAGAGAAACACAAGCCTGAAAAATTGGAACCCTTTGCCAGCAGTTTGTAAGAAACCCAGCAGCTCTGTGGAGGGGGCTGGGAAAGAAGAAAGGGATTTCTCTGGTGCTACTGCAAAGAAATAGAAAAATCTGCTGTCCATAAAGAGAACAAAGCCCTCAGTCTGAGTCAGCAGAGAAGAAGGGAGATCAGAGCAGGCTGTTTAATTAAGGGATGATTGATAAACTAGGAGGCCTGAACCTTTTAGCTCTTGCTGTTGCAGCCTGAAGGAAACCTGGGTAGTGGAAGGGTATCTTTGCCAAGCATTAGGTATCTCACTAACAACCTGGGCTGCCAGTTAACTGCAGCGAGACATCACAATGAGCAATACATCAAAATACATCCTGGAGTCTGCAGCTGCTGGCAATGGCTGGGGTGTCTGTGATGGTTAGTTTCACTCTTTGCATATGCTGAATAATCTCCCTTTTGCTCTTTTATTTCCCTTTGGATTTCACTACCCATTCACACTGACACTGGACTCACAGCTCTGATACTAGGGTCCTCAGTTTGGGCCCAGTCCTGAGAAATGCTGAGGACCCCTGGATTCCTGCTAATTTGGCATTGGTCAGGCACTCAGTACCTTGCAGGACTGAAAAGTCCCTAGACGCAGTACGGTCTGAGCACAGGCCAGGGTGCATCCTTCTCTTTGTAATGCAAAACCAGGATCCAGGAAGTCAGCTGGCAGGCCATGTGACATACCGCTCAAACCACTGCTGACAGCAAAACACCCCTAACTCATCTCGCTTTTCCTCTGCCCATGTTAGGTTTTTGCCCAAATCCAGAGCAGGTGTTTTTGAAACATTTTATCAGTTATTCCTGAATGCATCCTGTGCAAATGCCCTGCCTCCACAATAACTTTGCAGTTTTTCACAAGGATGATTATTTATTATCATGCTTCACACTTTGAAAGCACTTTTGAAAGCAGGAAATTGAGGCACAGACTGAGCCTGGCTCAAAGTTGCACAGAGCAATTGAGTGATGGAGGCAGGAATAAAGGAACCGAGAAGTGCATCTTGATCTGCTTCAACCCCTCCATACAGTTACCCTTTGTAGCAGTCATCTCTCTAACTGAAGCAATAAAAGATTGAGTCTCCTGACCTCCAGTTTAGCCTGTAGAGTTGACCCCTCTTGCCAGCAAGCCTGAGATACATGTTGCCATTGCGCTGAGGTAAGTCGGTCTCAGAAGAAACTGCACACGTTCTGCTCTCTGTTTGAACTGAGGTGTTTGCACTCTCTGGGTAATAACATGGGACATTAGTCCACTGATGACTTTGCATAGCAAGAGAATTGCAATTAACACAATGATCCTTTCTTGTGTTTGAACACTTTGGCAAGGGTCATGAAGCCACTTTAGTGAAACAATCCGGTGGGAGTTATTTACTCAGCTGTAATAAGGCTGTGGCCCTGGGGAAACAAGAAGTGTAGTGGAAGGCTGCAGCCTGGACTTTGACTACTGCAGGTCTGTGCACAAATGTGGGTGTCGTACTGGTGGGTTATTTACCAATAACCATCCTTCTTTGAGATGGGCTGCTCACATACATTCAGTTACAGGTGTCTATGTGCCACAGCGCACAGTAGCTCAGAAAGTCTTCAGCCTTAGCCTGTCAGGTCAGGGCACACAGCCAATGCCCCTTCTACACCATGACCGTGGCTATATAGGTGACCGTGACTCGGACCCTCCCAGTCCCATATACCTTTGCCAACTCCTTTAGCGGGGATGGTGGGAGGGGCCTGAATGTATGTGAGCAGCCCATCTCAAAGAAGGACGGTTACTGGTAAGTAACTCACCGTTCTCCTTCGAGCGCTGCTCACATCATTCAATTACAGGTGACTGCTAGCTGTACCTGTGGACGGTGAGAGCAGTTACCGTCTACCCACACTGAGTACAGCTCTGCCCAGAGCTGCATCATCTCTAGCCTGCTGGGCGATGGTGTAGTGTGTCGTGAAGGTATGAATCATAGATCTCTTGGATTGGGACCTTGGCAAGGAAGGCTGTAGAGGATGCTTGGGCCCTGGTAGAGTGGGTTCTAACAGTTCCAGGAAGGGGCGTTTTTGACCTTTCATACCAATCCTTGATACAGTTCGCAATCCATTTAGAGATACACTGAGAGGATACTGGTAAAGCTCTCTTATGTTTGGCGACTGCCACAAACAGTTGGGGGGTCTTGCAAAACGGCCGGGTGCACTCAATGTAAGTCAGGAGCACTCTCCTCACGTCCAGTGTATGCCACTTCCTCTGGTTTTGTGTAACCTGGGGATCTGGGTAAAAAACTGGCAAGCAAATTTCTTGGTTAAGGTGGAAAGAGGTGGCTACCTTAGGGAGGAAGGATGGGTGGTGACACAAAACTACTTTATCCAGGTAGAACCTCGTATATGGGGGTTCCGAGGAGAGGGCTTTCAACTCCAAAATCCTTCTAGCAGAGGTGATTGCTACTAAGAAGGCCACCTTCCAGGACAAGACCAGGAGGGTGGCTGAGTCCAAGGGTTCACAGGGTGGCTCTGTCATTGCCCAGAGGACAATATTCAGGTCCCAAGGCGGGGTGTGCTTACGAGGTTGGGGAAAAAGTCTCTCCACTGCTTTTAGGAATCTGATGGAGGTGGGATGGGAGAAAACTGATTGCCCATCCACACTCTTGTGGAGAGCTGAGATTGCCACTAAATGGACTCTCAAGAGGAAGGAGAAAGGCCTCCTTCCATTAGGTCTAGCAGATAGTCAAGGATCAGCTGAATCGGGGCTGATATGGGGTCTACACCCTTGTCCCAAGCCCAAATAGAGAAACGCTTCCATTTGGCTATGTATGTGGACTTGTTGGATGGTCTTCTGCTACCAACCAGGACCTTCTTAACCCTGTCTGAGCAGAGCCTCTCCTGCTCACTGAGCCAGAGAGCATCCAGACCATCAGGTGTAGGTGGCCCAAGTCTGGGTGCCGAAGGCACCCCGAGTCCTGTGTCAGGAGGTCTGCCCACGGTGGGAGGCAGAGTAGGATCTGTATGGACTTGTCCTGCAGGAGTGGGAACCAGTGCTGTCTGGGCCAGTCCGGAGCTATTAGTATTATGTTCACTTCATCCCTGCCAATTTTCAGGAGAACCCTCTGTATCAGGGGAACCGGCAGGAAGGCGTACATCAGGGGCCCCAACCAGTTGATGAGGAAGGCATCGGTGAGGGACCCCTCCTCCCGGCCCCTGAGGGAGCAGAACTGGGGGCACTTGCGATTCTGTCGTGTTGCAAACAAATCTATCTGGGGGAGATCCCAGTTGTCTACTGGGAGGGAGAACACCCTGTCGTGAAGCGACCACTCGTGGTTCGCTAGTGGTTTTCTGCTTAGCGAGTCCACTAGCCTGTTCTCAACTCCCAGTAGGTGGGAGGCCACTGGGATGAAGTTGTGTCGTATGGCCAATTCCCAGAGTCTACATGCCTCTTCGCAGAGTGGCGTAGAACGTAACCCCCCCTTGCCAATTCGTGTAGAACACAGCCATAGTATTGTCCATGAGGATCTGGACCAACCTGCCCCCTATCTTGTCTAGGAAGGTCAAGCAGGATAGCCTGATGGCCCTTAGTTCCTTCATGTTTATGTGGAGAGGACTGTCCCTGTGGAACCAGAGCCCCGAGTGGAGAGTCGCCTGAAGATGTGGGCCCCCCACCCTGTGTTCAAGACGTCCATTATTAAGGTCACTGAGGGCCTGAGGTCTTTGAAGGGAATGCCCCCCATGGCAAAACAGGGATCCCTCCAAACGTGAAGTGTCCCCAGAGTGTCCTGGGGGACAGATAGTAGCTTGTTCAGGGAGTCCCTCCATATGTGGCACACCGTGGAAAGCCAGATTTGGAAAGGCCTCATCCTCAGGCATGCCATCTGGATCACTGAGGTGGAGGCTGCCAAGTGACCAAGGAGCTGCAGGCACCGTCGGGCTGTGGTCATGGGGGAAGTTTGCAGCTTTGTAATGATGGTACAAATGGACCAAAATCTGGAGTGGGGTAGGAATGCCAACCCCTTGTGGGCATCTAGACATGCCCCTATGAACTCTGTGTTGTGGGACAGGCGGAGCTTTGACTTATCTTGTTTTATATGGAGGCCCAGATAGTTGCAGAGCCTCACTACTGCTTCGATGTGGAACTCTACTTGGGAGCTTGATTTCCCGACTATTAACCAGTCATCTAGATAGGGATAAATTCTTATGCCCTGTCTGCGCAAGTATACCGCAACCGGCGCCATGCACTTTGTGAACACCCTGGGGGCCAGGGAGAGCCCAAAAGGGAGAGAGGTGAACTGGAAGTGGTTGTTTGCCACTATGAACCTCAGAAACCGCCTGTGGTGGGGCCTTATGGCTATGTGAAAGTAGGCGTCTTTCAGATCAAGGGCCACGAACCAATCCCCGGGAGACAGAGACGGGAGGATCTGTGATAGGGAAATCATGTGGAACTTTATTCTCCTTATGTGTTTGTTTAAAGCTCTGAGATCTACAATGGGTCGAAGGTCCCCGTTGGATTTCGGGACCAGGAAGTATTGGGAGTAAACCCCTTTATCCCACTCCCTGTTGGGAACCTTTTCTTTGGCTCCGAGGGAGAGGAGATTCTGGCATTTGATCTCCAGAAGGTAGGACAGTTCCTGGTTTCTGAGGGTTGAATGAGGGGGCGGTTTTCTGTCCCAAGGAATTGAAAGAAACTGAATACGATACCCCTCCGTGACCATCTTGAGGACCCACTGGTCAGATGTGATGTTGGCCCAGTGGTGTGTGAAGCTGTGTAAGTGGTTGGGGACCGGTCGAGTCGTGGGTTCGCTGACTGTATAGTAACAGTCAAAAATGCTGTTTCTTCCCTGATGAGCTTTCGGAGGCCTGCCCACACCTACCTGATTGGGGCATGTGGGACTCGTCACTCTTTCCCGAACAGACCTTGTCCTTGTCCTTGTCCTTGTCCCCAAGAAGGTGCTGGGGAAAGGGGAGGGGCCTTAGGAAGGTACTCTGCAGTTGAATTTGTTGTTTTAACTGCTGAAGTTGTAGTTGGAGGAGTTGATGGGGTTTTAGAGAGCATCTGTTTGGCTGCAGGGTGTAAATCCCCAGTGACTGGAGCGTGGCTCTCGAGTCTTTCATGCCATGGAGCTTCGCATCCGTGGACTCGGCGAAGAGGTCAGGGCCTTTGAATGAGAGGTCCTGAATAGTAAGCTGCATCTGCGGCAGTAGGCCCGAGCCCTGTAACCAGGCCAAGCGGCGCATTACTACAGCTGATGCCATCATACGGTTTGGCTGTGCCCACAGCATCCCAGATGGCCATCAGAGCATCTCTGGATGCCATTTCCCCTTCTTCGAGCATTGTGTCGAAGTCCCTAAGACGATCCTTCAGGATAACAGCACGGAAGCCTTGCATGGCATTCCAAAGGTTAAAGATATACCCTGTCATAAGGTCTGAGTGGTTTGCTATATGCAGCTGAAGGGCTGCTGTGGAGTAAACCTTCCTGCCCAAGCAGGTCGAGTTTCCTCGCCTCTTTATTCTTCGGGGTGGAACCTGGTTGACCTTGCCTCTCTTTCTGGTTCACGGCATCGACAACCAGTGACCCCGGAGTGGGATGCTGGAACAGAAAGGAGAACTTGTCCTGTGGGATGTGGTACTTACAGTCCGTGACCCTGGATACTGGTGGGATCAAGGACAGGGTTTGCCAGGGGGCCTTGATGATGCTGTATACCCCTTCATGGAGCGGTACAGACATCTTAGCAGGAGGAGCCCTCCGGCAGATGTAAAAAAGGGGGTTTGTCTCCTCTTGGATGACCCTGAGCTCCAGGTTCAGGTTTGCTGCCATATAGTGGAGCAACTCCTGGTGGACACGGGAGTCCTCGTTACAGTCAATCAGTCTCTCAAAGGTGTACTCGTCTGGTGAAGTGGAAGAATAGGCCCGCAATCTACTCTGACGTGTGGAGTCAGGATTGGGTTCATTGTCCGAGAAGTCTGAGTTCTTGGTCTGTGAGGGGGACCGGACAGAGTGGTGCCATGAGACTAAGGTATCATCTGCGGCCATGTCCAGCCAATCATGTGACCAGATGTTAAAAGACGCTCCAGGCTCCAGATGGCACGGAGAGGAACGTCCTCGACTAGGTTGCGGTGCGGTACCCGAAGGGGAGGACCCCACTGGTTCAGGCAGGCCCGACGGTCTGTTCTTGCGTTGAGACATGGCGAGGGAGAGTGCTTATGGCGCCGTTTCCCTAAATGTTCTCCTACCCTTATTACCATCTTGAGAGGAGAAGAACGTACCGAGGCTGGAGGCGAAGTCGATGCCGATCCATGGGAAGGGGCTCCTGAGGCTTGGGGAACATGGCCCTGACACGTCCCAGGAGGAACGTGGGGAGGAGGCCGGGGAGCAGTGCTCCGCAGAATGTGGTACCGAAGGCGGGCTGGACAGCAACGGGTTGGGAGAGCAGTCCCCAGTGCTGGACTGCGGTACTGGCGGCAGGCTAGGCGGTACCAGGTTGGTGGGGGAGCCACTCCCTGCACTGACTGGGCTCCTGGTGTCACGGTCGGCATTAAGCTGATTTTCTTCCGCGGTACCGATATGCAGGCCGGATAGTGCAGCTGTGCTGACGTGGAAGCCTGCAGCATCGGTGGTGCCACTGGCAGTGCCATCTTGGGTTCAGCACCTCGTTGATTCGGCAACCAAGGTCTTCAGTGCCCCAATGGGGTGCTGAGCAAGACTTTAGGCTCAGCACCAGAGATTGGTCCCAGGGTTTTGGCGCCTGAGCCGATGGGTGAGCCGGTGGAGCACTCATGGCGCGAGTGGCATCAGAGGGTTGCACACTGCTCCCAGCAAGGGATCAGAGGTGCAGCTCTCTGTCCTTGCAAGTCCTCCTTTTGAAGGACTGGCAGAGGGGGCAGCTCTCGGCGAAATGGGACTCACCGAAGCATGTGAGACATTTATCATGTGGATCGTGGAGCGGGAAATCTTTGCAGCATCCTAGCTTGAAACCAGACATCTTGAATTTTGTGTTAGAAGACAGGCACTTGCTTACACAAGTTTCTTGGCTGATCCAAAACCATTGCTGAGGGCAGAAAAAGGAACTGGGAGGGTCCGGGTCACGGTCACCTATATAGCCATGGTCATGGTGTAGAGGGGGCATTGGCTGTGTGCCCTGACCTGACAGGCTAAGGCTGAAGACTTTCTGAGCTACGGTGCACTGCGGCACATAGGCATCTGTAACTGAATGATGTTAGCAGTGCTCGAAGGAAAATCTGTGTTTGCATGCCTGTGATGGGTGTGGCATATATGCATAGCACATATACATGTATAGGTAGGTAAATCACATGTGGGGGGGCCTGTGTGCAGCAGCAGTGCTGTGCACATACACTTAAGTGTTTACATACCAGGGCTGTGTCCTGCACCTAAACTACTCGTGCATGTGTACACGTTTGTCCAAGGCCAGCAGCCTGCATGCTTACTATTTATTAGTGTTTGCACGTGCCCCGTTTCACATGCACGTCAGTAATGTGCAGGTGTGTCGTGTTCACATACATGTGTGACTGCCAAACTTCCTGTATGCATGGGGCTGCCAGAAAGGCTGCTGCAGAGTCAAGAACTGCAGGATGCCTCATCCCCAGTATCACACTTCACCCCAGATGCTCTGGGACTAGAAACCCCGTCTTTCATCTCCAAAACAACAGGCCTGTGCTTCAGGAGCTAAAGATGATCTTCCTAATGCAGAACTAGGAGCTAATCTCTTATCCTTAGAGCGAGCAATGTCCCTGATACACCTCCCGCCCCCATTCTTCCCCACTTCAAAGTGCAGCCCCCAGCTCCAGGGAGCCCCAAACACAGGAACGGTGCTGGGGATTGTGGCCCTCCCCCGCAGCAGAGCAACGCTGGTGCATATGAGTGACGTCATAAGGGGAGCACAACGGCACTGTCCCCTTTTGGCGCACCTCAAATGCCGGCGCCCCGCTGCAACACAGGGCCGGCTTACCGTGTAGCGCTGGCCCTGCCCAAACATTTCAGGTGGCAGTGACAATGAAGATACAGAGAAAGCCTGCAAGAGCTACCAAGAGCTACCTCTGCCTGGAGAAATCAACTTTTGCACAGGTTATTATCTGGGAGAACCAGGGCCCCTGCTAGGGGTGTGCAAGAGCAGAAGCAAGCACCAGGCAGACAGACTCAGTCTGATGTTCTGCCATTGCCGTGTGATAGGAAATTGATGGGCTCCTGCCCCCACTCCTTTGCTGCTGTAATCACTGGCCAGTAACAAATGAGAGGAATTTATCATTACCCTGTGGTTAACTAGCTTATGGAAATTAATGGAGATGCACCTGAAGTTTCACTTGGCAGATCCCAGGGGATCCCACTGCAGTGGCAGAGGAGGAAGGGACACGCGGGAGACTGACAGAGAGTCTCTCTCACTTGAATGGCTTCATGAAAGATGCATTTCTCCTCAGTGGAGATTAATTTTCTCTGATGAAGTGATAAACACTTTATCAGGAGGGTTCTTTCGTTAGAGTCATATGACATGACACTTGGCATGGATGGGAGCACAGGCGAGACCCAAGCAAGAAAAACATCTCCTCTGACCCTGTCCAGACCGTACAGGAGTCAGGAGTGCACCCCGGCAGAGGTGCTCTTCCCCAGTGGAGCTCTCCACAGAACAGCAGGAAATCTGGGGCAGACACTACTCAAATGCAGTAAGGGGATTCCCAGACAGCAGCTCCTTCTCAGAGTGAGCTAGAGGAGAATTCTGGGAGAATAACTCTCTGCCTGTGTGGGACAGAGTGGCTCATTGGACAAACATATTCCCTAAGGCAAATTTGGTAGAGTTCCTAGGCCCCTCAGATTAAAAGCTGAAGCCACCAAGCAAAGCCATAACTACAGTAGGGCAAGCAGGGCTTTGCTCCAGGCGTGCCAGAGTGGCTCCATTCAGCTGCTCCATTAAAGGGTGCATTCTGTGCTGCTTGCCCGAGGCACCGGCTATTGTAAGAAGCGCATTCCCATCGGAACGTGCCCTACATGAGGTAAACTGTAGTTACGGCTCTGCCACCAAGAAGTACATTTGTTTAAGCTGAGATGGTCAGGATGCAACCCCATCCTCTGCGTGTCCCTAAAAATCTTACTGGCAGAAGCTCGGACTGGACAACAGGGGATGGACCCCTCGATAGTAGCCGTGTCCTGTGCACTGCCTGTGAAGGATCTGGCATTGTCCAGTGTCAGAATATAGGATACTGAGCTAGATGGACCATTGATCTGGACAAGTCTGGCCATGATTATGAGATCTTCAGGTGAGGACAGATGAGTTTAAGGTACTGGCCTGAAATCAGCAGGACCTTGGCTCTTTGTATGACCTTGGGCAAGTCACTTAATTCCCCACTGGGAACTACCTCTCCATCTGTAAAATGAGGATAGCAATCCTCCTTTTGTCCATCTTGCCTGTGTAGATTGCAAGCTCTTGGGGACAGAGACTGTCTCAGGCTGTGTATGTACAGCACCAAGCACAGTGAGTCCCCTAGCCCTGGCAGACAAGAAATGGAAGGTGTTAAATGCAATGTCTTACTGCTGTTGGAAAAGTTTAAGTCAAAGTGTAAATCTCTGGGTTGAAATTTAGCCTACACACCCAAATTAAGATGACCAGAATGCAGAATGGTGAGGAACGGCCAGAGATTCTGTTTCACATCTCATTGCAAAGACTGATTAATGCGGGTTTTTAAAGCCTCTTCCCTCATGCTGTTGCACAGTAGCATCTTTCTATTTCTTTAGCTCAGTTGTTTTTCCAATCTGAATACTTCAGCGTCATCAGCCAACACAGTTTGTACCTTGTTTTGCATAATTCTAAATCATTTCATTAATGAAAAGAATCTATCCATTATAAAACAAATATAACAAATATGAACAGCTAATCTTTGCCTTATATTGCAGGGATTAAATAAGCAGAAATATCAGCCAAAAGCATTCTAGACACGTTAGGCTGCCATAAAATTTAGTAGGTGAACTGTTTAATTTGCATGTCCCAAAATGCAATAGGGTGACGCTTTTGAAATTAAAAATTGACGACATAAATGGCATTTAAAGTTCATTTAATATTATTTGTTGAAATTCAACTGACAAATCTGTCATATTCAGTAGATCCTATTACCAGAAGAAAAAAAAAATTGAAATCCTTACCCACCCCAAATCTGAAAGGCCTATTAAGGCAACAGATGAGAATTTGCATTATCAAATAATCCTAACAGGAGGTTTTATAAGTGGAAATGTAAACTAGAGAGGTTTTAAAATGTTAATTTACTGTGATAACTAGTTTTAGAAATGAATTTGACTGTGTTTCTCATAGTGACAATGAAAGATTTGCTTAAGGAGCTGGCAAAAGTGTGTCCCAAACACTAGACTGTGTCTCCAGAACAGCAAATCTGTGACCAGTGAAGCAGTGTGGCCTAATGGATAAGGCACTGGACTGGGTGACCAGAGACAATTTCTCTTGCGTCTCTGCCAGTGACGCTGGACTGGACACGTCAGTTGTACTTTTTCACCCTTTGTCTAGTTTATGTAAATGGGAAGCTCCACTGAGGTCATGACTGTCTCTTACTATCTGTCTATACAGCACCTAGCACCATGGGGGCCAATCTTAGTCAGAATGTCTAGGCACTACCATAATACCAGTAATGATGATGGGTACCACTAAGCTCCCAGCTCAGGCACTCAGAATTTCATAGTGGGTTAGCACAGGCTGGTAGAGGCCCCAGAATAAAGGCACTGATCCGAGCTCAGTAAAAAGAGAAGCTGAACCACAATATGTATTTCCTAGATTTCGCAGTGGTTAAGGGCAGAAGGATCCATTAGCTTACGTAGCCTGACCTCTGGTATATCACAAGCCACTGAGACTGACTCATTTACCCCATACTGAGTCCAGTGACTTCAGTTAGCACCAGTGCATTTCAGTCCTCAGGAAGCTAAGGTATTGTGTGCCTCAAGCAAAGAACAGGAGAGACCAACACACTCTTGGGAGACAGTGAGAGCGCAGACAAAGGCTCCCTGCGTCTCCTGTATAAAACAGTTTGGCTTTCTCCCTCAGGCAAGAAGCATAGCCACACACACACAGATCTGCATGCATACATGGGCAAGGCAAACATACTTTTCCTCTCTGAAGTACTCCCATCTGGGAGGAGCCAAGACTGCTGCAGACTACTACTGGCCTTTCCAAGAAGCACACCCCGGCCCTCACCCAATCAGCACAGGAATTACACTGCAGAACACTCCCCCTCCAAAAGCACACGCTCCTGCCATTTAAGCAGAAGGAGCATGTCCATTCTAGCAGTACAGGGCCTATGACGCACAGGTGAATCATTCTGATTCATGCACAACTTTGCAGTGGAACGTTGGAACGGATATCTGCACAGCTCAGCCAGCCAGCAGACTGGATTTGCAAAAGGCAGTGATGGTGCCTGTTGAGATTTGCCGACAGGCCGGGGTCTGTAGTACTTCTAATGCAAGTGAAAGCTACTTTCTGCACAGAAGGAAGGATTCCTATTTAAATGACAAATGGCTTGTGTTCCATTTAAATGAAGCTAAAGATAATGACAAAAATATTTGGGTCCTTTCTTTTTCTTCTTACATAAAATATGGGAGGAAGGAATTGCAGGAGAAATGGTGCATGGAAATTAATCTGGTTTACAGTCCTCATGAATATTAATGAGCTGATGAATATGTAACCATAGTTCCTTCCCCCTCTGCTTATGTCTCCTGTTGAGTTAGTCACTGTAGGGCTGGAGTACCATGGGGATGCTGTAGGCAGTGGTAGTATATGCTGGGCTAATTGGAGAGGATGAATGGGTCCAACAAGTCCAACATCCAGTTGGGTGTGCTGCGCCAAAAGATATTTGTTCATTTTCAGTGATCCAGGTCCCTGCTTATTGGTAGAGCAGCCATGTCCAAATCAGTTCTTCCATTCATTGGCTGATGTAAGCACCTTGCAAATGGCAACATTAATCCTGTCATACAAATGGGGAAACCAAGGCATTGATGGGAAACATCTTGCCTAAGGTTAGGGTGACAAATAGAACCTCTCAATACATCACCTTGCACTCAAGCCACTTGATCACTGGACCGCTCAGCTGCCCTGCATACTTAACCCTCTGCACCTCCTTCCCCCCAATACTTAATGGAGTTGTCTCCAAAATCTCCACCGATAGACCCTGCAGGTCTTTGACCGAGGTGGTCACATCTTTGGTCCTTCCCTCAGTCACATCCCAGAAGCTGCATGTGCTGAAGGGCCTCCAACGCCAACCTCGCCATGGCTCCCAGTTGGCATTCTGTTGTGAGGAGACAGCTGTCCCCTCGCCTAGAATTACCCATGCCATCTAGACCTCTCCCCACCATTGGTGGAGATGAAGCAGTGGCCTCAAATCCATCACTGCAAATGACAGAAAAACAACCCCAGGGACTTTTTGCATTATGAACCCTGATGTCCATCTCCCCGATTTCACCAGATAAACTACCAAGTGAGGAATTAATAAGGCCTTTCATTTGCATTGTAATAAGAGGGAAAACTTCATTGAAAGATTAAAGCAACAGGGCTTGTTTCTAATGAATTCAATTAAGGCCTGAGCTGATGATAATACATGCCCCTGGCTAGGCGGGTGCTTTGTGTCAGTGGAGTGAGCCAAGTGAAAAGGGCTATGCAGTGTGAAATATAAAAGTGGGTTTAGAGCACTAGGATTTATCTGCAACTCTGAGCACTCACAGTATTAATAGCATGACTATTAGAAAGCAAATTGATGTAGCCATTAGGTCATATAATCCCCGAAAGCCTCAGTGGAGCTAGAGCCATAATGCACAAGTATTTATGGACACAGCCTTTCAAGCCAAGGCAGGAGACAGCCACTTGCAAAGGAATGATGGGGCTGGGGAACAGAGAAGTAGTATGCAAGCGCTCCTCTGCAAGCAAGGGGTTTCGCTGTGAAAAGGATGTTAGTCTGTTTCTCCGAGGTCCAGCTCATGCTGAATGCTCCAGGTGTATTCAAGTGGGAAGTACTGGTCTTGCAACTGAATGCAGCAGGCACCCTCAGCTATCGTGCTGCTGAAGGTCCCACGTGACTTGAGTTAAACACCACGTGCTGCGTTATTGAATGTTCTAGCTACAGCCAGATAAAGTGCACTAGCAGCACTGCTTAGCACGCCAGGTGTCCCTGGGTATACTACAGCCTACTGAGTTGATGGCTCTAACTCATATGTGCAGGAAAAACATTGAGCATTCTAGGTACATCCAGCCACAATAAACATTTCACAGGAACAGTTGGTTTCTGCTGCAGGGTCTTCAGGTGAGTGGTCTGTGATGTGGCCACTCAGCAGGGTTTGAATGAGAATTGTAACCCCCTTGGCCATAGAAGCTGCTGGGCACTGAAACAGCTGCTGGAGCTCCACTACACCTGTCCAGTTTGGGGTTCAGGGATCATGTCCTCCTGTCAGTTGTGTAGCACCAGGCGCAGCTGATGATGAGCAGGTCCCATTTCAGTTCCTAAATGGAAAGTGTCCACATCGCAGTTAACACTGACAGCCCACCCTGTAAGCAGTGTGAACAGAAAGGTCAAGGACTGGATGGTCTGATCCTGGTAGGGCAGGGCCCATGGCTGAATCAGCTGGGGGAAAGATGGAGGAGGGGGTTGTGGAGAAGTGGGAACCCTCTGCTAGATTAGTCAGGGAAGACACGGGTGTTGATCCTCTATCTTTTCTATTTGGGTGATGGGACACAGGTGGGTGATATGAGGTAGAGCCACTAGGGGGTAGGGGGGTAGTGTTTAGGGAGCCTGTACCTGGGACCCCCCGCTGGTCACACTGGATTCAACTGGTTGGACCAGGGGGCGGAGAGGTGGGCAGAGCTAGGAGGGGAACAAAGGACCGGAGGGGGAAGAGGGAAAATGGGGGTCCAAGAGACAGGACCCTGCCCTGGGGTGTAGCCCTAATCCCCTGGGGGTTTCACTTCTGGTTGTTCCGAGGATGCTGATACCAACTGTCCTTGCTGCTGTATGAACTGGTTTGCTAATAAACCCTCTGATTGCCACACTGGCTGAGAGTCGCTGCTGATTGGGACGATTGGGACCCTCCTGGGGGAGGAAATCCCCTCCCAGGGAGACCAGACAGAGCAAGGATCTGACCCTCTGAGCCTGGAGTTGGGGGCTGGCTGCATGGAGCGTGGAGACCCGAGGTGCTGGACGGGAGGAGACTCCACCATGGCAGAGACCTGACTGGCTGCGGACAGAGGGGATCCAGGAGGCCCGTCTGGGGTCTCCATCACAGGGGTTGCTCAGTTACTACCTGCACTGTGTCTGTTCTATGGATAGTCAGAAGTTTGGTCCCCATAGGCTATCAATCTGGCACTTTTCACCTGTGCTAAAATCATGTTTAAAACCCAAAAGTCTACTTGAGGAGCACATTGCTTTCTGCAGTGGGCAGATCCCAGTCCAGAAGACTCTGATTATGCCCATCTGCACCACTTATCTTCACTTTTCGGATGGAGCAGCAGAAATTCTTCCAATCCGAGATGTGTCTTTCCTCTCTCCCCCAACAGCCTGGGGCTGAATCAGTCAGTGTTGACAGCCTTGGTGCCTTACACATTCAACAGCTAATAACCTCTACTGGGGAGTCTTGGTCTCATGGCAGCGCAAGCAGAAATAAAGTGAGCTGTGAAATGTTCTGTTAAAATCCATCTTCCCTGAGAGTTGGGTTTGGGGATGAGGCAGCCACAGACACAAAACTCATCCAAGTGACTCTATCAGATAGCACAAGTCCCATCTAGTGGCAGGTCCCTTTACCCCCAAATCAAGGAATTAACAGTTCAGACACTCATGTCTCGGGTCTTGCTCCACGTAGCCTTTGATCTGGTCCTTGTCTTGTTCTATGAGCGCTCCAGCTGTTCCTTTGATCCCCCCACTCCTGTCATGTCTATCCCTCAGGCAGTGGACTGGTGATAGCACTCTAATGAGTTTTGTGGGACGCAAGAAAGGCCAAAGAGAACAGACCAGATCTCAGCCCCCCAACGTGAAGTTTGGAGTTTTCAAAAACAGATCCACATCAGAACCCAGTTTTGGACCCATCACTTTATGAGACAAATGTTCTCAGATTTGTTGTCAGTTAGCAGAACCAGTGAAGAGATACACACAACTACATGCACACAGGCAGTGTTGGAAGAATTGCTTTTTCAGTAGGCATTACTTGCCTTCTGCTAAATTATTCCTGGGGTCTGTGAGACTGGGAACCTTAAAGGTGAGAGAGAGAATGCTGTGACTGCTTTCTTTCAAAGTGATCATAAAGTCTTTCACTTGCTACTAGACTGGTCCTCAACTAAAGGTGGGTGCCATTTTTGCAAGAAGCCCTGCAAATTCAGATGGTTTCACAATTTGTTGTGAAACAGGATCTTGCTGTGTTTTCATGAAAAAATTCATGCTTTATTGGGGTGGGAGCTAGAAAACGTCATTCAAGCACAGGTGAACCGACATATCAAATTTGGTCTATATTCATCTGAAAAAGCAATTGCAAATACTAATTTGCATCAATAATTAACATTTGCAGGTTTGTGGGTTTTTTTAAAGCAAAAAACCCAGCCAAAACCCCTTTTTGGGTAGATTTCATGATAAAGCCACATTTTTCAGTCATGAGTTGCCACAAGATGAAGTTGTGAAACTTTTTATCTACTCCCCCCCCAAATGTTACTATTTTGCATAGTGCTCCTATATTTACAATTATTATTTGTCCACTTATGAGACATGTTTACCTCTGATGTGGAACACAACAAGGAATTGGCAATACACAATATGCTACATAATGGGCAAAAACAGGAAATTATGGTGGCAGAATGGAATTATTGGAATTGGAATCTGCCAATGACATCAGACTTAAGAACTCAACTTCTGCAAAAGATGCCATGAGATTATTGGCATCCATGATTGGTCAGGACTTTCATCTAAATCAAATGGCCAAAGTTCTTCTGCCAAAATTGATTCCACATCCCAGCTGCACAATCAGTGCAACACGCTGGTTCCATCTTTGTGACAACATCTTGCTGAAATCCCTTGACACCCCGATATTTCCTTTACCGCTCTCCGGCAATCCATTCCTTTTCCATGCTGAACCTATCAGCCTTCCTCAGAAGCTCTGAGCCCATGAAATAATTGTTCTGTCGCGGACTGACATCTCCAGAGAGGCAGCTCAGGTCCTCAGTAACAGGAAACGTAGAGGCAAAAGCTGGAAAGCTATTAATGTTTAACACATAAGGAAGCTGCTGTCTGTCAGATGCTCCGATCACCCTGAAGTTGGCAGGCAGAACGTGTTAGCACTTCTACGACTGCAGGAAGATGTTATCAGCCTGACAGAGAAAGTGTAGCAATCTCCCTTTGTGACTGTGTAGCTAACATGATCAATAAGGAGAAGAGCCCACCTATGGAATATACACATGCCAAGAGCTGCTTGATGCTCCCAGGTACCAAATCACAGTCCAGAAGCTGGTGCTCTTGGAGGAGATAGCCTGTTGCTAGATCTGGGCCTGGGGTTGGAGTTTGTAATAAATTGTGGAATAAAGATTCCTGCAATTTTGGGTTTGGTAACAGCTGTGTCATCTCCACTGCAGGGCTCCCACTGGAATCAATGACACTGTGCCCATTGGGAATAGAATTGGGCCTTGGCCCATTGGGAAACTGAGGCAGTGAGAGACCATGGGATTTGCTCAATACCATGCAACAAGCCAGTGGCAGAAGAAGCTTCCCAAAACCTGTATGAACTAAACCTACCACATTAATGTGGATCTAGCTGCAGCCACAGGGAGCTGGAATAAGCTACCTCTTCAGCTCCGGTATGTATCTGGCAAATGGATTGGTTTGAAGAGACTTGTAATCCCTTCTCTCAAGGAGCTTTCATATGTAAAGTGAGCTGAAATTGTGATGGCCCACCGCGGCCTGCTATTTTCCACAGTGTCCTGAAGTCGGATACTTGAGCATGGAGCTGAAGCATGTCTAAGTATCATTGCTGGGAAACAGGGCATGCCTCTCTCAAGAGTATTCTGCCAGCACGAAATGAAATAAAGAAAAGGATGTCGGTATTATACTTATGTCTGTATATGTAATGACCCTACCCACACAGTGCTTGTGTTAGGTCTATCTGTCTGTTTGTCTTTGGTGTTTAGGAAGTGTCTGTTGCCTTGGCATCCAACAGACAAAAGTATGCAATGATAGCCAGTGGTCTAAGGGAGGAACTAGGAACACAGACTCCTGGGTTTAACTCATGGCTGTGGGAGAGGTGTGTAGTCCCATGGTTAGAGTCGGAGAATGGGAAATCAGGGTTCCTATGTTCTCTTACTCAGCCCAGGGAAGACTGGAATTGTTGGCGTAAGGAAGTGAGATTGGGGATACCAGATAGTCTCAGGTTTGTCAATGGCTTATTGTTACAGCTGGGTAGATTAACTCTGCCTTCTGTTAATTCAGCGGCTGTTTCTCCAATAAGGACAAAGTGCAAACCCCCCTCGGGGAAGTGTTTTGGGTGCTCCAGTAGAAGGTGCCACACTATGGCACTGCATTGTTATAACTCCTGCATTGATGGAAATGCTCTTCTTCTTCCAAGTAAGAGGAAACATTCCTGTAGTAGCCCACATTACACTTGCATACCACCACAGCTGGGGTTTTCATGCCTGGCCAAGACGAAATGAAGGTGTGTTGGCAGGATGCCATTAGAACTGACTATATTCCAAGCTGTCCCAGAATTCACTGCCATCCTTCGGACAGTCCCCATGTTACTCTGCTCTGCTGGCTCCTGCCTGATGTCACATGGCTCCTATCTCTCCCTCTCCCAGGCAGTCCATCAGAGCTGAACAAGACTTGAGTGAACCAAGGATTTCTGCTGGCATGCTAGCCACGTGGGTCCTCACAGGTGCCTAGAGCTCAGCCTCAAGGGATGCTCCAGGGGATGGGGCTGGAGCACTAGCTACTCTGTCCCAGTCTCTCCCAGCAGACAGCACTGTGAAGAATAGTCTAGGTGGGCTGGCTGTGAAGGAGCTTCCTGCTATTTCAGTTCCAGCCTCTCCCAGCTGGTGGCTCTGTTGAGAACAGTGCAGGAATTCAAGCTGTGGGTGGATTCCCAAAGTCAGTGCCAGGAACCCCCAGTGGGAGTTTCTTGCTGCACTAGTTCTAGCTAGCCCCTGATCTGCTTCAGCCTGAATCCATACCGCCCCTTAGGGCTTGGGATAAGTTATCTCTGTGCTACAGCAGATTGGAGTTCCCCTCTGCCCCTGCACCACTGCTCCCCCTTCCCCACCCCAGGTCTCAGATTCTCACCACTTCCCATTTGCAAACCACCTCAGCTGAATTCTGGCTCCTGCTGGGCAAGTCCTGAGCCTCTTGATTGAAGGCAGCTTGCATCCACCTAGCCTGGGCCCAAGTCAACATTACTGCACTGCAGCACTCCCAAGAAGCTATTAGAGCTCCCACTTAGCCCATGCTTTGCTGCTCAGCACTGCCAAAGATATTTTGAAATAACTATTTTGAAATAATTGCTTGAAATAGCGTTATTTCAAATTTATTATTTCAAAATAGGAGTCTAGTGAAGACTCTTTATTTTGAAATAAAGTAGGAATTATTATTTTTAAAATAGAGAGTCTTCATTAGACTCTCTATTTCGAAATAGGGGAAGGCAGGGAAAAGTATAGGGCCATTATTTTATAAAAAGCCAATTCCGCAGCTTAGAATGGCTTTTTTCAAAATAACTATTTTGAAAGAATTGTTCTTTCGAGATAAAAGCAGGTTTAGTTATTTTGAAATAGTACTTTGTTTTTTGAAATAATGAAGCACTTATATTGAAACAACAAAATCCCTGCATGGACTGGTAAAAAGATTTTTCAAAATAAACCTCATGTTGAAAAAACTTTTCAGTGTAGGCATACCCAGAGAGCTTCCCAAGAGATACAGGGAAGTCGAAAAGTTCCTTCCAGCCACTTCCATTTGCCGTGTAACTTTTCACCTTCATTGCTCCCCAGCTATCCGACCACAGCAACTCCCAGTGATGCAGGATTTTCTTTCATTCCTCCTGCTTCTGTGAAGGATGAACTTGTGATTCAGGCACTGACCTCAGGATCAGGAGACCTGGGTCCATTTCCTGGCTCTACCACAGATTCCCAGTATGACCTTGAGCACATCTCATAGCTTCTCTGTGTAGGTGGGGCTAACAGTTCTTCTGTGGTCTGCTTTTTCTATTGAGACTGTAAGCCTGTTACTCTGCCTATTACAATAAATGGGGCCTTACTCTGAGCTGGGCCTCTAGATCAGTGTTTCTCAACCGTTGCTCCGTGGAACATGGGTGCTCCTCAGACACAATGCAAGTATTCCATTACTTACCCTGACCCCTCCCCAATGGGGGTAATGAGTGGAGATGGGGAAGGAGCAATTTAATGCTCCAGCTGCTGCAAAGGTTCCAGGCACCTGGCAGCAGATGTTGACACACACCTGGGAGCTTTGCTATGACTGGGGCATTTATCTCCCGCTCTGTTACCAACTTTTCCAAGAACATTTTCATCAGGTGTTCTTCATAAAGTACCTAATACCTTTAGGTGTTCCCTGGTCCACCAGAGGTTGAGAAACACTGTTTTAGATGTTACCGTAACACCAATACACTATAAAATGGAAGTCATATGCCTAGACGGGTCATGAGGTTAAACTGATTAATAAAGGTAATAGGAGACACACAGATACCTCTATGATGGGTTCTGTAAATATACATAAATGGGTAGACGTTGCACTCCTAGCTATGAATCAATGCCTTGTAGCAAACCTAGACACTGGGCCACCACGTCCCTTGGATGATGACTTCCAGGACATCTCAAATGAGGACCACAGTTGAACATCAATCCCCATGGCATTTTGAGTCACAAATGCCAGCTGCATTTCGAGTCTGGAAAACTGGCCCCTTCCAACTTCTCAGACAGGGCTTCAGAACAGGCAGCATCTTGGTATTTTATCTGTGCTTCAGGCTGGATTTGGTAGGGAGTATGTCGCTATTGAGCTGGAGCAAACTGCTATTGGTAAAGCTGCTGGCACTGAGTCAGTGTAAGAACCACTGGCTCCTTGGGATTTGACCGTGCAAGACACTGGAGGAGATCGTGAGGAGCTGAGAGTCATACAGATCTGCTTCCAGGCTTCAACCCCCCTCTCCAAACAGCAAGTGCTGCAGAGTTGGCCAGAATGCACATTTGATCGGTGTGACTGATTGGGACTTTAAGGAGGGAAGTGTGCCGGATCAATACCCAATCCACAGTACATGAATCACGCCAGGTTTTCCAATTTATTCAGCTCCAAACAAAACGAACTAACAAAAGATTTATATGCAGCCAGGGGCTGGTGAAGAGGGGTGGTAGGGGCAGCTTTCTTACCGGATAATTAACTTGCTTTTATCATTCTAGCAAAGTGTTACCCCATTAAATCTCTGGTAATGGAAATACTTCAGGGAATGGTTCCTAGGATGGGGGGAGAGTGGGTAGGATGGAGACAGGGCTAAGATGCCCCCTGAAAGTTGCCTAGGAGAAGCATCAAAGTCTGAAATGAAACTCCCAGGACAGGACCATGGGATTCTGAACGTTGCAACCCTGGCCTGTCTCAAAGCCAGGAGAAGCAGTAAGTCACCCAGCTGGTACCTGCCAGGACAACACCTCAAACCTTGAGCTGAAACCGTTCATGGGGGCAGGACTGCTGCAGAGGAGTCTCAGGGAGAAAGGGAAGGATGAAGGTGGGGGCAAGCCCACAGGCATGCCACATTCTCCTTACCATGTGTGGCCAGCCATAGCTGCCTGTGGCACTACTCCTGGGGTGACCATCCATACATGATGCCACATTTTCCTTGCTGTCTGCAAGGGGTTGCCTTAATCTGCCTTCTCCCACCTCTGGAGCTTCACCTAAGCAGGCATACTACAACCTAGGGCACCAAACCTCAGCCATCTGGCTGGCCCTAGCCTGAAGGCTGCCAGGAAGGACAAGCCCGCAGGGTGATGCTCACTCTCCAGAGTGTCTGTGTTCCCTTCCTGTTTAGGGTCAGGCTGGCATGGGACTGGGCTCATCCTGCCTTCTAAACTATGATGGATGGGACAGCAAGTGAATTTGCAGGTTCCACACATGGGGCCCACAGACAGGTCTTCAGCCGGCAGGGCGTCCTGCATGATTTGCAGCAGCCGCAATGGATTACTGCCATGTGCAACTCTCTCCTTATCAGCCCCATGACTGGCACCTCCTTCTTCACCTCCCTCTGAAACAGCAAGGTCTCTGGACCTCTCTTCTGCTCACTTGCAGAGTGCTTATCAAGAGGCTTATCTGACACATGTCCCCCATAATCAGGGGAGCGCTGCCAGGAAAGTTAATTGCACATTCCTTGTTTCTCTGCCCCATCTCTTTCTGGTTATTCCATCATCAATCAGCAGTGACCCAGATGGGCCTCAGAGACGTCTCCTCCCCCTTTCCCTATAACTTAGTTGCCTGGACTTCGCCACCTCATATTGTTGTTGAATCTCTTGGTGCCTTTCTACCTCTGCGGTGGATTGCGCGCTGACTCAGATAAGATGGATGCAGTGCACGCTTCTCTGGTTGCCTGATTAATTGCTCATCGTCTAGGGTTGTGGGTTTGCTCTGCTCATTATCAGGATTTGTTAAGGGAGGGCTGGGGGAATCCTTCAGGTAAGGGGAGAAAAACTGAAGCATTTATCTAGTCTTAGTGGAATTCAAATGAATGATCCTTGGTCCTGCTACAGCACCTTCCTTGCACGGATCCCCAAGCGCTTTAAACCCATGAATTTAGCCTCAAAATCCTCCCACACACTAGGGCAATATAATCAGTGGGCTGTATACTCAGAGCTGAGAATAAAAACAGATCTCCTGCTCTCCCATTTCTGTCCGTGCTTTCTCCCTGTAGAAAGGGGAGTTGGGCCCCAGACTTGCCTCTTTTGGGCTCATGGGAAAACAAATGCCAACCAAAGAGGTTTTGCAAAACGAGCACCAATTCCATACCCGCTGGGCTGTTTGCCTGAGGTCAGATTAACCTCTGGTGTCAATCCATGGTTGCCAGTGCAAGCCCCAGAAATGAGTTTGACTCCTTGGGAAGAAAATCAGACAGACTTCTAAGGCAGAGAATGAAACCCCTTAAATGTCCCACATCTGCCTGCTCATGCAAGGGGAATCCACTTCAGGCTAGTGATTTCTGCTCCACTTCAAACAGCCCCCACAGGTCCTCTGCCCCCCATAGCCTAGCACCATCCCTGTTTCCATGCCATACAGCTTCTGCTCATGCCTCATGCAATTCCCCCCCTCACACAGCCCCAGCCTCTCACAGCACGGGTCTCTTCCTGGATCCCACTCTCACCTCTGACTGTGCCTGTCTCACATGGTGCCTGCCCCTCACAGCTCTTGCCACAAGTGACTCCCTCTCCCACCCTACGAGGCTCATGCTCCCAGCTCATTTGGGCCTACTCCATCTTCACATGGTGCCTGCCCCACACAACTGCCTTCCTGCATTATGACTCTCCTGCCCCCATCTTGCAGAGCCTCTTCTCCAGCCCCCAGCAGCTCTTGATGTCACCCAGAGCCAGTTTGGAATTTTTCAGCAACAGTTTTTCAGTGGAAGATGCTAATTCCTCTAAAGCTAAGCATTTTGAGAGACGAGTCAGTTTCAACAAATTCCTCAACTCACAACCAGTTTGGGTGCAGGGGAGTTCAGAAATTGTCAAAAGATTTCATTTCTACGCATTCAAAATGAATGATTCCAGTGTTCTAGTTTGAAACGATTTCTTGTTTAGAAATTTAAGCTAATTATACTAACCCTACTCCTGATTAAAAAAAAAGACAAAACCAAAACATTCTGAAAAAAGGGAAACAAAATATTTAGATTGACCTGAACTGAATTTTTTGGTTTTTTGCAATTTTCAGTCTGTGAAAAATGTTGAGATTTTGACTTTTCCTTCCAATTTGAGATATGGGAAGATTTTGTGGTTTTTCTTTTTTAAAAAATCTCAGAAATGGTCACAAGATGTAGAAAAAAACTTTGCTGTTCAGTGTTGCTCATGACCACAAGCAGTCCCTCACAAGAATAAAAACAAAAGAACAGGAGTAGGGGAACAGATTCTGAAAATGTTGTTTTCCTTCACAACATTCTGTCTCCCCCAGGCCCACCTAGCCAGCAAAGTAAGTTTAATTAAAACTGCATCAATGTTTCCCATATTGAGCCTATGGGTCTCCTGAGACCATCTGTCTCTGATGGGTACATGTGTGTAAAACAGCAGTCCTTCTGTTCGTACCTATAGTGAGGAGCTGGCAGGAAAGGCAGCCCCAGCCTGCAGGAAGGAAGTTAGGAGGTATAGAAGAGAGCATGATACAAATTATACATCCTCTGCTGAGGGACACACAGACACAGCCATTCCTGATAGAGACATGCATAGGTGACCGCCACAGACACAGTCTCATCACACAAGCTTCCCATACACTCCATTTCACATGCACACAAGAACCCCACGTGGCTCCCAGCCTCAGCCATTCACGTTTCCCCACCATTCCCCAGGGCATCAGTGAGATGTTGTATCTCAAGGATCTGGGGTTCAAAGAGCAAGGAAAAGTTTTCTTCTTTTCTTGAGGAAAGGGAAAGGTCTGGAGCACTGGATGCACTGGGGCTGAACCAGTAGGACACCAGAGACAGACCTAGATCCAGACCTACGTTTCACCAGACTTTGGAGGTAATTCAGCACTAGTGTTTTCATTCAGTGCTGCCTGTTCTAAAAGCTGTCACTTCCATCTGAGTCCCTAGGGCCTTGCTTGCTAGAAGCACAGTGTGCATCCTCATCAGCTGCTGTCCTCCTCACTAGCCCTGTGGGGAATATCAGTGCTGCCACACAAAAGCTATGGGAAGGGAAGGGGAGGGGAGGGGAGGGGAGGGGAGGGGAGAGACGGGGTTTTGCTGCCATGTCAAGATTTTTAATTTCCCCATGCAGCGATGGTATCATGGCCCTGCCTCAGTGCTAAACATGTGTCTTATCTCTGCAGCCCATGTAAGAACAATATCAATTTTGTGGTGTTATGGCTGCGGTGAGAACAACGCTCTGTGAATTGTTAAACAAGCCACCAGCCTTGTGCCGTACAAGCAGAACAAATGTAATCGGCGATATGGACTTTCAGCATAATTACAGCACAACCGTGAGCACAGAAGCATCTCCCCTTCACTGGCATCTGCTGCTACAGGAGACGTTCCAGTTACTTTAATCTAGACTCCTACCAGAGAGAGAGACCCCATGTCTTTTCTCTCTGCAGTGTAACAAGATCTATATCGACATGGACGGGCAGTGAACTTACCTATGTGCAAAAGAGCACTGCTGAGGTCACTTTGAGGACATGGGCCTTTCCATGGAGCTGAATTTCACCTTTTGCTGCAGTGCATGTGTCTTTGATGTCAGAGTCAAACCATCCAGCTGCTTTTTCTGCCTTCCTTCTCTGAAGAAGACTAACGAAGTTTGGCCAGGACTTGGCCACATGGCTTTCACTGGTAGATCAAGCTTGTGTCCTAGGGGTCGTTACCATCTGATAGCTGTAGAGTGGGCCAAATAAAATGAGCATGATTGTGCCTCACTCTGGAGCCAGGCAGGCAAGATCACAAAAATATCCATCACTGTTGATACTCTGGCCCCAGCCTTGGAGACTGATCTCTTTCCTTGCTAGCTGTGGGCAGTCACAGGGAAAACTGGCACTGCTGATGCCCTGGGCTGTCCCTCTTCTATATACAAAGGCTTCAGTCTGGCTAGGTCCATTGAGTTCAATAGGTATGACTTAGGTTTTTAAAGTGAAACATGATTTGTTGGATTTGGGGCCAATCAAGGGCTTTCAGGAGTCAATATGGGCACCTCGCACCAGCAATGACCTCACTTAATACTTGTACTGTATAGGGAGTTTAAATGGATAAAAAATCATCAACCAAATGCTCACCATAGAGCGGTTTTGACTAGTAAATGTCCCCAAAGTGCCAGGACTGTGTTTTAGCAAGTCATGGCCTCTCAGCACACCAGCTCATGAAGCAGGTATAGTCCCCCAGGATATGCTATAAATGCTGTCCCTCTTGCATGAGTCACAAACCCCCTTTAGGGACTGGGAGTTATTGAAAAACCAAGCCACTTCTATCCCATCCTTGCACCTGAGCTGTCCCTGAGACAAACTCAGTGTGAGAAGACACCTCATTAAGAAAGAGGAGCCAGTTGACAGAAATAGGCACTGTGGGCTATTTGTTTAACCCATGCCACCTCGGGGACAAATGATCCACCACAGCGCTTCATCTCAATGGGTCTGACTGGGTTAACAGGCCACACCCCTTGATGTATGAAATTATTAATGAGAGACTGTCGAATCATTCAGGCAGTTGTCAGTTTTAATTAATGCCTGGTGAATACGTTACCTGCTCAAGCAGGGGTGGAGGGAGGCTCTTCCATAGAAAGAAATGGAATCCAATCTCTTTCCCCGCCCTTCTTTTCAAAGAGCCCTCTTTCTACACTGCAGCAGCTGCCTTTCATTCTTAGTAGAATGGCCTCCTCCCACTCAGGCTACATCTACACTGTGAGTAAGCTCAGAGATACCCTCTCGCTCACTCTCAGAGAGCTAGTATGCTAAAAATAGTCATGTAGTCCCAGTACCCTGGGCAGCAGTGAGTGGTGGTGGGAGCAAGCTGTGCTGAGTACAAATTTGCCTGACCTCTGAGGTGGATATAGCCCACACTGCTGCACAACTGCATTGGCTACACTCCTACTTTCAGCAGGCTAGCTCAGATGAGAACATGAGTCTATGCAGCAAGCAGGATCCCATTGCAGCAAGTCTCAGAACCCAGGTCTACAGGCCCCAGTGTGTGGGGCTTGTGCCATGATGCTGAAACCAGCTGTGGAGATGTTCAAACTCAAGCTGGACCTTGGACTCTGAAACCCATCCCTTTCCATTTTGGGGAAGGTCTATGTGAGCTGAGAATCATACCCTGAGTTCACAGTGTAGATGTACCCTCAGACTGTTCTGCCCTTCTTCATCCTGTCCAATCCCTGCAATGCATTCTGCTGTCCAGTACAGAATGACCTGTTTTCTGTTTGTTCACACTGCTTCTAACTTCTGCAGTGCCTTCCCAGCCTGGAATAAAGAAAGATTCCCTTTTCTGTGCAGTCTTCTTCAATTCCACCCTGCAAGCTGGGACAGGGACAGTTCTATATCCCCTTCACTGCACTTCTGTCCAATTCTCTGTAGTGACCTAGTGAGTGGAATACAGATGGTTTTCACCCTCTGGATTCCCCCAGTGATTCTTCAGCCCTGTCTTGTACACCCTTTTTGGTGTAACTGATCACCATGATCCCTGCTGGCTGGGACATATAATAGTCCTTATTACATTGTCTACTGTGCTCCTTGCTGGCTGGGATGGGAACTAGTGTCCCCTATGTAATTGATATTCTCTGTAGCGCTCCCTTCTGGCTGGAATTGAGATGAATCTGTGCCCCCCCCCCAGTGTTTTGGAGCTGGTGTTCATAAGGCTCTGAAGCCTAATTGCTTCTTTTTGCAGACAGCTCTGCATAATGACTCCAGTGTTTTGAAATGCTGAATAACAGCTGTGTAACACTAATATCTCGGGAGCTAGGTCAACTGCTCTGCAGCAAAACTCCATCCTGCCTTTCATACCCCATCAGCACAATGAGCAAATTGGACATCGCTCCGAATACTAAATGCTTCAGTAAAACTAAAGATTGAGTTTCTTTCAGTGGTAACAGACTCCACGTTACAAATACACGTTCACTGGTCATTCTTTAACCTGAATACTCATTGAATCATAGGGTTGGAAGGGACCCCACGAAGTCATCTAGTCCAACCCCCTGCCAAAAAAGCAGGTCCACTCCCACTAGATTATCCCAGCCAGGGTTTAGACTTTAGACTTCGATACACTCTCTAGATCCTGTATTACATCTGTCATCTTTTTAAAACCCTTTGGGAGGCTTACTGAGAAAACCCTTGTCTTAATTATGAATAAACCTTGGTATTATGTTATAGCACCTAAAGGCCCTACCCAGGTACTAGGTCCTGTGCAAATCTATAGTAAATCATTGGCAATCTTTTCCTCTCCTTATTTCCAGTGCAAATCCAGCCCTCCCGCCTCTCTGATGTGCACTATTTTGAGTGAGCAATAAAGACAATTTGGCTATGTCTACGCGGCACTTTTATTTTGAAATAACACTCGTTATTTTGAAATAAAAGAAATTAGGTCTACACAACGTTCTCTTATTTCGAAAGGACAGACCCTGTCCTTTCGAAATAAGAATTGTCGTTTCGAAAAAGTAAAACCTGCCCCTCCCTCGAAATGGCCGTTATTTCGAAAGGGATATTTCGAAATAACGCCATTAGACCTGTTGTTTCCAAACAACACCGTTGTTTGGAAACAACTGTTCAAAACAGCGGTCCAATTGGCATTATTTCAAAATATCCCTTTCAAAATAACGGCCATTTCGATTGTGCGGTTTTCATTATTTCGAAATGAGCCTTTTCGAAATAAGGGTTTTATTTTGAAATAAGCCATTTCGAAAGGACTGATTTTGAAATAAAACTGTGCGTGTAGACATAGAAGAGTGGCCAGCTACTTCTTTCACACTCTTCCATGATGACTGTGCATTACTTTTGCTTCCTGTCCTGCCCAGCTCTGACATAGTCCTTCAAAAAGAGTTGGGGGGGTGGTTGGGTTGGGTTGGGTTTTTCTGTATCTGCATCTGAATTCTTTCATCTCTCATTTTAGAGTGAAAGGGGGGGGGCGGGGGAATACAAGAAACAAATCAGCTTTGAATGGTTTCTTCTTTCTCCCCGTTTTTATCGGTATGCTGCAAAACCAGCATCTGTTTTTCCCTGGCTAATTAGCACCACAGATAATAAGCTGGTTTCATGGAGTTAGCATGGATCAGTGTCTCAGTTAACTGGGTTAATTACACAGTGGATGGGCATTTGTTTCTGTAAAGACATACTGCCAATGAGAACAAGCCTGGGCTTACCCAGCAGTCTCTGCAGTATTGGAGGAAGTAGCAACAGCAGCTAAAATAGCATTTGTTTGGAGGGGGACCTTTTTTTTAATGGAATCACGTACAATTTGATAGATGGAATGCGGCTCAGCTGTTTTGGAGAAGCTGCTGTCAAGGAGACCTGGGAGGTCTAATCCAATCTATCTATCTATCAGTGTTTAATGCAACATCCATCACAGAGGTAGCCAACCCTAGACAGAGTCATGGTTTCCTATCCCCTTTATCCTGCCCCTTTATTCTAGGTTCTGTTCCTTATTCACTGGGTGATCATAGGCAAAATCGCTTCACTTCTAGGTGCCTTATTCCACTCCCACCCCATCCATTGGATGAAGATAATAAAACTTGATCTACTTTTATAACATGTTTCCATGGACAGAAAAGACCACTGAGCTAATATTGAAATTGGCTATGTAATTTACGTATTATTGTAAGTGTGAAAGGTTGGCCTTGGACTCCTGCTAGTTGTTAATAGAAGAAGGCATCGCCCATATGTCATTCAGAATGGGAGTTTCCTCTATATCAGCTAGAGGATTTTAGAGAGGGCATAATTCATCAATGGCATGAGATTTTCATTATGTCCATGCAGATGGCTAAGACATTGCACTGGACTGGGAGTCAGGAGACTTGGGATGCCTAGTATATCATAACACCAACAATAGATAATAAAGGTCAACCACGACTAGGCCTAAATGCAGTACAAATATAAATAAACAATGATAATAATTAATAATAACACAGAAGCAAAAAAAAAGAGAGAGTTTTCTTCAGACTGGTTAGAATATTGCGGTGTTCCAAAGACAAATTCATGGGAACTAACTGACTTCTAAAATAAACCTTTACATTAGATAGAATCATTCTTTGAGTAGTTACCCAGGATATTTACGCTGGAGATCCCCATCCCATGAACTGAGACCTGCACTGTTTGTGACCATAAGGTAGTCATTTAGGCAAATATTTCCTCTTCTCCGGACCCATGTCAGTATAATTTGAAGCAATCAGGTGGTGCCTCTGCAACCAATGCCATAGCAATTTAAGTCATGCCCTCCTTATACTTATATTGGGCCTCTCCAACTACACAGGGAGAGTTCCCAAAGGACTAGCTCTGCAGTGATTGTGGGTTGAGTCTTGGAGAGGATTCTCATGTGTCTCTTTCTCTCACTGTTGGGTCTGCAGAATGAAAAGACTGGAATCCCTCTACCACAGAGAGTCACAGCCCTGGGCTTCAACAGGGAGATCAGGAGGCACATTGCAAAAGCAGCCCAGGATCTTCCAAAAGCAGCCTAGAGTGCTGTCATAAGTAGCAGACCTGGGCTTGTTCAACAGATCCTGGAGTCCAAATATCTGGATATGCCCGCATGAAAATGCTGTCATGGACTAGGGGATCCGCCATCTGGTCAGTACTAGGAATAACCTGCATGAAGCATTGTCCTTGATGGTGAGCACAGCACATCTGGTTACCATAAGAAGCTACACACCTGACATTCTTGGATGGACTCATTTGACTTCTGAGTTCTGGACCTTGGTGCCTCTCTGCTAGTAAAAGGGCAGGGAATGCTTGTGGGTGTCACCTCCTGTGAGTGCAATGAACCTGGATATGTGTGCCCCAGTCCATAAGGGAGACATGGTGGGGGTGCCAACCACAGGGAATCACCCAGGTGGCTTTTCAGGATAGACACAGCTTACTTCCTTGCTGAACAGAACTCCAAAGCACCCTGAAACACAACTGATGGAGACTGCATCTCTAAACAAGATGAATGCATGAACCAACCACTAACTGCCGGGGGTAGAAAGAAACTAGACATATAGGCAGGCTAGTCCATAATGCCAAGTTCCAAAGGGGCAGCCGTGTTAGCCTAGTCCAGCAAAAAAACCAGAGTCCTGTGGCACTTAAAGACTAACCGATTTATTTTTAACATGAGCTTTTGTGGAAGAAAATCCCACTTCATCAGATGCTTTGAAGATGGGGGAACTCAAAGCATCTGATGAAGTGGGATTTTCTCCCATGAAAGCTCATGTGAAAAATAAATCGGTTAGTCTTTAAGTGCCACAGGACTCTTTGGGTTGGGTTTTTTGTTTTGTTTTGTTTTTTGCTAGTCCATAATGGTCCATTATAGGGTTTCTTGCATTTTCCTCTGAAGCAGCTGGTGCTGACTGTTTTTGGAGACAGGACCCTAAAGCACCAGAGGTGATTCTCTCTGCAGGGCAGGAGCCATGTGGTATGTGGAGCACATTCCCAGAGTCAAATCCCAGTCAGCACCTCAAGTAGTATTGAGAGTTAACACCTTGTGTCTCCCATCTCCCATTATCCTGACAACTGGATAAACCAAGTGACCCTGGTGCTGCTATGAAGCTGCCTCATGTTTCTTTTCTGTAGTAGCATGTAATAGCGGAGTCAGGGGGAGAAAGGGGGGGGGTCCACTCGGGCCATGAGGTTGCTATAGCAACCCAGTCCCCGCTCCGCCGGCTCCACGGGGTGTGGTGTCTATCTGACTTGCTCTGGCAGTTCCCCCAATCCCGGGGAGACAGGGGATGTTTCGAGCAATAACCTCTCTGACAGGGAGTGGGAAGACAGCCTCAAGGGACTAAGCCATCTTGACTTTTGTGAAGTCAATGGAGCTGCTCCAGTTGATGTCAGCTGAGTGTCTGACCTGTCTCTGGATGTCCCAGCTGGCCAGCTCCCCCCTTCCAGCATAAATTAGAAAGGCTGGCACCTAGCTCAGGCCATCAGAATCTTTCCGTGTAGCTCAGGTTTGAACTAGATACAAGAGGATGCTATTGTCCTCCCAGGCCACAGTGGCATAGAACAAAACAGGTATCATGGGCTTCCCACACTGAAACTGGGAAACCAAAGCCTCTTCAGCTTCATTTCCAGGTGATGGGTAAGTGTCATTCTGATGTCCATGGTGGAGCAATGTAAGAGACGGCCCAAATCCCCAGTCAGCACATACTTGTTTCCTTTGTATGTTCTCTGAATTCAGGCCCAGACAGCTTGTTTCTGACAATTAAACAGCCTCGACAACATAAACACAGGAATCTGTCCCCAGATCCCCTTTTCCCTGTAGGTGAAGATGGCCGTATGTCTTTGTAGCTATACCCAACCCTCCAACATAACAAGAACATTTATTCCATTGACTTTCTCCACCCTAAGGGATGCTCAGCATTAGACCTCTGTGGTGTCACAAGCACTACATTTCAGAGCATAGCCACAGAGAAATTGGAGAAACTCAGAAATACACTTGCTGGAAGGTTGCAAGAATAATCTGACTTATGGCTTTTTTTAGACTGACTCCAATTCAGTGCTTTGTTACAGATCTCCCCTGCTCTTAAAGCCACAGCTTGCAATTCCAACACAGTTTTGGATACACCACAACAAGCATCTCACCGCATTGGTCTTCCCCATCTCGCAATAGTCGGTAAACACCATGGTACGGATTTTCAAAGATAATTATAGTAGCCCATTAAAAAACAGCAAGCCAAAGGAAAGGTATTGCTTCCTTTATCTGGGCTTTCTCAGGCTGCCTGGGAAGGAATCCTGAGGAAATGTGAGGATGTAATAACAGCTCATATTCATCTGGCACTTCTCAGCCCAAAGTACATGTGTAGCCTCATGGAAATGCAACCACCTCCAGGATGGCAGGCAGCAGCCATCCATATAGCATACAGTGCAACAGGTGAGAAAGGAAATTTTGGCCAAGGACAAATATTTAGGGCCAAGTTCTACTTTATTGCTTTGCGAATCAGTTGAAAGCAATGTGGTTGCAGTGGACATAAGTCACAGATGAATTTGGCCCTGGGCTCTTTACTGTTTGCACAAAACAAATAAGCCCTGGTGTTTTAATACCTTTCCAAACAATCCACATGTACAGTAAATGACATACCTAAGATCCAGGCCTGGTCCAAATTTAAAATTCAGGACAACTTAGCTGTGGTGCTTAAGTGTGAAAAATCTATACTTTTGAGATCTGTAGCAATGCTGACCAACCCAATCCCTAGTGTAGAGACTGCTGGGTAGATGGAAAAATGCTTGTACCTACTTAGCTACCATTGGTCAGAGAGGTGGAGTTCCTGTAGCTGTGGAAAAGCCCTTCTGTCTCTGTAGGCTGTGTCAACTGCAGGGGTTTATGCTGACATAGCTACAGCACCATAATTAAGTCACAACAGACCCCACAGTGTATATGTGGGCTCAGTGTGTCTACCTACATCAGAAGGGAGGAAGGCTGAGATAAAGCTACTGGGATTCAAACTTGCAGTACCAGGGCACCTAAGTGTCTCAGAACAACTGTTGTACTGGGGGAAGATGGGAAAAGACTCATGTGAATGTGTCAGTTTGTGTATATCTGAGAGAAAGAGACTTCCTGCAGCCTCTAAAGAGTTAATGGCATTGTCCCTATCAGCAGAAGAGAAAAAGGAGACTAATTTACCAGCTCAAGAGCAATCTCACAATCCACTCAAGCTTTGTGCCACTCAGTGAAATCTCAGTGCGCCCCAACTAGATCAGAAATTGGTTTACATTCTCCACGATGAGTTTATGAGTTTGTTAAAAGCTGATTTATTTTATTCGGTTGCTACTTCAGAATATTACTGCAAGGGCATCAGGGGGCGAAGGGCTGGGATTCTTTATGAAGTTACTTTGACAAAGTCGCTGCTGTTGGAGTTGTTGGATCTGGAATTATTTTATTTTTAGAGTCTTGCAGGGGTAAAAAAGCTCTAAGAAGGAAGCAGCATTAGCCCTAGTGTTTAAGGAGGCTGATTTTACAATGTCTGGAAATTCCCCCTTTGATTCCATAGGGAGAAATCCTGGCTCCATGGAAATCATTGACAAAACTCCTATTGATTATGATAGGACCAGGATTTCAATCAGAGAATGATTATTAATTATTATTTATATTGTACTAGTCATGACCCAGGACCCACATGGTTCTAGGTGCTGTACAAAAATTGTCTCTGCCCCAGAGGGTTCACAAGTGATGGCCAGGCCAAATGCTAGCTCTCCACAGGGGAGTGATTTTCACTTCTGAAAGGCTATGGAACAAACTCCTTGTGCTTCATTTCACGTGGGCTTGTGTTACTAACATTCCCGTGTGTTCTCCTTTGTATTCCCCACCTTGTCTGAACACTTCGTCCTCCATGCTCCCTTCCCCGTTCCCGCTTCAAACGTTTTTCCCATCTTGAGCTTGCCATGCTCAATCAGGAGGCATGTGAGCAAAACCCAATTGTAAAACAATTTCAAAGCAATTTTTTCAGCAGCTTCATGATAAGAGGCAGCACTGCTATCAGCAATGTCCGCTTTCAAACCACAGTGCATGGAAATAATCATCTCAGCAAGGGGAGGGAGGGAGAGAAAACACAGTACATATTCACATAGCTCCACTGGCTTTTGTCTGCTCCTTAGACCTGCACTCCTCTTGTATTAACTGGTTTGTGTTTTCCAGGACATCTGGAAAAGCTGGTCCTCTAAGGAGAGATCCTCAGCTGGTTTGGATCTGCTGAGGTTGGCTATGTCTGTGCTGATTTACACCAGCTGAGGATCAGTGGGCAATGGAGCTATGTTGATACACACCTGTTGGAGTTCTGGCCCACTAAATCCAATGGAACTGGGCCCTTTTTATCTCAGATGAAAATCTGTCTCTGCAACCTCAGCTCTGGAAGGAGCTTACTTGGGGGAAACACAGTAAAGAAACTAAAATGGAGATGATATTTCACATCAGGCACAAACCTGAGCCTTTGACCCCTGGTTAATTATTATTTTCCTCTATCGTCATTTGCATTGCAGTGGCATCCAGTGACCACTGTCAGGATCCAAGGTGCACTGTGCTGCCATGCTAGGCACTTTAGGTGAGGCAGGGAAATGAGGATGAGAGACTGGATGAGAATCATGGACAGAAAGAAAAAGCAAGGGCTTGGAAACATTACAGAGGAAACAGAAGTCACAGGATTGGGACATGGCTGTGGTGTGAGGAGGATGCCCAGGATACAGGCCTGTGATGGAGGGAGGAAGGGGGTTGCTAACACTGACAGAGAAAAGGGACAATGGGGAGGAAGACAGTGGTAAGAGATGTGTTCTCACCTTCTATAGATCCAAATCCAAGGCTAGTTTAACTCCATTAATTTTGCTAGCATGTCACCTATTTACATCAGGGCCCAGACTGAGCCACATATTATGAATGGAGTTTGCAAAGTACATTCGGAAACATAGGATCATTATAACTTTTTACCTCCATTTCTAGCAAACAGAGGGTAGAAGGGCCCTGCATGGGAACTCAAGCCTCCAGGTCTAGCTCTTGGCTTTTCCACAGACATCCTATGTGACTTTGGGCAGGTCTCTTACTCTTTCTGTGCCTTGATTCCCCATCTGTAAAGTGGGTACAATGAGTAAACTGTATCAGTGCAGTGACTGAGGTTACCAAGTATCTAACTCACTTTTAAACAGCTGACCTAGGCTCCTCAGCCACATTGACTTTCAGTGAATCTCAGGCACTTTTGAAAATTTCCCCCCAAAATGTTTCCATTGTCTCCTCAGACTGCAAGCTCTTTTGGGTGGGGATTGTTTCTTCAGTGTGTGTTTGTGCAGTGCCCATAAAACTCTGAGCTTAGTTGGGCCTGGTAGATGCTATTGTATGACCCATAAAAGAGCACCAACATTGTTAATCTCCCAGGTCATCTTTGAAGTCAAGTGGAAATGGCCTTAAAGGTGAACTTCAAATCCAAACACCCCCAAAACTTTGGAAATGTTCTGATCTGGACCCAAAAATTGCCTGCCAGCCCAACACAAAAGATATCAAGACCACTCCCATCCTAATTCTGTGCAAAGATCAATGTTCTGGAACTGTATGAAAAAAGATCTCTTAGTGCCTTTAAACTTCACACGTTTTCTTCCAAGAATGGCAGTGGATGATCCCAAGCACTCTTGATTTAAATGGCTGATTATGATGGCAATTAAAACAGAATGCACTGCCCATAAAAGGGAACTGTTATCTGTGAGTGGAAGGGTTTTATTTCAGGGCTGCACTGGAGTGCATCACACTGGGACCTGCACAGATCTGAATCAACAGAGATGAATTATCCTCTCACCAAAGGAAAAGGGATACCTTGTGGGTAGATCTGTGGGTGCCCTGGAATAGCAGAAGCCTAAAAGTGTCTGACGAGAGACAGGATTCCTTTGTCATCTCAGGAATGGGGGATCCTATTATTCTACATCAGTGTTTCTCAACCTTTTGCAAGTTGTAACACTTAGTGTTGTGTCATGACTCGGCGAGACACACCAACCCACCAGCCCCAGGCTGAATCCAGCCATCTCCCTGGCTCTCCATGATACACTTACTGCTGTGTGGTGACACAGTCATGTTTCCCGACACATTGGTTTAGATTAGTTTAGGGCTGCCTTGGCATGGGATGAGCCTTCAAACTGACTGGACAAAAAGACTGAAGCCCTGCACCCTTTTTCTCCAGATATAAATGTGGATCCTTTGGTGGAAAAAGGAATGAACATGACAACTGACTCCTACCCCCCTCTCTAGGAGAATGTGGGGGACATGTATGCGAACATGTCTGAATGGAAGAAAATATGTGCATGTACATAGGAGTGTGTGTTCAGACATGTGCCTGCATGCCTGTTTGAAAGCAGCAGGGAGTCTTTACAGAACAAGTTTAGGGTGCACAAATGAGCAAAAACTCACTCTCCCATCCCTGAAGTCTATCCCTGTGCTCAGTGCTGCTCTAAACTCAGATTCAGTTGCTGACTCATCTCTTGAAATCTCCAAGGGGGCACAAGGGCTCCAGCTGAGGAGAGTCACTTAATTAAGTTGCTCATCCACTATGGCTGCTGGTTGATTCACTGAAGTTCCTCTTGACACTACAATGGAATGAAAGGTCTTCAAAGCACCCAGGCACAGTGATTGTTTTCTCTTCCAGGAGCTTTCTGGTTTCTTTTTGCCAGGTTCCTACTTTCAGTGGGAGTGAAATACAGCATTTAGCGGAGCGATCCTCAATATCCTTCATCTGCACACTCTAACAAACAGCTCTCTTTCCTTTCCCTTCCACATGCAGGGTCCCAACACTCAAACATTCATCACACCAATAGCTTGATCATGATCTAGAATCATAGAAGATAAAAGTCTGAAGAGACCTCAGGAGGCCATCTAGTCCTATCCCTACTTAAAGCAGAACCAGACCTCACTAACTCCATCAATCCGATCCCATCAATCACATCCACCAAGGACCTCTTCAAGCCCTTCCCAAAACCAGGCATCATTAGAAAGGCAACAGCAATGTTAAAAGACAAACTGCTACAAATCAACAGGACCAGTGTCCTTTGAGTCACAGCAAAATAACATCCTGACCATTCTTCTGAGGACCAGTGGTGTTATAGCTACTTGATTATAGTCTCCAAGATGCAATATCTGAGAGATGCCTTAAACTACTGATATATCTGACCTCAGATGTGTATCGCCTCTGGGTCAGGGAGCCCTGACACCATGTACATTAAATGTTATGGCCAACAAATTCCTTGTTGACTGGCTAAAACTAAGCACCCAATTTAGGAACAGTGACCCTCTGTATCTGGCAGCACAGTGTTACATGTCTAGGATGCCTCAATAGTTCTTCTAAAAGTTATATGCAATGCCCAAAAGACAGCATCTTGAGAAGGTGGGGTTGGGTTTTTTTTTGGCTCAGAAACTAACCTGGAATGCAGATCACTCGTCTTCATTTTCCCCTGGACCAATATCCCACTGGCACTTCCCCATTCACAGTGTGTTTTATTTATTTCCTTGTGTCCAGCATTCATGACTCCTTTCATTAAGTGAAAAGTCCCCCCTTCCACCCAATTGCTATGGGCTGTATCTCAATATAGAAGAAGGAAATGAAATGGAAGAAACACTCATTCACTTCAGAATAAATTATTTTGTGGGCTCCACCAGCATAACTCCCTGGAAGCCAATGGCATTGTACCACTGTAACTGAGAATGAAATCTGGCCTTTAGTAAGGAAGAGGTAGTTGGATGCCAAAGTGATAGGCACTTTGGAGACAAGAAAATTCAGTGATAGATAGATAAATAGATAGATTCTCTGCCTTCGGGGATGACACATCTGCTCCTCATATAGCACCATCACATTCAGCTACCCAAAATCTGAAATCTACAAAGGCACATATCATTTTTACCTATGGATTAAATATGGGCATCATCACATATGTGGCATGAGCTCTTATTATTGCTAGTATTATTTAGAGAAACTCAGACAATCAGGGTTGGCGATCAAGAGAAGAAAGCGAAGAGGCAAAGGACTTGCTCGGAGGTAGTTTTAAGGGTTCTTGAAACAGACAAGTGTTCCCAGTGAGTCTGAGAACATCAGCCCCAGTGGGACTAGGGGCACTCACAGGAGTAAGCATGTTTGCACATCCCTGCTTGCTAATAATGATGATGATGCTTGGCCAGTGTATAGCCCTTTTCATCTGTGAGTCTCTCATGCCTCACAAACAATAGTTAATTAAGCCTCAATGAGGAGAGAAGCTGTTATGTTGGCCTCTCTGCTCTGAAGTGAAATCCTACAGCTCTCCTTTTGTTAGTTCAAATCCCTGCTATAAACTCTCATGTCTGGCCCCAAAGAGGATGCTAATGCATCTTCTCCAGGGGCTCCTGAAACCCAAAGGCTGGCCAGGCTTATAATGACTCTAAAAATGTTTACAGAAGCTTTGTGGCTGGCCTGGACCCCATTTGTCCTTACAAATGAGAAGGGTGACCCCTGCAGATGTGCTTACATGTTCTGATCACTGAATGCTTTGTGGGTTAGTTTTAATCCATCATCTGTCTTTAGCTAAATCTCAGCCTGCATGCAAGCATCTGCCAGCACAGTACAAATGTGTGAGGCTGGGTGACTAGCCCTGTCTAAAAAGTGAGAAGAGGAGGAATATCCTTCTCCTGAGCAGAGAGAAGAACATGGCTACATGCCCTCAGAGCAGGGACTGTAGGAAGAGCTGCACCAGGCCTGGGGAGATAGCAGGAATCAAATCCTCACTCAGTTCTTAAGTGAGTAAAATCTTCTTTGAAGACAATGGATCAGTTTCTGAGAGATGCTCAACACCTCCAACCCCACCAAAGTCAACAGGATGGGGAGGCACCCTCTCATATCAGGATCTGTCCCTCTGGGGGTCTTCCCTGAGTAAGGCACCAGTGATCTCTATAGATTTCAAGCCTTGATCCAATAAGAGGGAGGTGCTCGGATCTGCTGAGGCAGCAAGCTTTCAGTGAGACCCATCCTGAGAAGAGCGAACTGTTACCTGGGGATGGGGTAGGACTGCACAAAACAATTCTCAGACTCTGACTTTAAAAATTGTCCATGGGCCAGAGTAATTCAGATTTCACTTGCTCCTCCTCTGGCAAAACTTCCACTGATTTCAGGAAAGCTGAGCAAGGCCATGAGGAAAATCTGAGGAAAAACTTGTCATGCCATAGGGGATATGGTGGACCAGATCTTTACTTTGTATAAATCAATTTAGTTCTATTAAATAGAAATCATAGAAAGTGAGGGCTGGATGGAACCTGCAGAGATCAACTGGTCCAGTCCCTCATGCTGAGGCTGGATTAAGTATACCTAGGCCATCCCTGAAAGACCCACGTTACCCAAGGATTTGACCTTCTAGTTTACTTGTCCAAGGCTATGAAAGCAGGCTGATGGGAGCCTTTGTGTTTTCTCAGTTTAAAACAAGCCAACATTATCAAGTACACAAGGCACTGGATAGGAGGCAGAAGACCTATGTTCTATTCCCAGTTCTGCTACATCCCTTCTGTGTAATCCAGGCAAGTCACTTCCTTTCCCAGTTCCTCCATTTCACTTCCTATCCTTTGGCTGCCGTGTTTACTTTGACCACAACCATTT
Organism: Podocnemis expansa; assembly: GCA_007922195.1. NCBI lineage: Eukaryota > Metazoa > Chordata > Testudines > Podocnemididae > Podocnemis > Podocnemis expansa. The sequence continues at coordinate 22,457,055 of ML682025.1, forward strand.
TAGGGCAAGGCCTAGGGGCCCCTGATCCTTGAGCTGCTAGACCCTACAAAAATAAAAATGAATCCTGATTGGGAAGTTTTGGGATTATTCTGATGTGGCTCCCAAGAACAGGTTACCTCTGGGGAATGAACTCTGGTGCCCTGAAGCCCCTAACCTAACTGGATGGCTTATGGGACTGCAATATGTTTTGCAGAGTTTGACAATCCTTGTAGTAACCTTGGGGAGGAAGGGCTTAACACCCTGGTCAGTGAGTCCCGGGGGAGCCAATAAAAAGACAGTTCAGGTTTCTGAGTTGGAGCAGCAGCCCTGCCTGTTCTTTTCTGGTGGCAGGAGAGCTCCTGGAAGGATCAGGAGGAGGCCAGGAAGAAAGGCCTAAAGAAGGATCCAATGACATCATTGCCAAGGATACGCTCAAGTTTGCAACTGACCAGGCATGAGTAGAACAGGAACCATTTACTTAGACAGGATCAGGGTTTTGATTTGTTTTTGGATTCCTCTGTGCTGAGCACATGTACCCCCTCCCGCTACCCCGTAACTACCTAAGTTAAATCCCAGCAAAGCAACTCTCTGAGTTCTTATCTTTTATTTGTAATTAAAGATTTTACCCTTTTAAAAATAAGCTCTGGTTCTGTGTCCTAAAAGGCAAGAGGTTTTGTGTGCATGTGCCTCAGACTGCATAGCCAGCTACTAAAGGGGATTCTGTCCCATTTCCAGCTGATACCCCAGCTGGGGTTCCATTGCTTTCCGGAGGGGGGAATAAAGGTGATTTAGGTTACCACATGGAAAGGAATTCCCAAGTATACCATCCTGGGTTTTCAAGAGGTTTTTGCATTCGGGTGGTGGCAGCAATACCACTCCAAGGCCAAGAATTGGTGGCCTTGGAGAGTTTTAAGACCAGGCTTTAAGGCCAGTGGGTCTTATGGCCTGTTGCAGGCCCCCACCTTCTGCACTCAGTGTACCAGAGTTGGGAAAGAGCCTTGACATTCCTAATCCACAAAAATGGATCCTATGAAAGAGACAAAATATTTCTAAAGCTCCTGCCTGTGAGCTACTTCTAACGGCTGAATAGCAATATGCACAAGACAAACTGTGCTCCTATTAGCACCACATCAATATCATTTAAAGCCCCATTCTGAGGAGGGGCTGGCAGCTCTGTTAATGCACTTAATTTCCCTGTGACTCTGAATGGATGTAAATAATTGTGCCGTATTGGGACTTCCTGCTCCTTCCTTTCCAGCCAGATGGATAATCTCTTGTTCTTTCCCTGGATTTGGCTTCAGGATGTCATAAACTTCATTTATCACCATTGATTCTTCAAAAGGCCAATTATATAATGGTCCATAAAATGAGATTTTAATATTTGGTGGAAGATTAAAGCAGCACTGTTTTAAAGCAGCCTGCTTTCCTTTATGCCAGTAATCCCCAGATCACACAATTTGCTCCTGGGTTCAGGAGGATTTATTTGACGGAAGATGCAAGTTGGCCTACCATAGATTTAGGTTAGAAGGGTCTTCTCTTTGACCTGCTTCACTCTTTCTACATCAAGTTTATGCCAGGTGAGGCTGCCTCTTCTGACCCATTAGGATGTAGGGAATTACAGTGACAAAAATCAGGGATTGCCAGCAAAGGAGCTAGCATTTTGTCAGTAGTGTAAATAACATTGTTTATGGATTTTTCTTGTCTTGGGAGACAAACACCATTCTACTCAAAGGTCAGCCCCACCATTCAGCACTAATTTCATGATTCAGCACCAAGGACAGCTCCAAAAGGGATTCACTAGTGGAGCTGGAACTTGTTCTTCATAAAATGGGTGCCAGCAAATGGGCTCATTTTCAAATTTTCCAGTATTCCTGTTGTCCTCATAAACATGCCCTGAAATTAGAGCTTGAAAACTTAGAGAGCAATGATCTCCCTCAAGAAAGCTGCATGGAAGTCCTGCTACCCATCAAAATCAGTGGGAAACAGATTGCAGATTGATCACCTCACAGCTCTAGGAAAGCCTTTCCTGCAGAGAGAAGTTGAAGGAGAAGGGCCAGACTCTAAGGAACTTTGAGGTTGGGAAATTAGAAGAATTGAGTGTGGGGAACAGACTGTATGGAAGGGAGAAAAAATCTATCATGAATTAATCACAATAGGGCATCTTCCCTCCCTCTTCTGTAAAAATCCAGTGTGATAATTTAATGGTGAGAATATCCTCTAATGAGCTTTGAAGAAACTGCAGGCTTCTTAATGGGCTTCTTAATGAAGAATCATTTAGGCTTTTATTAACACTGAGGAAAAACACATGGTGTTTGGTAGCTATTTGGAGCTAGATGAACATGAATAATTGCCTCAAATGTTCAAACGTAAACTCTTTAATGGGCCCCCATTCAGTGCTTTGAGGGATATCACAATTTGGGTCTTTAGAAAATGTATCTGGAATGAAGACTTGTTCTGGGTACCCAAATCGAATTTCCACAGCATGAAGCATCATGACAAGTGCCATCAGCACTGTATGTTTCCCAGATGTTCCAGCAGCTAAATGTGGTTTGAAGATCCAGTGGAAGATAGCTTGGAGTCATGCTCTGAGGCATTTTCACACTTGCATGTTGGTTCTAGGTTCACCTGCCAAAACCAGTCACCACTGATTCACTCTACTTTCTAGATCACTTATTGTCTACTACTTGGTTTTTTAGAAAAAGTCATTTAGAATGTCTTCTTGTTTAAGGCCTCACCCAATGCCCATTTAGTCAGTAGAAAGACTCCCATTGACTTCAGTCAGCTTTGGACCAAGCTTTCTTGCATTGCACTGTTACTAAGGCTGTGAGACTTTCAAGTTTATACATGTGTGGTGGCAGTAAGCAATTTAGGTCAGTCATGAGTTCCCTCCAGAGAAGGGGAGAATGCAGAGTCATGACACTGCAGACCAGGTGGAGACGTGGGTGGGGGAAAATGAACCACTTCTTGCTGCTTTGAAGGTGACATTAAGTTGACACAGTGCTCATATTATGGAATCCACCCTGAGCAATGGAATGGCTGCTCTACCTGGTCTATGAGATTAAACACCATTTAAAACCCTGAGAGTGCCACACTACATGGCTATGTGGGGATTTATCCAGCTCATGATCTCTTGCAGCACAAAGAATCGTCACTGCTGATCTTGCCTGTGGGCCTGTGCTTCAAATGCCCTGAGCTCTGGGGAAACCTGTTCGAACAGGCAAGCGAACAGCTTCAAAGAGAGCCAGCCTCATCCAGAACAATAGTGAGCACTTTATAGATGAAGAAGAGAGACTGACAGAGGCAAAGAAGGAGTGAAACCAGGCCAGGGAAATTGTCTTTTTCTCTCATCTGAATTTTGCTGCAGGGTTTTCTCCCAGCTTCTGCCGATTTCCCTCCCTCCAGCCCTATTAACACAGTTCACTAAGGCAGCCCCAAGCAATATCCAGTTCTCTTGCCCAGAGTGGCCAGTGCACCTGCCTCCATCATTGCCAGTGACTAGGAGGCAGTAGTATGAAAGCTGCCCTCTGAATTCTCGCTCTGCTTCCAGTGATGTTGCCACATTTAGTAAGAAATAGGACAGGGAAAGGCTGTAGGGCCATCATACAGATATGTATCATTGTGATGAAGTAAGAAAACCTCTTGGGCTACTGTGGTTCTTCTTTTCTGTTCCTGTTCTTTGGTGATGGTATTCTGGTGATGGGACACAGGGGTGTGATAACTATAGGTACCACTAGGGGGGAAGAGGCTTTAGTGCGACCTTACCTGGACCCCCTGGGGGTGACAGGTTGTGGCCGGTTTAGACCAGGGGCAGGGCAGCTGGAGAGAGAGGAGAACAAAGGGGAGAGAGGAAGGAAGGAAGATGGAGGTTGGAGGGGCAGGACCTCCGGGGCTTGTCCTGGGAGTTTACTATCTGCCCTCCTAGGTGATCTGAGAGCCAACTGTCCTAGCTTCTGTGCAAAGTGGATTGCTAATAAACCCTCTGACTGCTATACTGGCTGAGTGTCACTGCTGATTGGGATGGCTGGGACCCTCGTAGGGGGAGGAACCCCCCCCAAGGGAGACCAGACAGAGCAAGGATCAGACTCTCTGGGCCTGGATTTGGGAAGCTGGCTACAGGTAGCGTGGAGACCCTGGTGAATGGGAGAAAGCTCCACCGTAGCAGAGTCCCTGGTGGGCTGTGAACAGAGGGGATCCAAGAGGCTTTTCTGGGTTCTCCGTGACAATCATACAGATCAGTCAGGTGAACATGTGGGGGCAAACAGCTGCTTCCCAACTCCATGGCCCCATTCAGATAGCTGGAGCTGTGCTCACGCCCAGTTCCCATGCAGCTACAGCTGTGAGAGAAAGGGACATTGCTTCATAGCTGCCTTTCCCATCTGCCTGATTCACCATCCTTTCCCCTATAAATTCCATACTTTCTCCTCTCAGAGGTGTGGGAGGGAGACCAAGTAGAGGGGGCAATCAGCAGTGACATAGCAAACCCCAGTCCCCTAAGAAATATTGCCCTGGAATATTGCCCCGGACACCAGAATCTCCACAAATTGCAACAGGCTGAACGCCAATGGCTAAAACACATCTCTGTGCAGGAGGGGAGCACAAAGTGTAAGTACCAGTGAAGCTCTGATGTTTGAGTGTGATGTAACTCTAGGGAGACACGGGATCAGTAGGATGTAATCCTAGGGAGACACAGGATCAGCTCTCCTGAGATCAGCATTCCATCCCTGGGTCTCTATTGACTTGCTGTGTACTCCTGGACAAGTCATTTACTCTGTTTTCCCTCCGATCCTTTGTCTATGTTGTTCTGCAGCACCTAGAGCTATGGAGAGGGGGTCTAATCTGAGCTGGGAACTTCATTATTGCTCCTAATAAAGTGAAGGGTCAAACCCTAAGGTCCGTACTTAGGCATTTCTCACTGTCCTTATGCATCTAGCACTTATTGACTTGTGCGAGAGCTGAGTAGAAATTGAATAAGTCCTCAAGATCTGGTCCTAAGAGACCACTAGTTGGAAAGACAGAAATAACCATGAAATTACTGTCTTAATCTATCTGGTGCTTACTGTGCAATCAGAGGACCAGCAGTTACCATACAATTATGGAGTTAATTAAATGGGTATCTGGACCCTCAAACGTAAAACACTACCAGAGGCATCTGCTGAGAATTAGATTCCAGAGAAATAAATGAGACTAAGGAGGGGGGGAAAGGGAAATAGCTATTCTAGGTAAGTAATGAAAGTGACGTTCATCATTCTCTTTCTGATGTAGCCATTTGCAAAATGCCAGGAGTTGAACTCTTGTTTAATTTCAAAGAGCCCTGCTTCAGCACAGTGAGGGAGCTGGGGAGGGGGAAGGCTTTTGCAAAATTCAATAAGATTAGTCAATAATATTTCATTAATACAGAGGCAGTATCACAAGCTTTTAAGTGTGGACACCGTAATCACAATTTATTTTCAAGCTAGATTTATTCTTCCTGTACAGCCAGCAGTAAAATAAATGGTAACATTAAAATTATAATTAATTTCTGAGCCTGAAATTTTAGTCGTAGCCAGGAAAAGGAAAATTACTTTAAGGAGGAATTTTCTAGGGAGGTATTATACGCAGGTGGCTTTATTTCTCTCTCAATTAAAGGCTTACTCCACTGAGCCTCAGTTACCATAAGCTTACTCTAATTCTGCTCCAGGTTTGTGCTGGGCTGCTTCAGTGCCCAGTGGAGTTACACAGCCTTAAAACTGGAGCTACCTGGCAGACAGCCAAGTCCTGGACGTCACCTGACTCAGCTGTAGTTTACTCAAGTGTAAAAGGAGACTTAGCCCAGTGGGCTGGCTCCTTACTTGATAGTGATTAGCATGACCAATTTACTCCAGCTGAAGATGTGGACATGTACACTTATGTACAGGATCTTGGTATGTAAATGCCACCAAGAATAGGTGTCTATAACAGGTATAGGGGCCCATCTTCATCCATTCCAGCTGCCATGCCTTGAGTCGTTATCCTCTCTTTTCTCAATATGCCTACCAAAAACTTGACGATGATTAGACTGCTGGTGTGTTTGACCACTTCCCACCATGCTGATGAATATGGTCTCATTGATTCCTTGCACTGCCCCTTGGGCTGTGTCTATATCCATTTGCTGCATCTCTTCACAGATGGAGATTGTGAGTTCTTTGGCGCAGGCACTGCCTTTTTTGTTCTGGACAGGGAGCTTGTATGTGCTCCAGTGATACAAATATTAAATAACGATTCTGTGAAAGCAGAGAGACTTGGGTGCGCCTCTCTTCTGGCCATGCATAGCCCATACAATCTCTCCACCCTGACCACCCATGCCCAAAGACGACTTACACAAACAGCATGTGTGTGCCTGTGCAGTAATGTCCCACTGTGTGCCTCTCCTCTGCCTGCCAGGTGACGTCTTTGAGAGTTTGTGGGAGGCGGGAATCCAGAACTGGGGGGAAGAACTTGTTCCCCACATTTTCCCTCAGCCCTCATGTTTTCCATTGAGGTGGCCAGGAGAACCAGACAGCCTGAATCAGACCTGCAGAGTCCGACTTGGACTTCAGTGGCCTTGAAGAAGGCTCATGTGATCATGAATAGTCTGTGCTGCTGCCCCTTCACTAATTAGTAAATCAATGCCTGGCCAATAGCCCCCATTGTATGAGATCTTCCAGCTGGGATGTTGCCCTTTGTATTCCAGGGGCAACATGTGTTGAAATAGAGGGCTTGGACTGAATTGCCCATTAATTACCATAAAGAGCCTCAAAGAGGTTAACTTTGCTGAGCTCTGGTGCTGGAGTGACTCGAGGGATGAGAAATAAGGTACAAAGTTTTTTATCTCCAGGTCACTGCTCTGAATCAAGCTCAGGCTGGCAGGGCCCCAATACGGTGGGGAAGAAAGTACATTTTACAGGGCCCAGAGGCACTAGGGGACCCGGCCCAGGCTGCAACCCCCATTACCAGGGGGCCGGTGATACAAGTTTGTGCTGGGCCCAAAAATATTATGCTTGGGCACTGCAGGTTGATAACAGCTTGGGTCTTTACACAGCTGTGGCTATTTGTGGGCCTGTGTGAAATGAGTGTGGTGGGACTCATGCAGTTCCTAGATAACTGGGCCTACAGCTCCAAAGCCTCCATCACAGCTGGCATGAGCTAGCAACTTTCGTGAGTGTCTCAGCAGAGAGGTCAGGGACTCAATGGGCCATGGTAGCTTAAGGCCCTTCATAGCAGAAAGGATCAAGAAACTGACCCAATGGAGTGAATTAGACAGACCAACAGAAAAGATCAGTGCGTCAAATGGCTCTGGAATTCCCAGCTGTCCCTCCTGTGCTCTTACTTGGCAGCATATCTGTCTTGTTGCCATTGACCTGTCTGGTTTGAGAGGGGAATTCTCTCCTCCTTGCAGTGCATTAGTCTGTGAATTATTTTCATATTGCCTTTCAGGTATATTTAACATCACCAACAATATACCAGGAAATCAGTCAATGATGGTTAATAATAGATAACCTGTACTGAGAAGGAAAAGGGCTTTGGAAAGCATCCTGCTGAAAAGAAACGCCGAGGGGAAAAAATGATAGAAACATGAGAGATCAGGGTCACATACTGAGGATCTGAGCCAGTCCCTCTGAAAGCCTTTCCTCTGAGGCAGGAGTTCAGCTGAGGTCAATCATGGAGTTAAGCTGATGTAGCTCAGCTGCAGATCTGGCCCTGTTGATCTGACTGGTGGGGAATCAAGCTACAATACTGTGTGGGCTGAGTTCTGTAGTCAACAAAACTTTTGTCTGAGTAAAGGGTTGAGTAAAGGGTAAAAAAAAAGTCATCACTTGACTTTGTAGCCCTATTTCTGTCTTCAGGAATCACTGTCTAAGAACTGCCAGTTTCTTGGAAGGTGTTTCCTTTGCTGGTGTGTTGTGGGGAAGAAGAGGATACAGATGCCTATGAAGGTTGGATAATCCTTGATCACACAACCGTTTTCCAAGTACGCTGAAGGCCTATAGCTGGATTTCACCCAGAAGACCCTGCAGCTCCCTGTTGCCGGACAGTTTTGCTTTTTTTATAACTCCAGGAGATGACTTTCCTGTGTTTTATTGTAGTTGCTTTTCCTGGGCAGCTTGTGGTGGTGAAGGTCACACTGGACAGGGGCTGCAGCACTGATCTAGTGAAGCAAATGAGGCCACATAACTAGAATAATGGCCAGGAAATTAAATGGTCTACCCCTTGCACACAGACATTGCCTAAGGGGCAATGGTGGCAAGAAGAAACTGTTCAGAGGCCTTAATTCTCTAAGAAAAAAGCACATCATTCACAGTGATGAGCTTGGATGGAAAGACGAGCTGATGATAAGAGGCTTTACAGGCAGCGTGGGTTAGGCCACTAAGTCCTAAACCAGGGGCATGACACTGCCCTTTCATGTCAGGGTGAATCAGAAGTCATTTGTGCTGGAGTGGTTAGACCGGTGCTCAACCAGCATGAGCCACACCCCTACAGACTCAGATCCCAACTCTGTCCTTGGGTTGGGCAAGCTTCCCAGCACCGGATCTGGGACATTCTGGCAAGTCCCAAACCCCTTGCATACCCACTGCCTTGCTGACAAGAGCACTGGATAAAAGGAAGGAGGTGAGGAATGGGGCTGTGGAAATGTGGTCTCACTGAGGCTTCTTGCATCAGTGAGACACTAAGACCAAGTCTACACTGATAGCAGCAATTTTGTCACCTTCAGTTCAAACTTTCTGATTAGATTGAGCGGTCAGTGAAGACCTGCCCACTTGATCTGGAATTTGACTCAGCAAGTCCACCCTCTCAAGAAGAGTAGCACTGAGTTGAAGAGCCAGCATTCCCCTTCAGCTCAACACAGTGGAGAAACAGAGGTATGCAGGTGTTGAAAAGTTGAAGGGAGATACATATGTTATTTTACATAGCTTGTGTATGTGCCTTCAACTGCTGCATAAAATGGTAATGAGTGTAGACCAGGCCTCTTCTCTGGGCAGCTGTGAGACAGAGCTCTTGATAATGCAGGAATAGGGGACTCTTTGTTCTTTCACAGTGGGGGAGCAGGTTCTCCCATGCTCATCAACAGTGCAGGATCTGCTCCTCTGTATCACTCTTTGATGAAAGACTGAGGTCCGTCCCCCCCCCGCACACCCTGTCCTGGTCAGCCTTTTCTTTAGCCTTGCACATGGGTGCCCCCAGCACAGTGGCCTTCACTGCAATGCTCACACCTGCCATACCTCCCAGGTCCCACCACTCACAACTGTCTCCTCTCCCAGTCTGCATCCCAAGGCCTTGTGTCCCTTCTGCCTGTGTCAACACAGCTGCCCCCTCCCCAGGGTAAGCCCTCACTTTAATGTAGTTGCATGTTAATGTAATTAGACATCCCCCCCAGAAACACATCCCTTCAGTGCAGGCAGGTTCCCCATCCTAGGGGGAGTAATTTATGGAAATGGGGAAGGTGTTCTAAATTATTCAATATACATGTAAATAGGAGAAAGGGTTCCTTTGAATAAATTGTGTTATGTATGTGCAGCCCTGAAAAAATGGGCAGCAGGTTGGGAGCTGCTCACAAAGCAGAGACATTTGTTTCCCCGCAGTAGGATGCAAATAACGTAAATATGCTTTACATTTCAGAATGAGGCTTTGCACTACTAAAGCAAAATTCCCAGCTCCCATTTCCTATTTAAAGTGAGTGTTCATAAAGGCCTGCTTCATTCTGATGCCCTAGAATAGAGGGGGTGAAGACCAAACAGAAAAGAGTGTGCATGAAAGAACAAAAGATGGCTAGATAGATTTAAAGGTAAGAACTGGGGCTGCTTAGGTCTCGGTATCCCCACATGATCCCCCAGAGGACTCTCTCCCAGCCTCAGTTTCCCAACGAAATGAATATACAGACTGCCTGTGAGCGTAGTAGGTAGATGTTCCCTGGAGAGAACAACGATGAAAACTTCAGTGCTGGGGCTGGCTGAATTATTCATAGCAAATTAATTAGCATTTTACCATTGCTCTGCCTCTGGTTTTCTGGGGAGCCTGAGTCCCATGAGGTTATTTGTCATTTGAATGACTGGCAGAATAGGATGGGCTGCATGGTTCCCTGCTTGTGAGATGCTCCTGAACTCTTCACATGAGATGCGTCTCCCTGCTTGAGGGGGCTTCTTAGACAAAGACCATCTCACACATCAGTGGCCGCTTGCCTGAATGCACATGAACAAGGAGCAGGGCAATCAATGAGCAACTGGCCCAAAGTTCAACAGCTGTTCACCATCATGGATGGGCATTATTCATGCAGCTGGAGGGAGGGATCCCAGTCCCAGTATGTCATTCCTTCTCTCTGGCTTGTCTTTAGATGATAGGCTCCCTGGGCCCAGGCCTGACTTTTTACTGGTGTCTCAAGTAACAGAGTTTACATCACCAGAGCTTAGTACACACCAGCAGTCCAGGGATTTGTTCCACAGCTTCCTGCCTAAGTGTGTGCACAGGGGTATCACCACAAGCATGTTCCCTAAAGAGTATCTAGCATCTCTGTCCCACTCTCTGTTTAAAGGTGACTCAGGCTGAGGAGTACAGACAATCCCAGAAAGCCCTACAAGCAGCTTCCACATCTCCACCTTCTCTCCCCATCGCAGTGAGATTTCATGGCCTGGTATCACTTGAAGCTTCGTATTTTCTTGCTTGAACCATCTATGCAGTTGCACCAAGTTATGCATAAATGCACATACATGCAACTAGCTGTCCTGCTTCCTGCCCCAGCTCAGAGCCCAAAGAACAGGTGTCGGGCAATCTCAAGTCGAGTGATATGGCACCAAAACCCCCCAGTGACCCAGTGGTTCCACACAAGGAACTCAGCCTTGCTAAGCTCTGTGACCAACTAGATTACGAAAAGGGTGCTGCAAAATGGGCATAGCCAGCTGCAGAATCTCCTACTGCCCCTGATCTTCTCCCAGGCTGCAGCAGACACTAGCATTGCATAAGGAAAGCAGCCTGTGGCCATCTTGACTTCTGTGCATAGAGCTGTGTGCTCATCACTGCTCCTGGGTGCTTTACCATAGGTTGAGAGCCTTCCTTGTGCACCTTCATTGGCACTGGGGGCAGTGGCAGCGGCACCAGGAACAAGCTCCCAATTGGTGTGAGTGGCACATCTGCAGGGTCACAGCTGGGAAGAACCAAGAGGAGGAACATGGAGGAGGATGGAGAAAAGAGACAGTGGGACAGTGGCCCTCCACCAAGCCAAAGGTCTCAATCTGTCCCTTCCCACCTCACACACTCTCTCCAGGCATCTGATAACATTTATTATTCACCTCTACGTGCACAAAGTAAACTCAGATGCAAAATCCTGATTGTTTTTCAGCCTTTATTTTTAAGGATTTTCTTACCTGCCTCACATTTTGGAATATTTCCAAGGAATTGGGACTGTAGAAATCCCCCTGGAGAGAGCCCTCAGCCTCCAATGCTCCCTCTGAGGAGGCAGCACCTTCTATGGCAGCCAGTGGGCAGCTTATTTTCATTGAACTTTGCCCCAGCATCAAGCTGAGCTAAAGCAAAAGTCATCTGGAATTAATTTCACCACTCCTGCCCCTGTTAAGCAGCTGAGTAGGAGAGATCACACAGATCCATAGGACTCGTGACTTTGCACATCACCAACAGGTATCACTTAAGTAGGGCACCAAAAGCTCCCTTCCATCCCCTTTACTGGCACTGTCTTGTGTACTTTCTCTACAGGCGTGGAGGGTTTCTCTTTAAAGGGCAGGCTCTCTGCACTGCCCTGTGGCACATGGGCAGAGAGGAGAAAGAGGCCTGCCTGGAATGAGAGAGGGGTAGGTGCTGGAGAGGAAAGGGTTGTGAGCAACCACCCATCTCTGATGTCCACAGGTGAGATTGGTATCTGCACAGCTGCAGGGACAACTTTCATCAATGCCCACAAGATGAGGTCCTTCACAATCACACTCCCCTCTGCACCACATGAAGAACAAACGCAACACATGGGCAGAAACATACATATGCACATAAAGTGGATACCCAACCTTGGCACACGGAGCGCATGACACCTGTGTTAGCACACACACACTTGTGAAAACACCACCAGGCACCTACAGATGTTCACACAAATGTCCCGTACACTCACACGTGAATGTGGAAACACCTGCCTCCAGATAGACACTGTCACAGGCATGCTCATGTTGCTCATAGATGTTGTGGCACACAAGCACACACGTGTAAGAGAGGAAAACAACCACCACCATCCCCAAACTAGCAATGCCTCAAAAGTTGTCCTTTCTAGCAAAAGGTAGTGTGTGCTCATCTGCCATTCACACCCTGCCCCATCATGGAAGATACTACCACCTTCTCCTAATCTCAAAGGGGTAGAAACAACCGTTCTCCCTAGCCCTGGACTGGGTGAGAGGCACTGGAGCACAGGATAACTAAATACCACAGCTCTCAGTCCTCTGGATGCTCCACATCAGATAGTATTTGGAATGGAGCAGATACCAGGAAGTATTTTACAGTGGGTTCTCTCTAGTGGGACCGTGCAGCTGGTGTGCTATTTTTAGGCTAAAAGGACTGGAATGTCGATGAGGCCTGGGCCAGGCTCTGCCTGTGTATGTATCATCTGTCCCTGGAAGGCCATTATCCCTCTGTCAATGAGGCCGCAGCAGTGAGGAGTGGCCAGGAAAAGTCTCTCTAATGTTGCACAGTGCAATCAAACCATCAACAAGTGGCATCAGGGTGGCAGGGACAATTGCCAGGGAATTGGGCAGCTTGTCTTTTCTTAAACAGCGTTTAAGGGTCTGCGAGAGAAATCCATTCATAGGTGAAATGCGGCTCAGCCAGCACCATGCTCCACTTCACTCCCACCCAAACCTTCCACTGAGAAACTGTGGAGTGACAGCTCTAAGGCTGTGCATCACTGAGCAATGCAAATCCTGGTGCCGTGCTGTGGAGTCAACCATCCAAATGGAGCTTTCAGATCTATGGCCTCAAATCCTTTTGATCTAAACTCCAGGGCCTTCATGCCAGGATTCACACTCTGAGCCCTGTGTGCAATCGGATCTAGATCTAGCATATTAATGCCAGGAAGTATAAAGCTACAGCCCACTATCTTGGCTTACACGTCTTGCCCTCCCATTGACTTTAGCAGAGGGCTGAGAGTCAGCACAGAATTTGGATCAGAGCACTGGGATGCTTGGCTCAACCAAAACTTAGGGCCGCACCCTCCCAACAGATGACAGATGACAGTTTGGTGCAGTACCTCTGGCAGGGCTGTTACCTCACGGAATAGGTTTCATTTTATAATAACATTTATAACATATTAGTCTGGCATCAGGATTCACACTCAGGGATATGGTGGCAATGAAGGCTATAGAAAGATAGAAAGAACCCAAAAGGTGGCAGTGAAAAGGCAGTGCAGCTACAACAAAATGACAGTCCCTTCAGAGCTTAAAGTCTATGGCTATGTCTACACTGTCGTAGTTATTTTGAAATAGTTATTTTGAAATAACTATGCCAATATTAATTCAAAATAATTATTTCAAAATAGTGAGTCTAACTGAGACTCCTTTTTCAAAATAAAGTAGGCATTAGTATTTTAAGTTTGAAAGTCTACATTAGACTCGAAATGGATCCCCCGGCAGACTGGTTTCCCCGTCAGGTGAGAAGTGCCCCCAGTGAGCTCCCTTCCCTGCCGGGGCTGTGTTCCTCTCGCAGGGCTGTGCTTCCCAACAGCCAGCCATGGAGCCCCGGCGGGACTGCATTACCTGCTAGCCGCCCTGGTGGGGAACGCAGCCCCCCGGAGTTCCCTGGCTGGCTTTTGAATAACACAGCCCCAGTGGGAAAGCAGCCCCCCCGGGGCGTCCCTCCCCTGGTGCGGATCAGATCCCACCAGCAGAGTCTCTCCCCTGGCAGGGAAGGGAGCCCGCCAGGGAAATTTCTCCCCCAAAGGGTAACAGAGCCCTCCAAGAGCATCTCTCCCCCAGCGGGGAAACCAGCCCTGCCAGGGGTATCCCTCTCCCGGCAGAATGCAGCCCTGCTGAGGGAATCCCTGCCAATTATTTCAGAAAAAGGCAGTTCTGCAGCTTGGAATGGCTATTTCAAAAGAATTGTTCTTTCAAAATAAAAGCAGGTTTAGTTAATTCGAAAAAGTGCTTTGATTTTTCGAAAAACCAAAGTGCTTATTTTAGAATAACTAAATGCCTGCATGGACACGAAACAGTTTTCTCAAAATTAGCGTCCTTATTTCAAAAAAACTTTTCAGTGTAGACATACCCTATGAGCACAGAGCCCTGTATGTTGAGCAAGCATCTTTTCCCCTCTCTGAGCCTCACCTGAGCTGTCAGAAGCCCTGCATGCTAAACAAAAGTCACACTGAGTGCCTTGGTTCTGGCTTTATCTTGACCAGGTCATGGGCAATATATCCTGGTCCCTGCATCTCATGGCATGGTGATTCTTGACAGCCCACCAATAGGTAAACACTGACTCTGGGAATCTCATCATGCCTTCGGGCTCTCCAGGATAATACTGTATTTCTTAAAGGCCCCCATGCTCTTCTTTGCAGGAGTCAAGGTTCTAATCCTGGCATCCTGGGCACACATCAATCTTCAAAATTATATTCTCTCTCCATTCCTCCACAGTTTTAACAAGATGTGGTGTTTTAATTTTCCTGATGCCAGAAGATACAGCATTTAGATACATGCTGTTAAATAACTGCCATGTTCCACCCCAGAGGTGGTCACATTTCAGTACTGTGCAGAACAACTTCCACAGGCAACTCCTCAGTTGTCTACAATATCCATCGACACCAATGGAACTACTGTTTCAGCCGTTCCTTCTTGCTCCAGCCCATGTTAGAGGGAGCAGTGCCCAGCTGTCCGAGCAGCAGACTGTGTGTCAGGACTCTGTGGTTTCCTTCTCTTCTGGGCCTCTTTCTCCACACCCCACCCCTCACCCCAGATCTCTGATAGAGGATCTTTAAGGAACTTCAGTGAAGCCACTGAAATTTTCCATGCTTCACTTTCCATCTGGGTCAAACATGGATAATATTATCTTTCCACAAGAAGGGAAGAGGAATTCCAGCTTACTGCACACAGGCTTGGGGATCCTCAAATGAAAGAGGAAGGCTGGGTATCATTTTGGCTCACCAACTTTCTCCTAAGGCTACTCATTTGCACAGGCAGAATTGTTACAACTGGAAATTCGCCTCCTTATTGCTTCCACTGTTGCCTGCTGAAAAGATAGAAAATGACATGGGGAAAGGGGAATTTACTTTCCCCAGGACTGAGAATAACCCCGGGAGCCATCCCCTCAACACAGTCATGGCCAGTTGCCCAAGTTAAAACTGACTGGGTGCCATCCGCGTGCTCCTCACTTTTAATCACTAGCCTCTTGAGCAGACATAATGGGCTATATGTTAATTAAAGATGCAACTGACAAGCTGTGGGACCCCAGTTGCCAGAACACATTTTGGGGAGGGGAAGGGAGAGGAGTATGATTATCAATAGTAGCAGGGAAGGGGAGCACATACCTGCTTTGTTGCTGTTTGATTAGCAGGCTGCGTCACCTCAGGAGACCGGGTGCATGAAAAATGCAAGAGACAGACTGCGTGTGTGACTTGATAAACATCATTACTGCGCTGGGCGAGGGGAAAGGCTTGTTTATACAAGTGTTAAAGATACTGCAAGGCCGTGTGCTCCTTTCAGAGTGGCGCGCCAGCAAGGCCCAGAGAAGAACAACAGGACAGAGAGAAGAAGCACGAGAAAGTAACTCCCTGCCAACATAAAAAGGACTTGCTCTGTCACTCCAGCAGCTCTGCTCAGACCCTGGGGATTTGAGTAATGGACAGTAGACTTTTTCCCACTTGCATATTTTTCACAATGATGGTTTTGTGTGTGTGAGAAACATGACATGAAGAATGTATCTATTCACATAAAATCCCAGTTTCCAGAGAGAATTTCTTCTCTTGGTCCCAGCGAAGCAGAGCATTGACATAGAATCATAGAATCATAGGGTTGGAAGGGACCCCACGAGGTCATCTAGTCCAACCCCCTGCCAAAAAAAGCAGGACCACTCCCATTAGATCATCCCAGTCAGTGTTTTGTCCAGCTGGGACTTGAACACCTCCAGAGATGGAGATTCCACCACCTCTCTAGGCAGCTTATTCCAATGCTTCACCACTCGCCTAGTAAGGAAGTTTTTCCTAATATCCAGCCTGGACCGCCCCAGCTGTAACTTGAAACCATTGGTTCTCGTTCTGCCCTCTGTTACCACCGAGAACAGTCGAGCTCCCTCCTCCTTGGAGCAACCCTTCAAGTAGTTGAAGGTTGCTATCAAATCCCCCCTCAGTCTTCTCTTCTGCAGGCTAAATAAGCCTAGTTCCTTCAGTCTTTCTTCATAGGGCTTGTGCTCCAGCCCTTTGATCATTTTGGTTGCCCTCCTCTGGACTCTCTCTAATTTGCCCATGTCCTTTTTGTAGTGGGGAGCCCAAAACTGGACACAGTATTCCAGATGTGGCCTCACTAGTGCAGAATAGAGGGGAATGATCACATCCCTCGATCTGCTGGTAACACTTCTTCTGATGCAGCCCAGTATGCCATTGGCCTTTTTGGCAGCAAGAGCACACTGCTGACTCATATCCAGCTTCCCATCCACCATGACTCCCAGGTCCTTTTCTCCAGTGCTGCTATTTAGCTGATCACTCCCCAGCCTGTAGCAGTACATGGGGTTTTTTCATCCCAAGTGCAGGATTTTACACTTATCCTTGTTGAACCTCATGAGATTCCTCTTGGCCCACTGCTCCAGTTTGTCTAGGTCTCCCTGAATCCTGTCTCTGCCCTCTAGGGTGTCTACCGTTCCCCCCAGTTTGGTATCATCTGCAAACTTACTAAGTGTGCAATCTATCCCATCATCCAGATCATTAATGAAAACATTGAACAGAACTGGCCCCAGGACCGACCCCTGGGGTACACCACTCGTTACTGCCTGCCAACTTGACATGGAGCCATTGATTCCTACACGCTGAAACCGTTGTTCTAGCCAGTTTTCTATCCACCTTACAGTCCACGCATCTAACCCATACTTCCTTAATTTGCCAATGAGAATGCTGTGGGAAACCGTATCAAAAGCCTTGCTAAAGTCAAGGTATATCACATCAACGGCTCTTCCCGCATCCACAAATCCAGTCATCTCATCATAGAAGGCGATGAGGTTGGTCAGGCATGATTTACCCTTGGTAAATCCATGCTGACTATTCCATCATCACAAGGTAACAAACAAATAGCCCCCAGCCAGAGGTTCCTCACCCCAGCCCTGGAAAACAGCCTGTTCCAAGATAATCTGTCCCCATCTCTTGCTGTTATGGAGCCTCGTGTATCACCGATTAAACTACCATTGCTGGACTAGGAGATTGAGCAAATCCCTGGTATCTCCCCAGGACATTGTATGAGCATGAGTTTTTATTAACTCCTTGTTTTCCTGAAACATGGCAGAGTCTCTATGGGCTATCCCAGATGAGAAAAATACTGCATGGGAGATGTAGTCTGACTGGGGACTCCAGCCCATAGGGGACAATGCAAGCACAAAGCACCCGAATTCCATCTCCCATGAGGCACCACCGTGACATTTCAGAACTGAAATCTCTTGAGTTTCTTTTAACATCACAGAAAACTTGAAATTTTATTCAAAAGCCATTTTTTAAAATTTCCACTGGAATTAAAAAATATCTGTTCTGGTAATCCCCTCTTCGCCATATAAGGTGTCAGTAGAACTTGAATTCAGAACTAGCAGCACAAACTTCTACCATATGACCAAAAAAAAAAGAAATAACTCCATTGGCTAATAGCAGTAGAAACCTGCTATTCTCTAACAGATGGGCCAGCAGAGAAAGAAGCAGGACATAAACTGCCAGTGTGTTACAAGAGAAAATCTATTTCTTAATTTTTTATTATTACTAAGTAGCTGATTTTTTTTTAAATACAAAATCCCTGATAAAACATGCTCACCTATAAATAGACAGCAATCTCTGTAAGAAGAGTATCTGACAAAGAAGAACACAAAGGTAATAATTCAGACTGGCTTAGCAACAATTAGTACCTAATCCATGGAATGTATTTACAAATGAAATTACAGCATTCTGCAGCACAAATATCAAGCAGAGCCTCCTCAAGAGTCTTATAGTTGATGTCTAATAGAATCTAAAGGGACCCAGGGTCTTTAGCATTTATATAGCATTATTGTGCAGTCAAAGAGCTGTGCAGATAGTTACTAGTTCATCCTTACAGCTTCCTCGGGAGGCAGAAAGGATTGATGTTGTTGCCTTTGTATATTATAACTATTTATTTTTTTATTTCAGTAGTGTGTAGAAGCCCCAGTCAAGATCAGGGAGCCACTGAGGCAGAGTAAGGACACTTTCCCAGCTCTGAAGGGCCCTAAGTCAAATAGACAAGAGGTGGGACAGACACAGAGAAGGGAAAGTGGGTTACCAAAAGTCACAGCCACTGCGTGTCTCAGCTGGGAATAAACCCCAGATCTCCTGACTCTCAGTCTAGTGCTCTATCTGCTGCCTTTCTATAGGTGGGGAAACTGAGGCAGGGGGCTGCTTCTCCATTCACCCCCACTGTATCATGACATCAGAATCAGGCTTGTTGCAGTTTGAGATTGGACCCTGAGACTGGCCAGCTACCAGCATAGTATTCATTCCACTAGACAACCCTGCTGCTTGAGCTTTTCAAGGGGAAATAGTCAGGCTAAGAACTCAGAAGAGATGGCAGAAGTAGTCCTAGTCCTGCTATGTAGCTTTGGGTAGATACATATGGATAGTTATCATAGTCTCTTTTTATTTTCAGCTGACTAAATATATCCATGAATTCCTGAGGAAGGAGAGTGGAGATCCTGTTGTCCAGGCACACGTGTCAGGCAAGTGCCATGTTTGAACCAGAGCTGCACAAAATTTGTATACCAAAGCAAACCCAGAATTCTTACCTGCTTCTTCATTCCATGGTGAGCCCAAAGCTCAGCCCATGTTCACTGAGGTCCTTTGAGGTCGCCCTGAGCTGTGTTTAGAACACACCTGGGCTTTGCCTTGCTCTCTCCCTGCCTCACTGAGGTTATGTAGATATTAAGAGGTTTTACACTCACCTATGTGAAATTCATTGGCTGCCCTTTGCATTTTCTGAGGAAAAAATTAGCTCTAACCCCATACTCAGATTCTCAGATACGCAGATTCAGCTCTGGAAGCAATCAGGGCCAGAATTCCCATGTAGAGTCTCCCTTGGCTTTACAGTCAGCATGGAGATTTAACTTCTGGTTACATCCTGTGCCTGTAAGTGAACCAATATTTTAGAAGTTTAGTGTGCCTTTGGATACAGTGATGCTCTAGAAAATCCAATGGCTGGATGGCAAAGAAAGAGGAAATGGGACCTTCGACACGAAGTATTTATCAATCTAAAGAGTGACCTATGGCACAGAGTACAGGCCAAATCCTAGACCGTGTAGTATTTCTGCAGTCCCCAAAAGAGAGACATCAGTTTTAAGTGCCACACTTAGATGACTGATCGGTTCATTGCCTGAGTCTGGAAGTTGTATTTGTATTTACCAAATGAGTCTGTGACTCGGGCAATGCAATCATTTGCTTGAGTACACCAGGAAGCGGTGTATAATAGCTGAACTTAAATGGTAATGTAATGGATAAAGAAATATTAGTGTGTTGTAAGCCTGCAGAGGTTCCAGTGAGCTACAGTGAGAAGCCACTTCCTCTAAGAAGAGCAGAGCACATACTAGTGGCTTGCCCTGATTTCTCACAAATGGGTTTGGAGGAGCCTTCAGAGTGGATGCCCCACTCAGCAGTTAATTCTGATCTGAGATGAGTTTTCTTTATGCCGCCAAATTCACTGGACCAGCTAGAAAAGGTCACCCAGTCTGCCCAACCAGCCAGTAGCAGATTGTCCCTCTCAAGCATAGATTCTCAACCTGGGAGGTCCCAGATAGGCTGCAAGGAGTCACAACCATCCTGCATTTCTTTACATGGATAGGGGAAGGAGGGGGTCCCCAAAGCTTCATTTTGTAGCAATGTGGGGTTGCCATATGGCAAGACTGAAAGCCACTGACACATATTACATTCTGTAGGGCTGGTTCTCTCCACTTTTCAATGTCCCAAGTCAAGTGACTTCTATTGCTTCCCCTGGGAGACCGGATAAGCGTGTCAGAGAAATGCATCCATGTCATGCCTCTCATTTCCCTTTGTTCCCCTCCATCCCATGGCTCAGGGAGTTGAAGGTCTGGAAGAAGAAAGCATTAGGATTATTTAACTAATCTGATTTCCTGCATAGCACTGAGCAGTTAATTTCACCTCGGGAATTCCTTTATTGAGCATATCAGCAGGGGGGTGCAGAAATTCTATCCCCAGGCCGCTCATAAGAAATCCACCCTAGAATGATGGCTGGCAGGAACAGCTGATACACAGTGTAACTCTGGATGTGAAAAGGCTCTGTAAACCAGTGGTTCTCAGCCTTTTGTGAGTTGCAATACACTTGACAACATATTGAGACTCTACAGGACAAACCAGCCCACTCCTGCCCAGCTGAATCCAGTCATCTCCCCGGCTTTCCGCAACACACTTACCACCATGTGGCAACACAGCAATGTGTCCCAGGACAGTGGTTGAGAACCACTGCCATACACAGCATACATACTGAGCATAGCCCTGCTCCTCACCCATTGGGTATTGCTTACAACCCTGCAATCCAGTCTCAGTAAGGGGCACCGGCATTGCCCCAAGGACCAAAAGTTGGTTCTGGCCTTGGTTTTCGCTTGCTGCGGACAGGGAAATAAGCTGTGTTCACAGAGATCGACCCCTCACCTGCATAATCTCACCCGGTTTGTGGGACAACATAGCCACTGACCTGCCTGCTGCCCACACATCTCCTATCCAGGTACCAATCTACACCTATTAGCCAGCAGCTTCTCTTCCCCTATGCAGTGGGCACTACCTTTTCTCCCCTACATATGGCGGCAGTGGGAATCTCAATAGAGCCCTAGTCTGAAAGTACTTTGGGCCACTACCCACATGTTTCTACCTACCTCTGCAACTCCAAATGCCAGATACACCATCCAAGCAGCCCTGAAGCAGGACTGGATGCGGAAGGGGCCCCTCATGTCTGATGGGTGCTGTCATAGTCGCTGGCATGGTGTAAATTATTTATGAAAGGAAATAGAAACAAAACCGCTTGACATTTGAAAAGAAATCATTAACACACACTCGGAGCCAATCAGATCTGGAGTGCTTTAAAGTTCCGCTGTCCCAGCACTTAATTAGAGGCCAGGCTGCCTGTGTTGAATGTTCATGAAAACGTGTAACCCCCAACTGCTTTCCCCAATCCCTGCGCAGCCTAGCTAATTTCTACCTCATCTTGGAGTTTTAGCACCATCCTGGTTTCCGATCCGCCCCCTGCCGGCATCTTTGAATCAGGGGAGGTGGTGAGTGCTAGGTCAGGGGGTTGATTGCACAGCAAGACCCTAATAGTTTTGCATTGGACTCCATAGCACAAAGTGTGTGAATTTAGGCAGAGGCTGGTTCTACAGCATTGGAATCATCAAAGTTTAGGGATGACGGGGCTCATCTAAAGCTTGTTTTCCAGGAAGTTTGATATTTCTCTGGGATTGCTTTGAGCCCTGCCATGTCACAGGCCCGTTATCCTGCCATGTTTCTAGAGAGAAGCTATGTTCTACAATGCAGAGCTCAAAGAGTAGGTTCTGCCCTAGAAAACTTCAGAGGCTGCATGAGCCAACCATCAGGATTCCTGGATTTTGTTCTCTGACTGACTCCCTCGGTGATCTTGGACAAGTCACCTTCTCACTCTGTGCCTCAGTTTCTCTGGCTGTAGCATGGGGATAATATAGTGACTCACCTTTGAGATTCTGGGATTGAAAAGTGAGATTCTAAGATGAAAAGATTCCCAGAACTGAGATTCAGGAATAAAAAGTGTTATGTAAGAACAAGACACCCATCTATCAGCATACTTATCTGTCCCCCATGAGCATTCTATCTGAATACCTCATCTATAACTTTAAATTTATCCTCATGCTCCTCCTGGGTAGGGAATTATTAGTAACCTCATCCCATAGATGGAGAACTGAGACACAGGAAGCTTATATTGCTCTAGGTCACAGAGGAAATCTCTGTCAGAGTCAAGAACTGAACCTACTTGAGATTCAGTCTAGTGCCTTAACTGGAAAACCATCCCAATTAATGAATCTTAGCCACATTTCTGGTTCCCCATAAGAACAAACTTACCCCCTGGACTGTCATGGAACAAGCCCAAATTTGAGTTTGAATCACATCAGTGTAGCTACAGTAAGGCAAATGCCTAATGTCATCACACTGCAAAAGTGCACAAAGGACCTTGCAGGAGTGTTCATTAGCAATGAAGGAGGATTCAGTGGACAGGGCAATAATCAAAACCCACCTTAGATGCCCTGCTCTGTCAGAGACTTCCTATCTGACCATGTGTGAGTCACATAGTCTGTGTGGGTATGTCTAAACTGGAGGCTCTGTTAAGTCAGCTTAACAAGGTTGACTTAAAGTAGATGTTGTTAAATCAGCTTAGAGACCCCATATTGAAAACTCCTGTCAACTGCCTGCATCTACCCTAGCAGCACTATGTTGACAGAGGAGTGGTGCTTTTTGGGTAGCTGGAGACCAATTAGGTCGACTTAAGGGCTTTCCCTGTCTTCATCTGCTAAAGTCAACTTAATAAGTTCAACTTAAGCATTAAGTTGCCCTTAAGAAGTGGTGTTATTAAGTCAACTTTAAGGAAGTGCTTAAGTCAACTTAATAAAAGCCCAATGTGGCTGCGGAAGTCTGTAGGGTGACTTAACCTTCCTTAAGTTGACCAAAGGCTCCAGTGCAGAGGTACCCTGTGTGCTCGAGTTCTCCATTTTTAAAATGGAGATAAAAATCACTGCACTGTCTCACAAAGGGTTTGTGAGAAGAAACACCTTTAAGAGTGAGAGGGACCAATAAAAGTAATTTAGGAAGCCGCCCCAGTAGTTTACCAGTGTAGTTACACCAGTGTGAATGTTCTTCATCTACCCAAGTGCATATTCACCTCCTTCAGCCTGCAGGTAATTTGCATATTTAAAAAAAATCCATAGTGATAGGCATTGCACTTTTTTTCCTTTTGCCTTACAAGATATAAACATTGTGTCTTCCTTTCAAATGTAGCCCCTGGGTAGGGTTCCCTGTGAAACTGAGAAGCAGGCCATTTTACAGATAAATGATTTATGCAGAAGAATCTATGGATGACCTGACGCTGACCTGTGTGAATTAATTCCAGCATTTGAGCTCCCATTTCTATTAAAACTCCATTTACCAGGAAAGTGAAAAGGTAATTATCGTCCACAGCCTTAAATCACTCTGCCACTGAATTATTAAAGGAAAGAATTAAAAATAATCAGGCTTTTTCATTATACTTCATAGAGAGGAAATTAAAGGTGTAAGAATGTATTTTTTGCTTGTATTTAAGTATTCATTTTTAAGATTCATGTCGAAATTGAAATTATTCTCGCTGCATGCCCCACTCATTCTTTTTATGAAAGTCGCATGCATGCACCCACAGAAAAAAAAATAAAATAAAAACCCCTTGTAAAATTAAAAGAATGATAGAGTGAGGAATGGATTTAACATAAAAAAGTACAATGGAGTGTTTTGCATTTTAATACCCTTTTTTTCTGCACAATTACACCTCTGAGTGATCCAGCAGAGGGAGATTAAACTGCTACTAATTTCAGATATACAGTTGTAAAATGCTAGGTTAGCTCTTATTGGCAGAGGTAAAATCTAACGTTTATTTGTCAGGTGGGTGGAAGGAATAATGTGACTGCATCTAACATCTGAAGATTGACTGGAGCGAAGCTAAGAAGGCAACTGCCATACCACATCAGACCACTAATCCATCTAGTCTAGTGTCCTGACTCCCACAGGGGCTGGTACCAGCTGCTTCAGAGAAAGATGCAAGAACCCACTGAATCAAGATGTATAGACTACAAGAAAATCCTTCCTGACCCCTTTCAGTTAGAAATCATCTTGTGCCCTGGAGCATGAGAGTTATAGATAGAGCGATCTAACTGTGAACATTCTTTATCCCCCTGAATCCTTTTGTGAATCCTCCCTAGTGGTTAGCCTCAGTTATACTAGCGGCAGCAAGTTCCACAGGTAAATCACGCATGGAACACAACAGAATTCATGCATGATGATCTTGCACCACCACCCCCCACTAGCAAGGAACCAGCTTCTGAGTACTTCATATAGTGCCCTGAAGCAAAAAGTTCTTTGTGAGAGAACGTGTTTACATATGCAGATCCGCCATGAAATCTGTTCACTCCACTGCCAGACAATAACAAGGCTCACGCTTGTGAATTTAGAGTGCTGGGGAAATATGCCAGCTCTGAGGAACAAGGGACAAATGTGCATTACACAGCATTCACACCTTTCATCCACAGAAGGAGTGAAGCTGAGGCATAGAGAGGGAAAGTGACCTCCCCTAGGCCATAATTAGGACCTAGAGGTAAGAAAGCAATTCAGTCTCCCTCTCTCTTTCTTTCTCCCAGGTCCAGAGGTCAGCCATGAATCTCTTCTGTCATATCTTGTGCCACCAGTGGAGCTGCTATCTAGCCTGGCATGGCTCATAACTCATAAGATCTAGTGAGTGCATATGAGCTGGAGTCACTTAAGCATTTGGTCGGCGGGCTCGCTGGATGTAATTGTATTACATGTTATTATTGGACGAGCAGTAATTGCGTTAGAGGCTGTGAAAGGGATATAATAGCAGGGAGGTACATCCGAGGTCAAAAAGCCTTTGTGCAAAATCATTTGCAAACTGGTGGTGAGTGATGCATGCTAAGCAGCTCTCAGTGTGCCAATTTGTGCCAACTGAGGGGTACGAGGGCAACTAGATTGCAATTCTGGAAGGACCATGTTCTGTTTCCATCTCTGAGACAAAACTTCAATTGCTCATCAAGCAGAGATGGCCCTGTTAGCTGTAGCCAATTCCAGGCTGCCCTGCTTACAGTCCCAGAGGCTATTTTCACTGAACCCACCCCTATGCAGCTGCCCAATGCCTCTTGTCCCTGGCCCATCTCTCTCTTCCAGTGATTTTGAGATCAGATTTGTTGATGCACCAGTATGGCAGCAATGCCCAGCATGAAGAAACCAGTGGCAAAGAACTGGAGAAGAGGGAAGCTGGAGGCACAGAGGAGAAACTGGGATCTAATAAATGTAAGGATCCAGTGAAGGGAAATCAACAACAGAAGCCAAACCAGGGGGATAGCTTTGGAGTCATCCCCAAGCATCCTGTCAGACTTCTCTCCATCTCCTCTGCTCTAACATTAGTCTTTCTGGGGCTAACATAAATTCTCAATAAATCTTGGACTACTGAGGAAATTCTAGAAGACTGGAAGAGTGCTAAAGCTAGGCCCAGTTTTCAAAAGGCAAGCAGGATGACCGGCGTGACCACAGGCCAGTGCGCCTAACCACAAATTGGGCAAACCGATGGAAAAGCTGATACAGGATGAAACTGATCAAACATTAAAGGACAGGAATCTAATTAGTGCCAGCCAGCCCAGTTCTGTGGAAAATAAGCCCTGTCAAGAAAGCTGATTACATTCTTTGAAGAGATGACAAGTTTGTTGATAAAGGTAACTGTGTAGAGGGGACATATTTTCACTTTTGTGAAGCATTTCCCTTCATACCACATAGCATTCTGATTAAAAAATTAGCACCAGGCATCAATAGTGCACACATTAAATGGACTAAGAATTGACTAAATGACAGATCTCAAAAACTAGCTGTCAGGGAAGAATCATCACTGAAAGAGGGTGTTTCCAATTGGGTTCCACAGGGATCGAGAGTCAATATTTTCAAGAATGATCTGGAAGCAAATATAAAATCCCTACTGATAAAGTTTGCCAATGATGCAAAGATTGGCCAAGTGATAGATTGTGATGGAGACAGGCCCATTTACACCAAATACATTTTAATAGAGTCAAAAGATGCAAAGAGATACGTGTGGGAAGCAGAGATGTAGGCCAGACCTGTGGACCGAAGGAAAGCAGTGATTGCAAGAAGGATTTAGGGAGCACAGTAAGGAAGAAGCTGAACATGACTTCCCTGTGTTATTCAGTGTCTAAAAGGGTTAAAGGAATCCTTGGATGAGTAAGCTAATGAGTAGCTCTGGGGAGGTGATTTTACCACTCTATATGGCATTGGTGAGACTGAAACTGGAACACTTCAGCCATTTCCAGTGTCCACGGGTTTTAAAGGATGCTGAAAAAATGGAGAAATTGCAAAGAAGCATCATACAAATGACTGGGACAGAAAAGCAAATGCCTTTATAGTGAACAATTCAAAGTGTTCCATCCGTTTAGCTTCTCAAAAAGTAGATTGAGAGGTGCTTTAATTACAGGGAATAAGTACCTTTGTGGGGAGAAAATGCAGCATACTAATGGGCTCTTTAATCTAGAAGAGAAAGGCTGGACAAGGACCAATGGCTGGAAGCTGAAGCCAGATAAATTCAAAGTAAAAATATGGCCCAGGTTTTTCCCTCTGAGGGTGAATAACCTTTGGAATAAACCACCAAGTAAAGTAGTGCATTCGTTGTCTCTTGTTCTCTTCTGGCCAAGACTGGATCCCTGCCTGGAAAATCTGTTTTAGCCAAACACAGGTCCTGCGTTAGCTAACGACAAACCACTGGGCTCAGTACAGGGATAACTGGGTGACATTTGATGGCCTATGCTATACAGGAGGTCAGACTAGATGATCTAATGGTCTTTTCTTGCCTTAAAATCTGTGATGTTCCCATAGGACACACATGGAACTGAAACAAGCTGCTTGTCCCTTCCTCTCTCCTGTCCTCTCTTATTAGCCATAGGAAAATAGATAAATGACCCACCTTGGTGCTGATGTGAGTCACCCGCTTGTACACTAGGGGAGGAACCCACTATATTTCAGTCTCCCCCCCCCCCGGTCACGTCTCCCTCCTCCAGCATTTCATCCTACCCCCCATCCTAAAGGTTAGAAATCCCAGCGCTGAAAGGAGCGTACGTCAGCCCTCTGTGTCCACACGCCTGCCTGAAGAAATCCCAGTCCCAAATGCTGTCCCTGATGCAGTCTCCTTTCTAATCCCTTCTCCAGTCCCACCTGCTGCTGCTGGTGTCTAACCAGTAACCTAGATGCAGCCACATGCTCTCTTTCCCTTCCCTGCTGCTCCACATAGCTTTTTAGATCCTGTTCTCCTGTATTCTTACTTCTTCCCCATATTCTGCACGCAGCTTACACAGCAAGATCTCTAGTGGGGAATGAATTCATCATTCCTTTAACAGTCTAGAAAGAACTTCTGACCCATATCCTAATAGTGTGCCTTTAGTCTCTCTGGTCCCTTCAAGGATTTGAAAGAGCCTAGCCAATGATAATTAAAGCACACACCCCCACACAATGTCTTTGTCCCACTTACAGATGAGGCAAAGAGAAGGGAAGTGGATTTACCCAAGGTTATGCAGTGGTTGGAACAGAACCCAGGAGCCCTGACTTAGTTACTGAGTCATATCCCCCACCTCCTATTTAGCAGATGAGTAAAGAACAGACCAGAACCAAGTATGAAGGACTGGCATGTTTCAGTGCTAACCACTACACTACATGTTGTCTCTAGCAGCTAGCACTAAATACTGGACTGTTAGCCAATACAGGTGTGCTAGCTGTAGGGCACATACTGTTAACATTGTCTCATACTCAGCATGTGGGCAGTTACGTGAAGCACATTATATTATGTTTTTCCCACTGTTCTGTCATTTTGTTCATGTGTTGAGAGATATATCACACAAAACTCTACAAAACTAAACTTACCTATTGGCATTTGCAAATATACAGACTGACAAGGCAAGCTGCTTTTCTTCTATGATCCAGTACAGCTACCATCACTGGCAACTCATTCAAAATGTAAAATCAAAAATAGAGATAAGAGAAGATACAGAAGTACAAGCTGAAGAACTAGTGGGTTGGTTCTTAGGTGCCATAAAAAGTGCTTTCTTACTTGTAAGTAACCATGCAATAAATACAAGTGGTTTGTGGCATTTATTTTGAAGTACGTCTCCTGTGTAAAGTGGACATAGAACAAGATAAGAATTCCCTCCTGAAATGAGGGGTGTAATAGGTCTCCCTTTTGTACTGTAATATTTTCTTTTTGGCCATAAAATTGGCTGTGTTTGGTTCTTTGGTCTCTGGGCCCTTTCTCATAATGAACCACAAATGTAGTCTACCAATCAGCTCTGTTTTCAGAAACAGGACTTTCTCTTACTTTATACTGATGCTAAAACCAGTCATTATTATTAGCTAAGACTTTCAAAGGCACCTGACAGCAATATAACTGCCAAAGCCCCATAGGATCTCTTGAAATTTTCAGCCATTATTAATCGCAGTAAATATGTCCATTTTGGATTATACTTTCTTTCTTTTCATTTTTTTAAAAAAGCATTTTGAGCAGGCTAAAATATTCCATTTTGACAAGTACTGAATGAAACATTTTGAATTTCTTTTTCATTCTGCCAAGTCCAAAGGAGCAGCTGTGTTAGTCTAGTTCAGCAATTTAAAAAAAAAAAAAAAAAAAAGCAAGGAGTCCTGCCTTAAACTGCCACAGAACTCCTCTTTTTTTTTCATTCTGAAATGACTTTTCATTCCAAAATGGTATTTTGCATTTAAAAAGCTAAAATCAAAAGAAATGTTTTGTGGACCCAAAATAATGTGTTCCCAAAATAATGTCATTTTGTAGGAAATTACCAAACTCCTTGTTTTCACTAGGATATGGAATTTAAAAAATTGCAAAATGTTATGGGAAACCAAAATTCTGGTTCCTCGCACTCTAATAAATATTGCAGACAGATAGATGCTCCCTAGTGAACCTTCTGCTTAGGCCATAGGTACCTTTTACAAGAGACACAGATGGGGTTCATTCAGAGCACTGGAGTGGAACCAGCTCAAAAATCTTGTGCAGGGGCAACTCCAAACTCTCTGGCTGACTGATCCAGGCCACATCAGCTTCATTCCCAATCCCTGGCTGAATGTGTTTGGCTGGTTTCCCCTCTCTCCTCCCCCATGATCTCCAGGCAGTCATTCACATTGGCCTTTCTTCTCTATGTGCTCCCATTCACTCCCACCCACACTTCTGCCCAGCGATCCCCATTCACTCCACATCATGGCCTGATTAATACAGATATTACCACTGAAAAGAAATGCCTGAACCACTGCTGTCTGATTTCATATCTCCCCCTCCTGCCTCTTGCCTCAGAATCAGTAGTGGTGAAATGCCACTGAGAGATGTCAGAACAATTTCTATTAAACATAATTTCCTAATGAAAAGGTTACAGGTGAGTGTGTCAGAGCTAATCAGGCATGAATAAGCCACTTCAGGAGCAAACCTACCACAGAGCAGGAGCGAAACCAGTGTGTCAGGTGCCAGTGAAGCCGTGTCCATGGTGCTGACATAAGGGCCTTTGAGCAGAGCCAAGCCTTGGCTGCCTATCTATCCCCCCAGTTAATGATTGCCAGATTTACATGCCTACATGGTTGTACATACACATATCACCCACTGGGTAGGTTGTGGGCAGGGGTCAACTGCTCATTGAGAAGATGGAGCTTCTTCTGTTTGATGAAAAGACTTAGCACCAGCTTTTAAAGGTATTTAGGAGCCTAAACATGCAGAGAAGTACCTAATGGGATTTTCTTAAGCATCCAAATTCCTAACGCCCATGGATTTCAATATCTTTAAAAATCTTTCTCTAAGTTCATTAGTTTCAGGCATAACAGATGCATAAATGTCTTGCCTGGACCAACTACCAGAGGCGGACTCTGATCACACTGTGTTAAGGAAGGCTACAGCCATTCCCAATCCACTAGACAGACAACATCTCAAGTGCTCCCATCGTGCTTCTGAGCATGCATCTGTTCAAATTTCTCATATATCCAAGTGTGCCTCTGGCTGCCTGCCTCTGCGCTGCTCTCATCTCAGCCCTCTCCTCAGTGCATGGAGTCCTTGGCAGAACCTCAGAGAGAGACTCCCAGGGACATTATGGGAGCAGAATGGAGGAGGCCACAAAAGGAGCTGAAGGAAGCGTTGGGGCCTGCAGGAAGTTCTCAGGAAGCTGCAATTCATTGGCCCATCAGTCTTGAATCCTCCCTCAAAAGTGCCTCACTATTCACCCCTCTGCTGACAGTCAACTGTCTATGACCCACAGCGCGACAACTGCTGGGGTCTGCTCTGCTTTGGCATGGCAGCCAGCACCTTTGAGAAGAGTGGGGCACAGCGTTTCCCACTGTTGTGTCTTCTGCTGAAACCAGATACACAGGGGCACTCTCGGTGGCACTGTCTCTCTCGGGGGCAGCACGGATGGGGCCAGGGGCAGCTCTGGCAGCCTTGCCCCTACACAACTAGAGAAGGGACACAAGGCTATGGAAGGTGCTCCAGCCCTGAGCCTGATGTTGAGGCTGCAGAACGGATCTAAAGCTTCTCTCTGGTCAGCAGGGACCATTTCTTTCCCTCACAGCATCTTGATTGAGATCTCCAGAGCCCAGCTCAGTTACCTGGGCTGAGCTTTACAAACTGCGTTCACCCTTTAGACGGCAAAATCTTCCTTCTGCTCTCTTCCTCTGGGATTCCTGTGCCTTCCCCCTGCTACTCGTTTCTTTTGCTATTTCATCTCCCTCCTCTAGCTGCTTCATTCCTCCCTCCTCTCCCTTTTATCTCTCCTTCCTTCTCTCCCTCGCTCTCCCCTCTGCCTTTCCCAAGCCACTGGAGAGGATTTGAGACAGGATTATCTTCTGATAACAGCCCCCATTGCAAATCCAGTCAGGGGCGATTGCTAATCCCTTTAATAAATTGCTTCAGCTCCATCTGCAGAGCTAACCTGCCTGTTTACTCACCGACAAAGACGTACTCTCTTGGGGGCATTCTGGTGCCTGGTTCTGGTGGCCTGGCTAGAGTCAGAGAGGAATCTCCTCAATCTCCCTTCTATGGTTCTGGAGCTTCATTGCCCAGCCATGGGCTATAGCCAGGCTTCCAGGAGGTGGGAACGGGCTACTGGCATCTTTGCTATTTCTTTATTGCTACATATTATGGCTGGTGGGAACATGGAGAGCCTCACTCTCTCTAGTCCCTGACAAAAAAGAATTAGTTAAGTTCACTCAGGATATGTCTTTTAGCCAAGATGGTCAGGAACACCATCCCATGTTCTGTGTGTCCTCAGCCTCTCGCTGCCAGAAGCTGAGTGTACAATAGGGATGGATCCCTCACTAATTGCCCTGCTCTGTTCATTCCCTGTGGAGTACCTGGCACAGGCTGCTGTCAGAATCAGGTCACAGGGCTAGATGGACCATTGGTCTAACCCACTCTGGCAATTCTTATGCTTTTGGTAAAATCCTACTGAACTCAACAGGAGCATAGTCTGTGCAAGAACTTCAGGGCTGGAGTCACTGATGCCAGGGAGAGTTTGCCTGAGCAGAATGTAAATAAGTAGCTTGATGGGAGGCCCACCCAGTGCAGAGAGATGATGACTAGGATCAGTGAACTGCATGGGGTTCAGGGCTTGGCAAATCCCTCACACTAATTTCTAGGTTCACAAAGCCCTGTGTGAACTAGAGACACTTTCCTTCCCTTCCCTTGATTTAGATCCACTGGGCTGGACCCTCCACTGGCTTAAATCCACATAGCTCCGTGGGCCCCTTGCTGATGTGAGGCCATGGCCCTGTGGTAATTTACAAGAGTGATTCAGTTGTTTGGCGTTCTCTGAAAGGACGTTTTATTTTTAGCTCTGGGGAGTGGAAGCCCATGCTGTGACTTATTATTATTCTCTGCTATCTGTACTTAAGGCTGCACAAAACATGAGGCTTTAAAGACAGAAGAACTTACCCATCCAGCTCCAATTCTTTAAACTTTGGCACTGAAGAAGTGATGGAGCTTGGGCTGTGTTCCATACCCCTCTCACAAGAAGAAATCCTGGTCAATATTAATCCGGGATCCTAGGGCATAGCCCACAGCCTTGCAGCGCATCCCTTGCACAGATCTGTGTCCCATGCTGCTAAGGATTATTTAGATGAATCATTTTTTCTACTGCAGGAGTCACTGGGGAAAGGTTTCTAGCTACACTACCTTGGAGGGAAGACCAGCTGATCCTAATGTTCCCTCTGGGTCTTTCATATTTATGGGCCTGCTTTGTCCTGGCCTTGTGCCTTGTGTCACCATTGGTGCCAGTGAAGAAGATGGGGGAAAGGGTAAATCAGACAGACAAGAGAAGGGGATTCTAATTTGGGAGCATCAGGCTTGGCCCTTTGTGGAAGTACAGTGTGCTCAACTACTCTCCTGCTAGGTGTGGGATTGAGTCTCTCTTGATCTCATGCTGAAAGGCCACTCCCAGTCCACTTAGCTGCAAAATGGGTACCTGATCCATCGGGGCAGGACAGCAGAAGGGATGCAGGCCCCCTTGCTCTCCTTTGTGCCATTGGTTGTGAAACTGATGTGCTTTAACATCATCAGCCGGTGAGCCACTGGCTTGGATGACCTTGGACTTTGAGTACCCCTTGGCACAGGTATATTTTACTCCACAAGGATCTAGGCGGGGAATCAGACCCCAGGTATCTACGAATACAAGCTCTTCCCCAATGGGATCATCTTCCATCCAACTCTCATAGCTGCCGCTGGCCTATATGTGGAAAGGAGGCGTATACGCACTACTTAAAGTTCTTCTCTTGTTCATACACACTGTACTCAGCAAGGAGTTCCCCTGATTAGTCAGAAAATAAGGTGTTACTCCAGGTGAGTAAATGCTCACAATCTAACCTTAATCTGTTTAATCTTTCCCAGCCAGAATGGCTCCAGCCCCAAAGGCCCCAGTGTGAGCAGCACTAGGGCACAATCGACTGTCCAGAACACCCTGTCTTCTGGGAGCTTCTTGGCACACCTTCATGCTCAGCACAACCCAGAGTACTTTCGCATCCAGGGCATTATTTCCTTCCCTTTTAATGAGGTGGCCTCTCTCTCTCTTCATAGAGCATGTGTGTTTTTTTTCCCTTTTATACTTATTATGATAAAGCTGTCATTGGCTTCCCCATTCCGCTGGTTTGCTGGGACTTTCAAAGCCTGGAACCATATTAAATATTCAGTCAGATCCTTTGGGCTGCATTTCAGGACCCATATCTCTCCTTTTAATTGCTCTATCAAGAATAGATTAAAGTTTGATACTGCAGCTTTGACTGGGACTAACTCAGACACTTAGGAGTTGGCTGCCTTATTTATTTAAAGAGAAAATATCAATGTTGTTCTGCTGAAATTAGGATTCCCAGTTGCTAAAGCCCTTTTATTCTTTGCTTCTTTCTGCTTTTATTTACCCTTTTTTTCATACATTCCTTTGGATAGTTACTCTTTTTTTTCCCCCTTATTTATGTGTCCTTCTATTATTCACTTTTCTTCTTTTGGTCTTTCTGTTATTTACTCTTTCTTTTGTTCTTGCTTGCCATTGCCCACTATGCAAGAGCTCGTTCTTCCACAGCTCCCCAGATGGACTTCTTTTGCATCCTTTCTTCACCTAGGAAGGACATTTAAGTTTCTTCTCTGCAGATATTTCCCCGCAGCCTCTGGAGCTATGGCTCCATCAGAGTGGTTGCAGCAACCCATTCAGAGCAGCTTGGTGGGCATTTCATGAGCCCACACTGTCAGAAGGAGACACCATCCCTGACCCTGTGCTGCTGGCAACAGTGACTCTAATCTGTAGATACCCATGAAGAGGTCTTTTCCCCTACATGGTGGCACATCCAGTTGGGCTCCTGAATTTTTGTTCCATCACCTCTCCATCTGATCAGTCTCTCCTAGATGACTGAGAATTGTGATCATTGTGGCTGGGTTTGCAAGGCACTTCACCTATAATTACCTCTCTGGAGCTGTTTCTGGTGCTGGCTGTTTCTAACCCAGAAGACAGGGACCAGTTTGCCTGTACCCCACAGCAGCAGTCCAGCTTTGCCAATGCAGTAAGCTATTTCATTCCTGCTTTTGCAGGGTGCAGCTGGGAGGAATAAAAAAAAAAAAAAACAACTCTCCCCTTAGCTGCATCCCAGCTGGTTTGCAAGCTGCTTTTCACTGAAGCTAGGAATCTGCAGACGGGCATCAGCACCAGAAGGGGCGGGAGGTAGGTCAACCACTACCACAGGGCCACGAACAGAAGCCGAGCGGGCTGTGCTGCCCTCCTGGTTCCCTTGATGTAATTAACATCCTTTTGTTATTGCCTGCGATCACGTCTGTTGCTGCTTTAATCATCGTTTCCCGCAATGAGCTTCCTTCTCATTAGAGGCTTAAAAACTTCCATTATAAACATGTAAATGGGACGCAGCGAGGAGGGAAATATTTTACTGTGCCAATTTCCTTTGTGCGGCTGCCAGCAAACGTGGGATTTTATTGTTGAGTGTCTCTGATCATGATCATCCCTGGCCCATACCACCCTGCTGCACTTCCCCAGTCAGTGCTGAGCCATGCTCCCTGCATCCTGCTATCAAAGGCCCACCCAGCTGTTGATTGAAAAGCAGGGTTTCCATTTGCTGGCCACCTATTGGACCCAGAAAGCAAGGCTAGATTAAGACATGCTGAGGCCCTAAGCTATGTCAAGATTCAGAGGCCCCATAACATAAAAAAATAGAGAAAAAAGTGTGTTACATTATAACAGAAAGGGTAATGAAAAAATAAATGATAAACCATTATATTTGCATATATACATGGGCAAAGATGCAACAAAAACCAACTAAATAAAACATACATCTTGCATTATTTGCATTATCAATTTCAATTGTGATAAGTCTTCTTAGCTATCTCCAACATATTTAGACATCCTTCATAATGTGAGGCCCTAAGCCCTGGCTTACTTGGCTTGTGCCTAAATCCAGCACTGCCCAAGAGGGAAGTGTGAGGCCAGGGTTCAGGATCTCCTGTGCTGATGAGCTCCATCTTTCAGAGGGTATATTCCCCAGATCACTGCTGTCTCTGTCCCATGGCATGCCAGGGGTGCCTCTGTCTCTCAGTCTCAGTCGGCAACGTGAGGCTTCAATCCGTCTCTCTCTGCTTCTCACGAGGGATTGAGCTCCCCACTGGGCCACCCCTGTGTGTTAATCAGTCTACCTGTGTCTCATGCAGTGATCTCCAAGAGCTATCATGCACGGCAGACCCCAAGAAAGATGTAAGGGGCAGAGCTGATGTGGTGTGCATACATATCTGGGTCTGGATGAAATGAAACAGAATGTGAAGGAAGGAAGTTACATATCTGGAAAACATCTCTTGGATGGTGCAGATGTACAACACTTCCAGTGGCTGCTGTAAACCAGGGAAGCATTTGCTCCTGCTGTGCCTTTACTGTAGGCTCAGGCCTCAGGCTTTCCTGGGGGCCTTTTCTGCAATATCTTGTACTAAGACAAAGCATGATACTGATGCCTCACAGGATGTCTGCCTGGGGGGAGCTGAGGAGGGGGCAAGAGTTGATGAAAGGCACTGAGCTCTTTGGTGCTGGATTAACACCAGCAAGGAGGTGGGTTTCATGGGGTCTGGGAACCTCACACTGAGAGAAAGAAGCTTCCCAGCCAAGTCAAAGGCCCTTGCACCTGCCTTTCATGGCTAACTACTTGGGACCAAAGCAGGGTGGGTCTAGGTGTTATGGAATAAAGGGTTGAGTCTCCCACAGCTTCATTACTGAAGCACCGCACAGATCAATCATGTCGTGTGAGGCCAGAGGTGCCCTGGAAGACAGGTTCCAGTGGACAGGACTGAATTGTGGTGTGCCCTAAGCTATGTGGGGACAGGTCTGGACTAGCAGGGGATGTGGCAGGCTGGGGCTGAGCTGGGAGGGAAAGCATGTGGGCTGCATGGCTATAATTGCCTCTTAGTGCATTCCAAGTCACAAATATCAAATTCATATGCCTCCTTTTATTTTAATAGCATGAGATTCTGGCCTGGGGAACGTTCTCTCAGACAAGTGGGGAAGCGTCATTCTGCACGTTGCTGAACTCTGAAGTGGCTGAGGAGCTACAGTCTTTGCTCTTTAATTGATTCCACTTGCTCACTTAAGCAATCTTCCGAGTTCCTCTTGCATGTTCACATCTGCTCTAATCCCCATCTGCTTCCCACAGCTACTCTTCTGCTGCATACAGGGATCAAGATTCCCTCCAGGCATGTGATACACTCAGCTGAGGTCCCATTTTCAAAAGCACACAGGTGAATTAGGTGACTTTAGTTGTGTGGGCTTCTAAATCACTTGTGTGCTTTTGTCAGTGTTAACCATAGTGCCTTTCTCATGGAGCTGATCATAAAGGTGACTGAGGGAGCTCAGCTGTGGACATGGAAAATGGAAGGGTGGGAAGAACTACCGTCATTTACTCTGGATGGTGACCTCGAAGAAAACGCCACTGACTGCCCTGCATTGTTCAGCCTTTTCTGTGCCTTTTCTGGCCCTCCACTCTGGGTAGCCAGATGGCTGGGACTTGTACTGTGCACACAGGGTACAATGGCTACCTTTGCCCCAGATTTAGAATCAGGAGCCAGCCTGAGATGTCCCCAACAGTCAGAGAAAGACAAGGAAGATTTCCAAGGATGGGCAGTGGATCATATCTGGAATCCTGGAAGCCTCTGACTGAGCTGGATGCTGGGGTATGGCTGTGGCAGTGGGGCCTGGACTATAAAGTGCAGGTGAATTGTGGGCTATAGCTGCAGATGAGCATGGCTGGCTGACAAGGTTCTGGTCACCATGTAGATGAGAACCTCTGGTCATTGGGACTCTTAACTGCTCTCAGCCACTAAGTCAGCACAGCACACTTGGGAAGCTAGCAAGCTAAGAGGGCGCAGCCCAGCCATAGAGCAGAAAAACAACCTAGGTTTTTTGAAGGGAGACATGGCTCCCTTTTTGCCAGGATTCAGTCACTGGCAGAAGGCAGCCAGGGCTCCCTTCTGCTGAGAAGCCACAGCTTCCCAGGGAAAAGGAAGCCACGTGAGGCTCCCCAGCCAGGGCTCCAGCAGCACAGCTCCCTTGTGCCGGGGAGCCCCAGTGGCTCCCTGCTGAAAAGGGAGTTGTGGCTTCCCAGGGAGAAGGAAATGCAGGCTTCCTTCTTGCCAAGACCCACATGGGTCCTTGGGAGAAGGGAGCGCAAGCTTCCTTCTTCCCAGGATCCAGGGGGATCCCAGCAAGTAGGAAGTCTCAGGAGGTCCCAGTAAGAAGGAAGCCTCTGGGACAAGAAGGAACCTGTGGCTCTCTTCTCAGTGGGGAGCTGTGGGTCCCAGTGAGAAGAGAGTTGCAGGTCCCTTCTCAGCGAGGAGCCATGGCTCTCCACCATGTCTACACTTGACAAGTTAAGTCAACTTGTTAAATCAACCTTGTTAAGTTGACTTTAAGTCAACGTCATTAAGACAACAGAGTTGACTTAACTTTTCAAGTGTAGACATACCCCTAGTGCTTTGAAGGCAGTGGTTTGCCCAGCACTATCCACCTCCCCAGCCAGGTTCAGTGAGGAACCCAAATACACGCACCTGTGGAAATCCTTCAGGTCAAAATGGAGCTCACGTTTTCCACCTCTTTAAGTGATTTCCACCATGCCGTCCTGTCAGTGTTTAAGGTAAGCAAAACCCTGCTGTGTCCCTTCCTCCTTCAGCTCCAGCAAGGTTCCATGGGCCCACAAAGCACTGAGGTGGCACAAAGACAGCCCTTGACTCGAATAGGAATTGATTAGCTCCGGAACATTTCCAGTGCAAACAGCAGCTCTGACTGCATGCATACCACACTGGAAGGAGAGATGGGCCAACCCACAGAGGCCATCATGTGGCTTGCTTGAGGTTAGGGGAGGGTTAACCCCCAAACGGAGCTTGCCAGGGACTCTGGAGGGAAAGCCAAGCTAGCTGGGTGGTTGTAGTGTCAGCAAGCAGATTTGTTTGCTCCTCAGCTCTGTTTTGTTGGTAATGGAGAAACAGGCATTCTAACAGGTAGACTTGTCTGCCTTTCCCCAAGGCCTTTTGCTGGAGGAGAGCAAAGAACTTTGCAATCATCAATTGACTAACCTGTCTGATACCTGGCGTGGCAGGTCATTATTATTGGGACCATTTTACAGAGAGATTGACTGAGGTACAGAGTGATTGATTACCTGACTTTACTGCTGAGCACCCACCGCTCCCACAGGCTTCTTAGCACACCCAGAAATCAAGCCTGAAGAGAGTTTCCCCCAGTTCACCTAGTGCAGAGTTCAGCAACCCCCAGTATACATGCTTGCAGTTGCACGCAATCCAATTTGGAGCAGCACATGTAACCCTCTGCTGAAAGTGCTGCTCCTGCCCTAGAAAAGCGGGCTATGGTACCCCAGACAACTGGGGTATTCCCAGGTACACCATGGAGAAGATCTACTCTGGGCGGTTTCTTTCTGGGGCATACTTGGGGCCTTTGCCCCAGGCACCATGTAGAGAAGAGCAGTTCAAGGGAATGCTTGGGAAGCCATCACCACCCCATTCCAGCCATGGCCACCGCCCAATTTTCATGCAATAGATGCTTTCTTTTGGGAGAGGGGGCCACTAGCACTGGCTGAGGCCTGAGGAGGAGGGGCTGGCAAGGGGTCAGCAAAGGCTGCCAACCCCTGACCTAGTGAATGAAAGGCAAATCAGAAAATTAAACCCAGGAGTCCCACTCATGGCCATTAGATCAGCCTCCCAATATACTTCAGAGGAGCAGCAAAACACAGTTTCTTCCCCAAAAGTCTCCCCAGTGAATACTTGGTAGAGAAGGACACCATGTGCCATGTTCTCTGCTACTGTCAAAGCACCTTAGAAGTGCTAGGGAAAGTTTCCCAGTGAAGCCAGCAGAAACCCAAGTTGACACCAGCAAGATAGTATTTCTGCTGGTGTAGCTTATGATACTTGCAACACCAGGTGCCCACTCATGCCAAGGTCCTCCAGCCTCAAGTGACTCACAAATACATGGCTGCAATCTGCCTGGCTCACCTGTGCATCAGTATCACTCACACAGGCATTAAAGCACTAAGAGTGTGCTGCATGTGTTAACTTTACAGAATGGTTGTAAGGTGTTGCTTGCATCAGTCTCACTTATGACCCCTCCACCCTACTATCATGGGATACACATCTGTGCACCCCTAGGCTATGATCTGTATAACATTTCTGTTCACATTTGCAAGGTAGTTGTGTGGTATGATGCCAAATATGCCATGCAAAGCTCCTTTATGAAAGCACATAACATATTCCACATAATTACCATGGTATCATGTTTCCTGCAGCATCACATGCGTATACAGATGTGAAGCATGTTACACAGCTCAGATCTTCAGGACTATTTCTCTGGGACTTGAGAGGTGCATGACAAAGGGAATCACATAGCAGCACAGAGAAGGAAGGGCCTAGAAGCCATTGAACGGAAATGTAGACACTTTGAACTGAAAAGAAGCTTTTGGCTCTGGCCAAAGATCATCTTGTGAGCAACTTCAAGAGACTTGGCCTATCCACATGGCCAGGAGGGCCTATGCTGACTAAACACCTCCAATAGTCAGTCTTGTGCCTTAGAATGAGAATAAACTAAAGCATAATCTTGGAATAATGTTGTTAGATTAGTATGTGCTTTATATCTTTTATTTGCTTGTGGTAACTCCTGAATTAAAAGATTGTGCATTGATTTGCTATATACTTGCTTAAACTCATAGTCCAATCAATAAATTAATATTTGTTTTACCTAAAGCTGTGTGGACTCTAGCGGATGTGAATGAGTGAGACTTGGCCTACCCAGTTCAATGTTAAATGGACAGACATGGAAGCTTCCAGTGTAGTATCTGGATGTAGAAATGCTAACTTGGGGACTGTCAGCTGAGTGGCCAGAGGGTGCATACCCACTACCTGGGACTGATTAGTGCAGGATACTGGTGTGGACATACTCAGGGGTGAGTGGTCACCTGGCAAAATCGGGTAAATTGGGGTTCTGCACTAGAGATTGAGGGGTCACAGCAGCACACCAGACCATATTTTGGGAAGGCACTGTCACACCTGTGTCAGAGGGAAATAGCTGTGCATTTGCATTCTAAGCTTCTCTCACTGCAAATCATCAGGCAGGGGAGAGGTGTTAACTAGTGTGAAGTGCTGATCTACAACAGAAATTGTGGTGTCCTGACAAACAAGCAAGGCCCATTGACAGATGATGGACTAGCATGAAATGTTAAAGAGGAAACAAGGCTTGGTTATTTACCCTCCCCATGAAGATGAATCCTGCCAGTGAATTTCTTACATCAGCTGAGTTTGCAGCTCACAGCACATGTGGCCCAAGGGCAAGAGAATAAAAACCCCTAACTAGAAGGAATCATATCTCTCTGTTGCTTGGGAACTGAGAGGCAAAGTTTTCTAGAAATAAAAAGATCTCTGGTGCTTAGCCTGGTTAGCTCTAAGGGTGTGTTCACACAGTAGTCTTATTTCGAAACAACAGAGGTTGTTTCGAAATAAGAAAGGCCATGTTCACATGACACACCGTTGTTTCAAAACAATGGCGTTGTTTCGAAACAACTTAAACCCCATGTGGGGACAAAACAACGTTGTTTCGAAACAATTGTTTTGAAACGATGCCGTCTGAACTTGTTGTTTCGAAACAACGGTGACTCGTTTTGAAATAAACGTTGTCTGACCATGCTATTTCAATTCCTGCTTTTTTCCTTAATTCGAATTAACGAACTGTTAATTTGAATTAACTTATTTCAAAATAAGGTGTTATTTCGATACAACTTGTATCGAAACAACTTGTATCAAAATAACCCCATGTGTGAACATAGCCTAAAAGACAGCTAAAGCTTGCTCATTACAGAAACATCTATTATCTTTTGAAACTTAATCATCTGTGTGTGTGTGTGTGTATGTTCATCTGCTTCACCTTGTAAATAAGTCTCTTGTTTTTTTGTTCCTTGATAATAAATTGTTTTGTAGTTGATTATGAGATTAGCGACGAGTGTTGTCTTTGGTTTGAGATCTAAAGTGAAAATGAGCTGGGGTAAATGACTAGTCCCATGGGACTTGGAGTAACCTGAATTTTGCTGTGATTCATGCTGTGACCGACCATCTATCACAAAGGTAGGCTCACCTGGGTAACCAAGGAGACCATCTATAACTCTATGTTCAGGCTGTTATAGTACCTGACAGGTTTATACTTGATAACTGGTTGGTGAAATCTAAGTGTAGAACTCACAAGTAGTTTAGCCACCGTACCCAGCTCTTTAACAGTCTGCCAGGAGGTTGGAGCCCATTTGCTTGAGCTGCAGCAGAATAGCTTCCAATAGCTTACATGAGTGCTCCAAAAAAAAGGACTTCTTTGCTGCTATAATTGCATCTACACAAGGACTTTTGCCAACACAGCTGTGTTGATCAAGAATGATTTTTCTCACATTCCTAACTGAAATACCCATGCCCATAAAACATTTAAGGGTAGCCAGGCCTGTGAAGAGATCCTCAGCGCTTTTCCATAGGAGAGATGTGCTATTATGCCTCAGCATAGTATGGCCCTGGGCTCAGCCACAGAGACAGAAACACCCTGGGAGAGGGATGGTCAGTGGCCCTTTGGTATTCCTGCTTCAGTGCACATGCACGAGGACTGCTGCAGGGTGCTCTCACTGGGAACCAGAACAGCTGGTTTCCAGGCCTTATTCCCGCATGACACCAGTCTAGCATCATTCGGTGAGCTCTAAAATGGGGATAGTATTTTACCCACCTCATAGGCCTGCTCTAAGTCATATTGAATACTAGTAAAGCATTTTGAGATCCTAGGATGAAACACCACAGAAAAACAGTAAGTAGATTGTTGTTTGTGCCTGATCACAAGCATCAACCCCTGCTGGCTCTGGCCTCCTCATTGTGTTTGGTCAGACCCAGCCACAATGGTTGCTCACTTTAATATCCTCAAGCTGTAGTGTGACTTTCTCTTCTAGGGACAACCAGCCTGATCCTCTGTGCTGGAGGGTTCTTTGGTGGGGCAGTTCAGCGTCATCCATCAGTCCAAGAGATGGCCATTTGAGCCCATCCAGCTACCTCTCAGAGATTGTGCTGGGGGGTGGCCCCCTCCAGCTACAGCCACGAGTAGGGGCACTTGAACTGCTTTCTCCAGCCATGTATGCTGCCTAATCCAGCTAAGATGTCTGCAGACAGACACCACTGAGCATGCAGCAATATCACCAGAGATGCCTAACAAAACCCTACAGGCGGAAATTGCAGCAAAGGTGCTGAGAGGAGATATCAAATCAGGCACCGCAACGCTTTCAACTCCAATCTCCTCACCGAATTGCCCGATAAAGTGTTACTGAGGCTTCTCCCTTCTCTCAGCTCCTCACTAGCACGTGGACTTGCTGCCTTTGAGCTTTCTAATTTCATAAACCATCAGTGCTTTGCCTTCCATTCTGCACCCCCCTATTTCCTTGAAGGTCCTTAAGCCGGGCGCGACAGTTCAATAACAACATGTAATTGTATCTCGGCTGCTGGAACAGGCAACCCAGCGTAGGGAAGTGAGAAAAGGGGAAACGTACACTGGAGTCAGTCATATCCTGACCTTCGGCCTTCACTGCCAGCAAAGCAGGGTACAGCCGGAGGGCTGGAGAGGGGGAAAGGGGAGACCTTGCATTGCATTGCCTCAGCACAGGACTTTATCAGCTACGTGAACCTTCCTGAATGCATGTGGCACAAAACCCCTCTATGGCAACATAACCAGCTAAAGCACAGACTGGAAAGTTCACAGCATGGCCCAGGGCTTTGTTGGTAAAAGATGTGTAAGTTCTGCTTCAGGGGTACCCATGCAAGTGAGCTATTCCAAGGAAAAACACTGTGAAGACCAGTTTTACTAGGAAATAGCTTGAGCAGGTTGACACTGTATCCTCAGCTAGCTGGGCTCACCCAGCTTACCTCATAGCAAAACATCGGTGCCTTGTTTTTCTTGGGTTTTTGCCTTAGGATTGCATGTACATGGCTGACACTAGGATGACAGACACACCTTATTTTATCAGTGAAGATCAGGCCTATGATTAGTCCCAAAGCTCTTCTAACTCCACAGAAACAGACCCACTACACCAGATCAGGCCTCCAGATGGCACAGCAGCCTGGCTGGCAATCAACAGAGGCTAGCACCAGTTGTTCCAGGGGTATGTGTGGTTCCTCCTAACCCCAGAGGAAGTTTCTTTCTGACCCCATTTGTTAGTAGTCAGCTCCTGCCATGAAGCACTGGCACTCAGAAGTTTCTAGAGCACAGGCCCTG
Organism: Podocnemis expansa; assembly: GCA_007922195.1. Classification (NCBI taxonomy): domain Eukaryota; kingdom Metazoa; phylum Chordata; order Testudines; family Podocnemididae; genus Podocnemis; species Podocnemis expansa. The sequence continues at coordinate 22,500,321 of ML682025.1, forward strand.
GTTCTCATGGGGGACTTCAATTACCCTGACATCTGCTGGAAGGCCAATACAGCAGTGCACAGGCAATCCAGGAAGTTTCTGGAGAGTGTTGAGGACAACTTCCTGGTACAAATGCTGGAGCAACCAACGAGGGGCCTTGTACCTCTCGATCTGCTGCTCACAAATAGAGAAGAATTTATGAGGGAAGTAGAAGTCAATGGCAGCCTGGGTAGCAGTGACCATGAAATGATTGAGTTCAAGTTGATGATTAAAGGAAAGAAGGAAAGAAGCAAAACACAGACCCTGGACTTCAGAAAAGCAGATT
>ML682025.1:22501024-22517154 GCA_007922195.1 Podocnemis expansa
GGGGTTGGACTAGATGACCTCGTGGGGTCCCTTCCAACCCTATGATTCTATGATTCATGCAGGTTGGGGATCTGGTCTGCACTTACCTACTCAGTTGCAAGGAATGATTTGTAAGCAAATGGGATTGACTGGAAAATGTGTCCATTTACCCAGAGGACTGTTACTAAAAAAACCTAATCCCTTTCCAAGCATTTCACAATAGAAATGTTACACTTGGATTGCTCAGTGATGTTCCCATTCTGGCACCTTTCAGAGGAAACGGATCTTTTCATAATGAACTCTGATCACTTGCCATATAAAATCCATGCATTAGCTTCACTCAGGGTTTAATCTGAAAATTCTCTCCCCAGATATATTCAGAAGATGACTTTCCTCTCTTCCATTCTAGACTAGGATCTAGAGCACTAAACAGTACTCAGAAACACTTATCCCTCTTACCCTGGGACCCACATACATGCTGAGAGAATAGGGTGCCAGCAGCCAAATGATGTGCTTTAGATCCTGATATGGAAGGGGGGCAATCTTCTCCTATAGGGCTACTATAACTACTGTTAAGTCAAGCACTAGAAGTTGGTTGGGGGTAAGATTAGTATGGGTGTATGATGGGGTCTACTAGGCCTTCTCTGCCCCCTGCTGGAGGCATCAGACCTGACATTCCCAGTCCTAGGAAAAGCTGCTCAGACCCAGAGACCGACAAGACAGTCCTTGAGAGGTTCAAAAGGGACAGGATGAAATACTGACCAACCAAGAGCCAGCAGGTCAGTTAAGTAGGCTTGCCTGTGTTTACTCAAGTTTCAAACTGAGAGAGATCCAGGTGGAGCAGGAGAGGTAGGATTAGGATTACATTGAAGGTTAAACTCTAATTAGTGCTGTGGCTAGGGTTAAAGATAGGCTTTGGCCCTGCTGATATAGTTCAGGTTTATGGTCTAGTAATAGGTATTACTAAAGTTCCTGCTAAGACCAACACTATGATTAGGGTTAGCAATTAGCTTTGAGTTGGGAGACAATGTTAGCATTGTATTTACCATTAATTAACCCAAGGTAGGGATGATAACGCAGTGAAAGATCCTTTAGCAATGTAGGGAAATACATAGAACAGATAAATGGACAGACAGATAAATAGTATGCCTTGTACCAGAGAGAATGTATGGGGAGAGATAAGCATAGAATTAGACAGATGGGTAGACGGATGAGTGTGAATGGAGATAGATAGATAGATAGCTAGATAGATAGATAGATAGATAGATAGATAGCCTCTGCTCTGTGTTACTGGCTAGCATTTTAAATGATTCTTTGTTTCATTTATTTGGAAAAAGATAAATTTTCAGCTGCAGAGTTAAAATGGCTTTTTCCTTGTCAGTTTGGGTGCTGATTTTAATCAGTTTTTTCCCCCTTTCACAGCTCCATTTCTAAAGAAAAGAAACAGTACAGAGAGAAAGTGGAGCTGCTCCCAGGATGAATGGGCCTGACTGGCAGTGCATAAAATTACCATTGTCTCTTCACCTTGCTTTCTGCATTCCCTTTATTAATTAACCAGAGCTGCAGTCACTCTCTCTTTTTTCAGTCATTCATTCTCTTTCTTGCCTTCTTTCTCTCTTCACTCCCCTGCCACAAGGTGCATTTTTCTAGCACAGTGGCACAGAGATGCACCTAGATCGCAGGATGTTTGCAAGGAAAGGCTGTTCCTCTGGGCTGAAAATGTCATGCCTGTCTGTATTGCTAGGGCTGGGATGGCTCTTGTAAGCCACACAGGGTCCAGTGCAGCCATAGAATTGGGTCTGGACCTGGGATTGGTGTTTAAGTACCTTACCATGCTACTGTGAGTGATATGGGTCTAGGATGGTGCTGGAGGCAGTGGTTAAAGCAGGGGTCTTAAACTCAAATCACCACGAGGTTCACATGAGGACTATACAGTAGCCCAAGGGACACACCACTGAAACCTTTTAATACATCAATATTGCAAATATTGATAGCAATAGTGTCATTGCGGGCCATGAGAAATAAATTTAAGGGCTGCATGCAGCACTTGGACCATGAGTTTGAGACCTCTGGGTTAATTTAAGGGGGAAGGCACTGGAATGTCATTCTGGAACCCACCATTTTTAGGGGGCCAGCATTCCAGGACCCCTAAAAATAGAATAATGAGACAGAACACTGCATTCTGGTGCCTTCCCCCCACCCTTACTACCCTTGCACAGTTTTAAAACTCCCAGCCTGGGGGAAGCTCCCTGCTGACCAGAAGATTGCGTCTTCTAGGCGGCAGGGAGCTTCCCCCAGTCTGGGAGTTTTTAAAACTCCTGTCCTGAGCATGCTCTGAGCATGCTTAAGGTGGGAGGAGCAGCCCATGGCTTGGCTACTCTGCTCCAGTGGCCAGGTAAAAGGGCCCTGGGTGGGGGCTGGGGACATTTGGGAGCTGGTGGGGAAAGGTCATGGAAGAAGAAGGGGTTGGGTTGATTCGGGGTGGGAGTGGGAGAGCTGGTGGGTGGGTTAAGGTAGGAAGAAGGGGTTAGGATGGGGGCTGGGAAGGTGTTGAGGGGGTTGGGGGGGCTGAAGAGGGGTGCAATGAAGACAGGGGAAGTGGGGGGGCTAGGAGGGCTGGAGTGGGGACTTGTGGGCAGGGAGCTTAGGGAATGGGGATGGAGGCTGAGGAGGACATGGGGAAAGAGGGGTCTGATGCAGGCATTAGTGGACAAGGTTGGGGTGATGTTGTGGATTTGAAGCTGTGCTTCATTTGTGAAGAAAGAGCTGGTGGGGCTCAAAAATGTCTACCTGGGCTGGGGCCCACACATGCATAAAGGGCGCCTGGACAATACAGCAAGGGGGTCCAGAAATTAGAAGGGTTATGGGACCTGTAAAATTATACTTTAACCACTGGCTGCAAGCAATATTGAGTCTGAGCTGGCCTTGTAGACGGCTACAGGTCTGATTTCTGGTAAATGGCAGCTCTGTCTGGGGAGTTGATGGGTTACTACTGTAATACACAGAATAATGAATTAATTAGTTAATACTAGACAGAGACTAGTTAACTAGACACTAATTAATTAATATCACTAGACAGACATTGACAGAGTTCTGTCAATTGGCCTGGGTCTAGCAGAGCAGTGTGAGTAATAGGGGGTCTGGAATAATGAGAAAGGAGAGAGGCACGGGTGTAAATGCTGTTCTGCAAATGGACCTGAGGTAGCTTTTTAAGCACCTTGGTTCTGGTTGCAGCAGTTAGAAACCCAGAGGTCTGATCTGCCTGAACATGATATCTTGGGTTTTGTTCCCAGCCTCAGCCCTGATGTGACAAGGTCCCTTTCCCTTCTGGCCCTTCCTTAATGGGTGGAGTCTGGTTGGCTTGGCATGTCATTCAGCACTCACCATACAGCACAGCACTAACCACCTGCTCCCAGGGTCCCCTCCAACCTGCTGACAGCTTCCTCGCTGGTAGGGGAAATGGCCTGTGTATTATGATCCTGGAGTTAGGATGTGATGGTTTTTTGTGTCCCAGCGGGAGGCACGCAGAGGGGGGGATCAGACATGTTGGGAGGTAGGGACAAGTTCTTGACCTGCCCAGCTAGTACCTCTCTGTGCTCACACCAGCCCTACTGCACTGGGGCTATGCAAGGAGATGCTAACTTCTGAGAAAAGCCTAACACACAGGAATAGGGGATTTCCATTCTGGTACCTGGAGGGTTCTGTGGCTCCTGAACTGCACCTCAGCCATGAGAAGGGGCAGGTCCCACACACAGCAGGCTGTGGACCAGAGCTAGATCTTGGTGCAGATCTTAGACAAAGCAATGAAGTTTCCTCCCCACGCAGTGGGGCCTCAAGGATGCCAATTCCAGATGCCCAGTTGCTCACAATACGTCCAGACGCAGCATCCTTGGAACGTGCTTTCTAATTACTCACAGGCACTGAGGACTTGGCACTGTGACATTGAGCCTCCAGCCCTTCTTGCTTAGCCTTTTCCCCTGCTCTGAGCAAGAGAGGGACTCACACAGAAAAGGCACGGACCAGAAATGAGCAAGGCCCAGCCTGAATGGCTTTGCAGCCCAACTCAAGTCTTCTGCTTTCCCTCCATTGAAGACACAGGCAGACCTGACCCGACTCCCGAACCGCCCCTGGCAGAGGCTGAGAATCCAAACCCTGATCTGGTTTGGAATATACAAGTTTCAGAGTACCCTGTCCTCCCCTTCCACAGAGGGCTCAGTCTTAGTCCTGGAAGATTTGCCTCTGGCTAGGGGATTATTTATGGCTGCCTACAGCAATTCTTCCCCCATCCAGGCCCTTCTCTCTTCCTTACTCACTCCTCTGCATCTCTTTCCTTATTCCCCTGCCCCAAATGAAACACACACAACTTAATAAGATTCCTTTCCTATCCTTTCTCAATGCCTTGATCCCAGCACAGGAGAGGGTCTTTCCTCTGGGCCTCTTGGAGGCAGGATTCAGGTAGCTGGGACACCAAGGGCAGATGGGGTAGTAGAACAGCTAGGTGTGGAAACAAGGTCTTATTAAAGCAATCCATTACATGCTGTTCTAATTTCAATGCAGCCATGGCTTCCTCCCCCCAGGGTCATTCCCTCCTCTCTCCAACAGCAGTGCTAACTCCTTTAATTGCATCTGTTTTGGCCCAGGCAGTAAACATATTACAGCACCATTAGCTGGGTTAATCACTCCACAGTGCACCAGCCAGTCAATGGTTTTGTCCACACAGCCAGCCTGAGAGCAAATCCTGGAACAAATTCCTAGGGGACAGGTAAGACCAGAAATCTTAGCTCTTTGCTGGTTGGGCAAAGGAGGGATGAGCATAAAATGCAAACAAACCACTTTTCTTCTGGTTACAAATGCTCTGCCCTGTGCAAACACTGGGGTGTGTGGATGGGGTCCAGCTTTTTGATGCATCAGATCTGCCAGCTTGTCTCAGGTATAATGACCACCAGTGCCTGATGTTTTGGGAGCACCCCCTACCCAGCATGCCAAGACCCTGATCCATCAGAATATTTAAGCTTCAATGCCCACCCCCCACCATGGGACTAGTGACATGCTTAAAGTTAATCATATGCTTAATCACATTTGATTCCCTGGATCAGGGTTCAATTGCTGTCCATCAAGATAAAGAGAATAGTCCTTCCAGACCTTTGTGCCCTGAAGCACATGGCTTTACTGCCCCTAATTTTAACCTGTTCTACTGCAAAAGGGTATCCTGAGCAAGAATGGAAAATTGGCAGTCTCAATGGAGTGAAAGCACACAAAATGACAGCGAGACTTGAGCCAAAAATCTTACCCAGTGCAGATGGATTATAAAATCAAACCAGAACCAACCAACGGTCCATCTAATTCCATGTCCTGTATCCAGTAGTCCTCAAACCAACCCTATCCCTCATCTCTGCCATAACCTGACTGGTGATCAGCCTGTCCCCTGAAGCATGAGGACTGAAAGTCCTTGTCCTTTCTATCCTCATTCCTCCCTTGTTCATTTTTAGGGTCTGGCACAGGGTGTGCTGGTGCCTCTAAGAGCACGCACATCCCCAGGTGTAATCAGCAGAGTGGGTCAGAAACTTGAATACAGAGGAAGTGGAGTCCCAGAAGGGAGCCACGTGACTGTTGGGCCCAGATATAAGTCCAGACAGTGACTCAGTTTGAGGAGGTTAGGGTGAAGAGGAGATGTAGGCCTTGGGGAACTCTCCCCAGTGACTGGCTGAAGCCCATGAAGATTGGTGAAGCCAAGCCTCAGCAGAGGCCAGGTGTAGGAAGGATGCAGAGCTGCCCGGAGGAGAGATAGAGAAGGACGAGGTCTGGGCTGTGCAGAGGAGTTCTTGGTGGACACCTGCCCTTAGTTACGGTCTGAGGACTTTGGACCAGGGTGGGAGGAACCTCACCTCTCTCTTCTGGCTCTGAGCTAATGGAGTCAATGACTGGCAATAAGGGGAGCCTAGGGAGGGCATTAAGAAGAGAAACAGCCCATACAGAAGGCAAATGCTGTCTAGCCCAGGGAGGGTGAATCCTGCCTCATTGACCCTACTGATGTATGTTTTGCTGGCCCCTGGTTGGTGTGTTGACTGGAGGGGCCCAGAACCACTGTAGCCTCCAAGCATGTGGAAGAGTGAGAAAACTGAGGCATGGATCCATGACCAGTTCTGGACAGGTGAGTCCTTCAATTACTAGTCTCTCCTTTTCCTGAGCTCCCATTTCCATCTCTGTATCTCTTGTTTGCTGTCTCACCCCTCTGCACTGCTGTGGCTTGGCTGTGACCTGAGAATGGGGATAGAATTGCTACACCTTGCTGATAAATACCTTGAACCATGGTTTAGCAGGGGCCACCAAATGCTCTCCTTACTCACATAGAGCTGGGCAAGGCTGCAGCATATGGGAAGGGATTTTATAGCTCCCTGCAGATTGCTGGTTCTCCAGCAGTAAGCAGGGACTGAGAGCATGGCAGTGATGGCCTATGGGACCTCTCCCACTGGGGCCAGTGGCTGTATGTAATCCCGACTAACAGAAGCTGAAACAGCTGCTTGGTGGCCCCTCTGTGAAATGAGTTTAGCGTCCCTCCACACCATTCCCAATAGCCAGGTTTTCACATCCTAGAAGATGCCATCCCCATTGACAGGTAGCCTCAGAAGGACTGAATGGAGCCATGGAGCTTGCACACCTTGTTTCCATCTCAGCATGTTCCTTCCAGGATAGGACTGAGGCACCCAAGAAGTCAGGATGGGGAGGGGCACTGCCAGCCAGGTAACAATGAGCATGCTTTCTCCCATAGCTAAGAAAGGGGTTCCCTCTCTAGTGATATCAAGCCAGCTCTGAATGCACACACACAAATCAGTTCTAAAAAAAAAACCTCCAGCTGTCAGTCAAAGCTGCACAGAAAGGTCAAGGTTCCTGGAGGGTAATTAATTTCCACACACAGACTGGGGGAGAAAAGTATTTGTTTAATGAATGTATTATTCCTCTGCTCCGTATGTGTTCAAACTTTTTATTAACAATTAAAAAAAACAGACCCAGGCAGGTTCATTAACAACAAGCAATGATGGTGAGTGACTGGGAAAAGTGGAGTGAAGGTGACAGGGTAATATAGATGGTCAAAGAAATGAAAAAAGCCAGACTGCACTGAAACATAAAAGGAAATATGCATGGCTTGTTAATGAAGGAGACCCTAACAGTGGGAAATGATGTGCCCTCTTCCATGACCTATCTTCAAAAGAAGACAGTCTATTACAGCCTCGTCATGGAGTCTGGCTTTAGAAACTCATATCTAGCTTCAGAGGACCCCAGTTCAATCTCTTGTATGTCAGCCAGAATGTTGACCATTCCTACCAGCAATGTGGAGCGTTCTCTCCTTCCTTCGTACGTTTGCAGCATTTCAGTGGGATTGCTTAAATTTGAGGGTTGGAGTACCATGCCATTGTGCCAAAGTCATCTCCCACCAGTCTCTAGTAGGACTTTGGCTTTTGTCTCAACTAGGCAAGCAGGAGTATGAAGGAAGGATCCAACCAAACCAGTGAATATGGAGTCCCGTGGTGCTGTTTGGAATAGTAGGTAACACAGCCCAGGAATTAGTTATTCTCCTGGAGGCCCAGATTCAGCCAAGAATGTAAGCAGCTCATGCTTCACCTTAGGCTAGCAATTAAATTTCATGGGACTCAATAAACACTCGAGCCCATGCTTAGAAGTTTTGCTGAATCAAGGTGGGATTTACCATAAAGTGTCTGACTTTGGGAGCTCTCCAAAGTGCTGAAATAAACTGCAAGAGAAGAGGTGCACTCTCCAGACTACCTCCCAGGTCAGAGGGACCTGCTCTTCACCTCATGAAGACGGGCCCTGTTAACTAGCTGTTCATCCCAGATTCTTAATCATCATCTCACCCAGCACGTCAGAGAGACACACACATCACAAGAGCCTCCCCTTGAGAGAGAGCTGACTCAGCTAACCAAACAAATGCATGTGGCTGGTGCTGATGGAGGCTGGTGGCTGCTGTGACAGCTGGAGGAGAATCCTGGTTCCACAGAGTCAACAGGCAAACAGCTTCTTCTCCTTTTGCGGAATTTCTTGCTATTTGCTCCAGCTTGCTCTTAGGCTCTTATTCCCCTGCCTGTGGAGGGCCACAGGACCCAGAGGGCCAATAGAGCATCACAGCTAATCCTTTCTGAAGCTGGCTAAGTGGGAACATGCTCATGAACAAAACCTGGGCCTAAGCCCAGCTGGGGTGTGAGTAAATGTCACCACCTTGTTCCAATTCAACAGCTTCCCAGCTGTGCTTTACAAAGCCAAGTGCAGGGTCCATAACTAGAGCTTGGGAGGCAGTGTTAACTGCACATTGCACAGCTGATCTTTGCACGATCCTCTTTGCAAGGGGCAGACCACAGTCATTTTCTGCATGGTTTCCTTTGAAGAGGCTGCTGACATCTGTTGCACAGTGACCAAGAACAAAAGATAACAATTATTTGCACGCGGATGCTGCATTTCAGAGCTTGTGCCTGTCTGCACTTGGGGAAAAGAAGCCGAAGCAATTAACGAAGAGCCTGGATAAACAAAACAATTTCATTTTCTAAATAATTAAGCTTCCTAATTTGGCATCAGCAGCCTCATGCACTCTGTGCCAGCTCCAGCGGGAGAGAGATGCCAAGGCTCCCCCAGTTCCAAAGGGCTCTTGAAATGAGGGAAGCTGACCCTTTGCTCACCCTGGCTGCTCAGTGGGGCTATCAGACCATGAGAAGTTGACAGTATTAGACGTGGGGCGAATCAAGCTCGGTGGGCTCCACTGTCTCTCTCTGCCTGGTGGTTAAATAGCATTCCCCTTCCCCTTACACCCTCTCCTCAGCCACCCAACTCCCCCTTTCCTCACTGGCCAGTGCACAGCCTGCTGTCCCCAGATCAATCTCTTCCTCATAGGCTGGTGCTGGGAGAGCACCCTCTCCTGGCCCAATCTACATCACCCCCTGACACTCATCAAACACTGACCAGGTCTCTTCACTCTGTCTCTCCCCAGCATCCGTTCTCCTGTTCATCCAGGCAAAGGATTCCAGGCTAGTTGTGCTCTCAGTATGTTGCTGGAATGTGTCCAGGGCAGATTCTTGGGGTTTTTTAACATTTTGTAGCAGACACAGTGATAAATAATGGAAGATCTTCATTCTTTAACCGGGACAAATATTGTTTTACAGTAGATGAAGGCAGATAAGGCCATGACAAACTATGCTTTATTGCAATTCTTCTTGTTTTTAGTGAAGTTTCCCACAATTGTTTATATTTTTTTCTTTCCCTCCTGATGGATCAGTTTAGAATCAGAAAGAGCTTTAAAGAGAAAATTGCTTTTTTTCTCTCCTGGCCCAGGGTTCCTGGCCTTATTGCTGCTTTGTTCTTGGTTTGTTTGTTTGTTTTTACTTTTTGTTAAAAAAGCATTTAAAATCTTCCTGCAACAACCCAGGAGATTATACTCTGATTATTCCTCAAGCACTTTTCTGCCATTCAGCTGAAGGGGAAAAAAAAGTTTGCTAGCCAGCTGAGGGGAAGAGGTAATGGAAAGCTCATTTGCAGAAAAGTAAGACAAACTGGCCAGCTGGTATGAATTGGCATAGCGCCACTGACTTTGATCAAATTCAGATCCTTTACACCAGCTGAGGATCAAGTCTGCCACTTTCCATTTCTGCCGTGTAGTATCTTCCCTCCCAAAGCTCTGCACATGCTTGCTAACCTTTGAAAATTGTTCTGCAATGGAACTGCCATGGCCTGCTCTGGGGAGGAACATGGTTACTGCTGAAGAGCGCACAACAGCATGCATCAATAATTCAGCACAAAATATGTAGAACAATAGACCCTGGATTGAATTGAGAGGGGCAGAATGAGGTTACCAGAACTGGTGATATAGTACAAAATGGTGTCCATTCAAATTCCAAACACCTGTTTGGTTCAATTATGTCTAATCACTATTCATGAGCATCTGTGCAAAGTTTGGGGTGAGGAGTTGTTTGTTTCTTTGGATAGATCTTTTGGGGAGGTGGCTTGTCTTTTTGATATCCACATATATACATGATCCGGGGTATTTAAGAGCAGACAGGAGCGCTTGTCTCCCACTTGTTGTTAGTACTGCACTTCTTAGCACAGCTAGGTTTTCCATTTAGGGTTTAGAATGCCAACCCTGTGCTCCAGCCAAACACTCATACAAGCCTACTGCCAGTCTGATGTTGTAATGTGCTGATTAGCAGACCTATGTTCTACTGCCTTCTGGTGGAGGAAATCAAAACTGCTCCACTGTGTCATAGGCTGTCTACTGCGTATGATTAGAGGGCCAACTTTCACAGCTAGAGGATATGGATTCTACCATGGCTGTTCCTGTGAAGTTACAGCTCTTCACACCCAGGCTAGCCAAGCATTCTCTGTGTAGGCTGTTACAGGTTTCAGCTCATGGGTCCCCTTCTAAGCCCTCATGCAATCCAAGATGACAAGCCCAATGGCATACAAAAAGCTCCCTTGTCCCAAGTCCTTGGGTCAGCCCAGAGCACTGAGCAAGGAAGAGGCTTGGAAAGGAGAATAAATTCCTTAGCTCCTCTGCCTGCCCTGTTGTAGTCACTACTGCAGGCATCCATCCCTCACTAAGATTGATTTTAATTGGATATGCTTGGCTTTTAAAGCAGAGCATACAATGCAACACAGTGGCCCAAACAGCCCAGGTCCCACTGCTGCCTTGAGTAATGCCTCCTGTATTCTCTGAGCCAGTTCCATCTGGCATCAGGTCTGCCTCCTCACAATGATTGCCAATCTGCATCTAATCAATTGAAGCAAAAAACAAATCAAACAATGAGGCTGAGCTAATCTGAAGGCCAAAAGACAGCCAGGGATGGGGTGTCTATCTCCTTGGCCTACTCTGTGTTGTGGGAAGTGCTGGGAAGAAGGGAAAAGGAGCCTTGTGTGAAATGCAGAGTGCAGAGGGCTCTCTGCTCCTTAATGCAAAGGACACTCATCAGGACCAAATTTTCACAACTGCACTTGTACAGTGGAGCATGGAAGAAGCGCACAACTTATTTCTCCAGGCAAAGTGTGAAATCCACCTTTGCACCGAGACTTGTGCGCCACTTCAAACCTCAAGGCCTGGCCCTCTGCATCACTGGTGAGTTGTTAGCACTGTGAGGAGACAAGCTGCATGCTCTTTGGGGCTGAGACTGTTTCCACCGCTATACAGTGCTTAGCACCAGCAAAGGACAGCCCTGGAGGGTTGGTGGAATTTAGTGACGGCTAGCCTTTTGCTAGCCCACTGCAGAGCAGGGACAGTCACTCCCTCTGAATCTGCCTGCATGTTCATCTGTAGCGAAAGTACCCAGATCTGATTAGCTGACAGACTGTGGTGGGGGTGATGAGATTGCGAAGGCACAAGTCAGTTGTGCAAACATATGCATGACTCGCTAAAATCTGGGCCCAGGTGGGTGTGTAGAACAGCAAGCCGTGTTCAAAGCCATTGAGTAGTAAGGTGTTTATATTTCTGTTAGAAGTTTCCAAAGTAGTCCAAGTTCACACCGAAAAACCCCTGTGGCATTTTGGGAGATGTCGCTTCAAAGCAAAGCATTCTGAAATGGATACAAGTCTGAAAGGGGCCCCAGGATCATTAGGGTGAGAGGTCCTTCCACTTTTCTTAGCAGTATTGGGACTTCCCTTCCCCTGGAATGACCTGGGGACAGCTTGGGATCAGGGCTGGATTAAGATATGATTCAGAACTCCCATACCGTAAAAAATAAGGAAGCAAAAGCATTTCACATTATAACAGAAAGGGTAGTGAAAAAAAACGATAAACTGTCCCACTGTCTCCTCTTGAGGTCTGAATTGAGGTTAGGCAACCTGTCAAAGATGCAAGTAGTCCAACAGTCCTGGAAGGGAAGTGGATGGGATTGGGTGTGGATCAGGATGGGGAGGTCAGGATTCAGAATTTTGATGGTGAATTTTATATGAAAAGTTATTTAAGTCAAAGCAATTTCAATTATGATGAATCTTCTTAGTAATCTCTCACATATTTAGAGGCCCCTCATAATGTGAGGCCCTAAGTCATGGTTTACTTGGCTTGCTTCTAAATCTGGCACTGCTTTGGATGGCATAGCATGAATGCAGACTGAGCTGCCACTTTCCCACCCTAAATCTCAACCCTTCCTACCTCCATCAAAAGTCAGGGGCAGCTTCAGCCGCCAGTCACGGTGCCCTTTACCCATCAATTAGGATGTCACATTCAGGGATCACCAGAGGCCACTGAAGAGGGTGTGCCAGGATCTGATTTCAGTAAAGCAAAAGCAGGATAACGATTTTGGAGAGGGCGATAGTTAAAGAATAATCAGGAGGAACGACATGGATACGAGTGTCTATTTCTGGGCCATCTGCCTTTAAAAGGCGAAGGAAGAAGAACTCGCTTGCCCGCCCAGGGAAGCAGATTCCCAAATGGGTCACTAGGACGTGCATTCTAAATATTGCATGTTCTCTCACGTGCTCTGTCACTCTCTTCCTCTTTCTCTCCGGCTGGCCTCAGCCGCTCCTGATCATCCCATTATTGCCTGTGACAGGTTTGTGATAATATTACCATTTCATTAGAAGAGCATTGTTCTGGAGATTGATGGCTGGCAAGCCAAGAAAAATTACATCTCTCTCTGCAGCTGTGTGTCCCGTGCACGCCAAGTCATCCCAGAGCAAGGGGACAGAGGAGGAATAGGCAAGATGTGGAACAGGACTGGGCACCCTTTTAACGCCAAATACATCAGAGGGAAGGTGCCTCTCTGGGGAATACTGCGGGCAGCTGCCATCCTGGCTGTGCAGAGGGACTCTTAGGCCCAGTAACTGGATGTGGCGAGGATAACCTGCATGGCCGTGGTGAGTGGCTTGGGGCCAGATTTTTCAAGGGCACAGCAAGCAGCATGGTCTGGGCCATCATCCCCTATCTGTGAAATAGGGACAATAATCACCGACTTGTCCTTCCAACTGCAAGTGCTTCAAGGTACCCTGTATCTGTTCAGTGGCTGGCACAAAAGGACCCTGAGCTTGGCAGCAGCTTCTGCAATACAAGTTATTAATAATCTGGTGCTTGCCGCACATCTGGCCGTTGCAAAGGGAGCTGACTCTTCTGGCACTCTGCTGACTGCTCAGCAGGAGTGAAAGTCACCGAAGGGGCAAACACAGAAATAAGAAGCCAAGGCCAGCCTGCAGTTGTCAGCTGATTTGCACACTTTCCCCATGCACACCCTGCAATCAGTACAGGGATCCCATGAGCAAGCCAGTCACCCCCCACTCCATAGGACAGTGCTCACACCTGCCAGGAACTGGCCCCCTCCTGCTGGGAGATGAGCCCTCTCATCTCTGCTGAAGACGCCTGCTCAGACCTAATCTGTAGGCCCAAACCAGAACCACCCTGAGTCCAAGCGAGTCAAGGTATTTTCCAGGCTGAGCCAACCTCAGGCCTTCCCTCCAAGCTTGAGTCAGTGCCATGGTGACTGTGTGCCCTGTTCTGGGTGTGCTGTGTGGCAAAGCTCCCTGCAAGTCCTCAGCTCACCCACATGACACAGTGTGGTGGCAGTGACCAGCTGAAACAGGGCATGCAGAAGGAGGAGAGTGAGCTGACCCCAAGAGGGACCAATTGTTTTGCCAGCCAAACCATCCTGGAGCCAGCGCTTGCAGTTGGAGCCCTTCATTTTCATGTCAGATTAGTTTTCATGGCTTTCCTCCCCAAGGACTGACACTTCTAGGAGGCACTCAAGGGCCCCTAGGGCTAAATTCTCAATCCCATGCTGAGCAGGGATAGGCCAGTGGTTTTCGCATTCAACTAAGCCATTCTCTTCTTGACTTGCACTGACCTGAATGCCAGAGGGCCAGGCTGCCTGGCAGCCATGCAAGCTCCTACTGGTTTTTGGGGTAAATTCAGGGCTGGGTTCTGCTCCTGGCCTGAGCCAAGAGGCTGGAAATATCTTTATTAATAACAGAACATGAGGGAATGGAGGGACTCGCTGAAGGTCACACAATGAGACACTGGCAGGGCAAAGGACGGAACCCAACAGTCCTGACACTCCCAATGCGCTACCTCACTCACTGAGTTACATTCCCCTCCCAGAACTGGGCATGGGATCCTGATGCCTGGACTGTTTGGAGGGCTGTGTCCTGAATCCAGGAGCCCCGACTTAGCACTTCTCCATCCTCCAGACACCTTATTCGCCAGCCAGCTCCAGCAGAGAACAAATGTTGGTGTTAGCCAGGAAAGCAAATCCCATTTGCTCCTGGGCAGAGAAGACTCTAGCTGGGAATGGGGCAGAGCAGAGGAAACCAGGAGTCTTGCATATTCCAAGAAACCAGGGGCATGGTCTCTGACATCTGTATTTTCTGCATTCACTTCTGTCTGTCCAGGGGAAATATGGCCCTATGTGCACTGTCAGAGATCATCACTCAGCCCAGTTCCCTTATGTAAAGACAAGTGATGCAGGGACATAATAGGAAAGGTCAGGCCAGGCATGTGGGAGGTGATTTATACCATCAGCACCAGCAGTAACAGCCAAAGGTAGGGCATATTTTATCATCTGCACCCAGGGCCGTAACTACGGTGGGGCCGATGGAGCACAACCCCTGACAGCCTAGAGCGGCTCAATGGAGCCACTCTATTAAAGGGGCAGCTTTGTGATGCTGGCTCTGAGTGCTGCTAATGGGAAGGGGCGCATTTCAATAGGAACGCGCCCTCGGTAGTAAAACACCACATTACGGCTCTCCCTGCGCCAGTACCCTGCACCATAACCTCAGGCTATGGGCTGGGTTGAAGTCTGCTCCTCCAAGTCCCATCCCGTCTCTCTTTCCTCTGCTGCCTCTTGCTCAAAGTAAATCAGCCCTCAAAGCCTCTGTATCCCCATGTCTAGCTAGGAAGGCCTAGGGGCAGCAGGAGATGGTGTGGAAGGAGTGGTAAATGTGTGCCTGTGTCTCTCCAACAGGAAGACTGTACTAGCTGGCTTAGACTGCCTTGCCCAGGGTGGCAACTCTGTAATTAGCTCATCCAGACTCCCAGACGTCAGGAGCCCATGTGTTCTTTATCCCAAGTTAATTAGTAGATTTGCCCTCTTCCACTGCTTGACCAGGCCGGGGGGAACTTTCTTCAGCTCAGAGCTGCAGTGGGCAAATCCAAGGCAGGATTCTGTTGTCTCATGTCCATGTCTTAAGTAAGTGTTCATATCCCAGCATTGCAACGTGACTTCCTCCAGTGTCCTATAGCGTAACAGGACACCACTGGACTGCATCGCCATGTGAAACTGATGCGTTGCTTGTCGAAGATGGAACACGGAGGCCTGCATGCGCTCCCACCAGGACTATGGAAATCCTGGAATCCAACATGCAACAGGAGAGAACAAACCTTCCCAATTCATTTGTGGCCTCTATAGCCTTTATGCTGCAGCCAGGATGGGGCCTTGCCATCTTCTAACTGCATGCAGCGTTACGCCCAGGTGCTGTGTGTCTGTGATAGATAACCCCTTGTGTTCCCCAGCGCAGCTCCCTCTCTGCAATGTTGTTTGGGCTCCAGCTAGCCCATTCTCATCCATCTGCCCTTCGTTGGAGGGAGCTCCTGACAAGGGGAGCCTCGGCGGGATCATAAGGCAATGAATAAAAAATGCCTCAGAACCGTACACAACCAAATTAAAACCTCGTTTGTGTCTGCCGAGTGAACAAACCACGGCTAATTAAATCCTGTAACAATGGGACATTATACAAATGGCTCCTGTCACCGAAAAGCACAGCTGGGGACATGCACTTCCATTTGTACCTCATCCTTTGGCATCGGGGCGAGGCGATGCCAAGTGGCATGCAGGGAAAGGGGGGGGGCGTATTTGCTGTGGAGAACTAACATACACACAAACAGCACGATTGTTCTGAGGCTGGCTCCCAGGCGGTCTCTGGCACACTGCAATCAGTGCCAACTTTGGGGTTTGTTTTTCTGTTTGTTTCCATCGCTCTTGTAATGTGCTTTATATACGTCCCCTCTCTCTATGGCAACGTGGAGGGGCTGGAACCATGGCTGTGCTGGGAGAGGAGACTCCACTCATCCTGCAGGCCCTCCACCAAGATGATAACTGCTCTTTGCTTTCAGTGCCGAATCCCGTGACTGCTCAGTGTGGAGGGAAGAATGTGGAAGAGCTGTCACACTAAGCCAG
>ML682025.1:22517164-22559380 GCA_007922195.1 Podocnemis expansa
CCCTGGACAGCTGGGGAATGGAGACTATACAGAGATGCCAGCTGGCTTGCTCAAGGTCACACAGGACATCCATGGCAGTGCCAGGAACGTACACTGAGTCCCAGCCCAGCTAGCCCAGGGTCCTGCACCTGTTACTTCCTCCAAGCCCTACCATCATTCAGTTGGCTAATTGCACAATGGTTTGCCACAGGAATGGGATCATCTCGCCTAACTCCAGCTGGTGATCAGATTATGCTCTGCCTGACAATTGCTATCCACTTCTGGTAGCCCTGATTTTTTTAACCTCTTATCTAGTGAAATGTGCATTAGGCCTTTGTTGTCACAGTGTTGAGGTTGGAATAAATATTACTATAAACCCAGAAATGGATTTTGTGGTGTCCTGTGGACTGTGGTGGAATTGCAAGCTATTGCTTTAAGACAGGGGTCTCAAACTCAAATCACCAGGAGGGCCACATGAGGACTAGTAGAAGACCGCATGAGGATTAGTACACTAGCCCGAGGGCCGCACCACTGAAACCTTTCCATACAATGATATTGCAAATATCTGTAACAATTGTGTCATTGTGGGCCACAGGAAATATCTTTAGGGGCCACATGTTTGAGACCATTGCTTTAAGAGAAAGGAGTTTTCCCAGTCCTGGTCACAGGCTAGAGGGCACTGTAGGGAAGGCTGCAATATCAGAGACAGGTTGGAAAGAACGGCTATGTCCGCACGTAGCTTTTAAATCAAAACAATTGTCATTGTTTCGATTTAAAAGTTGTCATGTCTGAACAGCGTGTTGTTATTTCAAAATGACAAGCCCCATCATTTTAAAATAATGAACGGTATTTTTAAATAGTAAAACCTAGGCTGAAATCGAAATAGGAGTTATTTCGAAACAGTTGTTTTGAAATAACGTCATTCAGACGTGTTATTTCGAAATAACCATTATTTTGAATTAACATTTTTGCCCTTCTCCTTCCCAGGGTGCCTTCCTTTTTCTATATATTAGGTGGGGGCATGGCCCAGGGAGACGGCCATGTTGCCACTCCTCCCATGCTGCTCCTCTCCTGATTTGAAATAGCAAGTCCTGTGTCCAGCCTTGCTATTTCGATTTGAGGTTTTTGCTTATTTTGATTTAAGTTAATTCAAAATAACGATTTTATTTCAAATGAGTTTATTTTAAATTAACTTATTTTGAGATAAGCATCTATACAAACGAGCCTAGCACAAGATGGGTGAGTGGTGCTAATTTGCTGCAGCGAGCAGCCTGCTTTGTCAATGCCTGTTTTGGGCTCTTGTGTGCTAGAGGTTTGGATTTTAAGAAATAAAGTTCTGCTATGCTGCAGTCTCCCAGCAAGCATATTTGATGTCCTTATCTAACTTCTCTGTATTCCGCAAACACAGCAGACTAGGGAAAAAAGAGTAAGAAATTAACTCAAGTGAGTGCAAAATAAACTGCCTGAGCAGGCTTGAGAGGAGGAGTCCAGGTCTTTCTAAATCCACTGACGCTCCACCCACCAGCACAGGGTCAAGTTATAGCACCAGAACAAACACCCCTTGGCCAATTACATCTTGAGAGCTGGATGCTGTTACTTGATGCATAGAGAAGCGAATATTAAAATTCACTTAATCATGGGTGTCAGATTGAGAGCACTCGGGGTACAGAACTGTGTTTTATTTTGCATATTGGGAAACAAGCTGTACTGGGTAATGCGTTATTAATGAAACTCATATGCAACATACTTGTTTTTACATTTTGCTAATTTATTTGCCTCTGTAACACAGCAAATTCCACAAGATATTTCTCTAGGTGAAGCATAATCTATTTTTCTCCATTATAAACGCACTCCATTGTCATTTCAAGAAGCCCCATTTCGTTCCCTTGATATGAGGTGGATCCCCTCTCGATGTCATGGTAAGAGGTACTTCTGAGATTCCTGCCATTCACATCTCCCTGAGGTTTGGACTGCAGAAGAGGACTGAATAGCTGTTGAGAGCTAATGGAGGTTGTGAAGATAAGTGCTTCTGTTGGTATAATTCCAGCCACTGGGAAGCAATAAGAAATTTAAGGACCAAAAGTCATACAGATGTATCCTTTCGATTCTCTTCTTTCCAGAGGTCTGATTTTTTTTGAACTGGCCCAAGGAAAGTCAGGTTCTGGTACCTGAGCTTTGCAATGCAGATGGTACTTTAAAAGGATTCCTATGAGTTAGTGATCTGGGGAAAAGGAATCAGAAACCAGACCTCAGAGTATGCAGGTCTTGTAAGAGAAAATTAGAGCTAAGATAAACAATAGAATATTTAAAGCTGGCTGGTTGCTTCAGCCCATTTGGCTCTGGATTTGGGTTTGGAGTTCCAGATCTCCCCCTCCACCCAGTAGCTGGTGAGTGCTCAGAACTGGGGGCTGTAGTTCTGGCTTGGGTTGGGTGGGAAAGATTTTTCTCATGTCATGAGTTTCTGAGATTCTGAATTTTTACTCATCCCAAAATTGGACAAAATGTTGACATCTCAAAAATTTTCATAAATCAATAATGCAAAAATAACCCCACATAACGCCAAAAACTTGGCGCAGTTCAATCAAAACATTTTGTTACAATATTTCAGAGTAATCCTTTTAAAGTAAAATTATCTAAAATTTCAATATGTCATTTTGAATGGAAAAGGGAAACTTGTTTGTTTCCAAAATGTGAAATGGGACATCTCCACAATGTTTTTCTTTCTTTTTCAAAAAAGATTTGAATGGGGAGATTTAACTGGGCCCTGACCTTTTCTTGTGAACAGCTTCAGTTTCAACAAATCAGTGAAATAAATTTTGTTTGGAAAAACTGACTGGCCCCAGTTCTGGTCCATCTCTCCTCCTTAGTGGCCAGTGGCTTTCCTGAAACGTCAACACTGTCTGGTTAAGCAAAAGGCTTCAATTTACGTATTAAACACATCCTCAGACAATTTTAGTCAGGGAAGTCAATGTACCGTCAAGAACACTATATAGCAGCCCAGCAAAGGAAGAGGCCAAACGTGAAATTCAGCTACTTCCACCAAGATTCTTTCATCTGTCAGCAATACTGGGAACTTTCCCTGTTAAATGTCATAAGAGCATGTGCAAGACCTTTTTGATACTGCTGAGTTCATGCCCTGCACCCGCCCATAGCTGCTTCCTTTGAGTCTGGTGTCCGAAGGGGTCTAGAAACTCAAAAGGAAAATCTAGGAGGAACTTAGAGCTTCATCTGGCTCTAACATAAAAACATCAGAGCTTCTATGTTGGGTCAGACCATGGCCCACCTTACCCACTACCCTATATCCATTAGGGCCCCATACCAGAGTTTCAGGGGAAGTGTACAGAACAGGAAAATCACAGAAGCACAGTGTTAGAAGGGACCACAAAAGTCATCTAGTCTATCCCCCAGAGCAATCCAATCCATCTTCCACTCCAGGCTTCTGGTAGTCAGATATTTACATGAGCACGAGGCTGTGTCCCTGACCTTCTTGACTGATAGCCATTGAGGGACCTACCTTCCATGAACTTATCTAGTTCCCTTTTGAACTCAGTTATAATCTTGGCCCCCACAATACCCCACAGCAATGAGTTCCACAATTTCATGTTGTGCTGCGCAAAAAAGAACTTCCTCCTGTTTGTACTAACTACCACCTGTTCATTTGGGCTTTGTTTTGTGGAAGTGGGTAATAACACTTCTCTATTCACATTTTCCATGCCGTTCATGATTTTTTTAGATCTTTATAATGTCCCCCATAGTTGTGTCTTTTTGCAACTGAACTGACCTAGTTTTTTTAGATTCTCCTTGTATGGAAGCTGTTCCATTTCCTTGATCATCTTTATTGCCCTTCTCTGAACTTCCAGTTCCACCAAATCTTTTTTGAGATGGGGTGACCAAAAAGGACAATCTTCAAAGTGTAGAAACACCATAGATTTATATAGTTGCATTAATGAATCAAATATCTTTGGTGGGGCTTCTGTGGGCCAAGGCCTTGAGCTAACTGAATGGCATTTAGTCCTCAAAGTATTATTGGACAACAGGCATTTGTTCTGGGAATGTCACTGGACATCCTGATGGTGAGTGGAGCATCCATGGATCTAGGTGGACTTGGAATCCTCTCCATTCAGGCTTGCTCAGCCAGTTTAAATTGAACACTGGCACAAATGTCTCCTACAGTGAGCTTGATTCCCCTCTGATTTACACTGGTTCAAATGAGGGCCACAATATTGAAGCCAATGGAATTGGCCCATCTGCATCTCATAAAATACTGGTCCCACTGAAGTGAATGGCAAAAGCCCCATTGATTTCCATGGAATTCAGATTTCTCCCATTTGGCCTGGTCTAGGTCTTCCTTAACTCAGTGCGTTCCTTTGCGTTGATTCCAGCATGAGCAGGCATTGGCCCACAGTGTGTAGTTATAGGATGGTGGGAGGGTTGTTTTTGTGGGTTTTCTTTATTGCTGTTTTAAATCAGGTTTGCAGTTTCCAGACTAACTCTGATTTGTGACAGGATCTCCAGCTCTTGTGTGGAAGAAGCCTCCCTCTCTCTCTCTCAGGGGAATTGGTTAACCAATGCACCTGAAAGATTATTTATCTGGCAGTAAAAAGAGAAAAATAAAAGCTGCCTCCTAATGAAGGCAGCTCAGTAAGTTTAGCCCATTTTTTAATTTAATGTTGCATGTAATGAGCAGGAGTCTCCACGCTGGCCTACGGAATGCCAGCTCTTTTATGTCCCTGCCTAGATGAGTGGAGAGAGACAGCTCAAGAAAAGGAGCAGAGAAAATAGCCTTACCAATTGCCATGGGGGAATCACAGCAAAGGGGCTTTGGGACTTGTCTTCCACATCTCTGGAAGGAAAGAGAGAGAGACCAGGAAAGAAAGTAGAGGCTCAAGTTCAGAGATGCATCTCTACTGCTGCGTCATTAGCCCCCCTGCATTCTTACTTGGCTAGCTCTATTGTTATTTATCCGTATGAAGTTAGCACCACATTGTGGGTGCTGCAAACACACAGGAAAAGGTAGGCCAGGTCTCCTGGCACTTGTGGCTGAAACAAGCAAACAGGGTGTGCACTACTCCATTTTATAAAAGGACCACTGCAGCGGAGAAAGATGTAGGGCCCCCCACAACATCACACCAAGAATCTGTGGAGAGTGGGGCATGTAAGGCATGTCTCCCGGGCCCCAGCCAGAGCCTTAATCACAAGGCCACCTGTAATACAGCTGACTTTAAGGCAGCTGTAGAGGTGTCCTCAGGCACCTGTAGCCCTGCATGAGGGGATATGGCCTGGGTTAGCAGCACACCCCTCTGACTCATCTCCCCTGGGCTACTCTTGTTTGAGTCACACTCTCCCCAACCCTCCTTTCGCAGTTCAGAACCAGTGTCTGCTCCCTGTCTCCGTGGTTTAATCTGCACTTTGTGCACCATTTCTGAGAGACCTCTGTTCTTGTTTAGGGCCATTTCTCACACAAACACTGTGCAGACAGAGGCTGGGGGCTGCACTCTAGTCTAGTCATTAAAGGAATGTCAATGCAGACAGTCACTGCAGGGCTGACAAGGACGTCCTCTGCTAGCAAATTGCCCAGGGAGAACCATGTTAGCCATGGCCGCTAAAAAACCTGGGAAGGGGAAATTATTTGTGGCTGGAATGAGGGGAACTGGGGAACCAGATGGATGCAGACCAAACCTGGATGACCCTATGCTGCTGAGTCTCTTGGGGCTTCTCTAGGCCTGGCTTGGACCATCTCCCCTGGCTGAGATGGAAGGTCACTGTGGCTAGGGGCAGGTGGGCCCAGTCTCAGCACAGGAATAACTTGCACTGATTCCAATCATAGTACAGCTCCTGGGATAGGCTTAACAAGCTTCCCCTCTCCATACAAGCTGAGTACAGGGCTTGCTCCACAGGTCTTTTTCCTCCCTTTATACTAGATGGCATTGTTCTCAATATGGGACCACATCACCCCCCTGAGGGTATCAACTGACAAAGGATAAAAGTCCTACTATTTTGCTCCATGCAGGATCATGTATTGCTGCTGATTCCTACCCAAGACATTCAAAGTTCTACAGCTGCAAGATTCCCCTAAAAAGATAGGATTGTCACTCATTGATTAAGAAACTAAGGTTGCAGGCTTGACTGAACCACACAGTGAGCAGGCTTGAGGGTTAAGCAGGAACACCAGGTTACAATCACACCTGCATCCTGCTTGCTTCCCAAGTAGCAGAGAAGGTTTAACTAGTACATCCACAAGACAACCCCTTCCTTGTGCTCAATGCACTGCTAAGGAGGCCCCCTGCAGCTGCCCTGGGTAGAAAGGATCCCAAACAGAGAAATCATCGGACCTCTGTGGCTTCCCTCTGGCCTGTTCTCTGAACGTCTGAGTCAGGAGCCTGGCTGCTGTGCCTGTGTCTCTGCCACTGTGCTGAGTGGGATGGGTTTTTAGCAGGGGATGCCAACTGGGAAGCATTAATCCCTCTCACAGCTGGGTGAACTCAAGGCCCTGCAAAAGCATGCAAACAGCGACCCTCACGGGTGAGTCTGGCAGGGGGGTGGGCACTGCAAGCACCAGCAGCTGATGCCAGGGGTGTCTTAGGGTTGGTGGAAACTGGAGAGGAGGAGGTGCAGGCAGAGGGAGGTGCAAAGAGAGGGATACAACTGAAAACAAGAGAGGAGGCTGGACTGGAGCAGGAGAAGAGGCAGAAGAGATTTAAAGAGAGCATAAATAAAGCCAGCTACCATGACTGCTTTAAACTCTCTCTAGGTCAATGCCTTATGGAATAGAGGGGTCAGGTGACAACTTTGGCCAAATGCAAGGCACTCTTGGAAAATGGGAAACTGTGCTGGCTGCCCCAGCAACCCTCTCCTCTCCTGGGATCCCAGGGGCATCCTTCACCAGGCTGGTAGACTCAGAACCTACCCCCCTCCCATTCTTTGCAAGGGATTTTCCTAGCGTTTCTCCCGTATAGGTAGTTTGCATGTGTGGCAAGGGAATGCAGGCCCTACAGGCTCCCCTCTTTGCAGTGAAATGAGTCCAACAGTTGCCACTGGGGCTGGTGGAGGCTATAAACAGGACAGTGCTTCCCTCTCTATGGACTAGAGTAGTGTAAAAGGGTTGGAGGCTCAGAGAGTCTGTTTCTTTGGAGGTCACCAGAAGCAAATTGTGGTGTCTAAGAAAAATCATTTTTGCCTTTGAAGGCAACTGTCTCTTCGCCATTGGGTTCAGACCATGCAGGCAATCCTATGGTCAAGCTAGGTGGCCTATTCAATGGTGCACTGGATTGGAATTCAGGAAAGCTGTGTTCTAATTCCAAAGCAGCTGCTGGGAAAATGTTATAATTTTACCCATCCCTGTGATAACTGGCATGTTTCTTAAAGCCCCAGCTCCTGGAGCCACATGATTAGGGCAGTATCTATGCTTTCATCTTTAAAGAACAGGGGCTGAGCCCTTGTTGGAAAATGTGACCTGAGAGCCATTAAGGGTGTATCTGCAGTGGCCAGGGGGCCATGCAAATGGAAAGGCAGGCCGCTGCTAATAGGGTTCAACTTCCTTAGCTCATGTTGTGAGCCTAAAATTAGCAGTATAGAGTGTTGGATGCTGGGCTTGAGCTGGTGCCCAGTCTTTCGGCTGTTTTTTTAAACCCCTGGGCATAAGGCCTAGTCAACCAACCCAGGTTCTGAGGGCACTGGTTCCAGATTGTTGGATTTCTTATTGCAATGTGGGCATGCCCTCAGAGAGCAGAAGACAAGGAAAAAGAACCCCAGATGGTGGTGGGGTTTTTTAATGTCATGATTTTCAGCTTGTCTTGTGATCTGGGGGAGAAGAGGATAGGCAAACTCATGATTTTTAAATGCTTGGGATGAGTGAACCCTAGACGCAGGCATCATTACCCCTGGTGACAAATCACCTGGCTTCTCGTACCAGCCACCCTCACCTGGTGTGAAACTGCTTCCTCTGCACCACAGCAGCCAAGAGCAAGAGAGGAGGCAGGCCCAAGTGAGGGACCACCACACCACCGGCCTCCTTGAGTGCCCCTAACACTGGTTGCTGCCTCTAACCGGTGGAGGCAGTCGGAAGCCCAGGGAGCGACTGGTCCCTTCAAACTGTATCCCTGAGGGGCTGTGAGCCTGGCTTTCTGGTCGCTGGAGAGAATAACCACAGATGATTGTAGGAGTGTTTTAATGTCATGGTTTTTCAGCCTGTCTTGTAATGTTCGGGGCGCCAGGGACAGACTTATGATTTTTAAATACTTGAGAGGGGTGAACTTCCACCATTGGTGAACCCTGGAAACAGGTGCTGTGACCCCCAGTGACTAATCATCCAGCTCTTGGGGATGGGGGGATGCCCTATGCACCAAACTCTCAGCAGCTCCTCACAGCTGCCCAGAAGGAGATACGAGTCTGCTGCCAAGCCAGAACCTCCTGAGATCAGCACTAAAGCAAGGGAGCAGTGCCCGTACTCAGGTGGAGGTGGGAGTTTCCAGTATATGGGCTTCCTTGTGGCAGGATGTATGAAACGGCACACACAGGCAGTGGAGGGGTTAATTCTCTTCCCCAGGATGAGAGAAACAGCTCTGCCCCACCCTGTATATAGGCTTCCTTAGCTGCCAGCCTGAACCTAGGCCCGAATGATAGCAGCTATGGCTAATGAGGAGGGGTGTGTACCAGGCTATGGGTCTGTGCTCCTGGGCTTTCCTGGCTCGAAGGAGCTGGCCTTAGCTTGCTGTGTGCCTGGCCCTGGCCCATCGCATGCTAGCACAAGCCTTCAGCTAGTGTGGGGCATTCATTACACTATCGGAGCAGCTCTGCAGGTGATGCAGCCAACTGCAGGTGGAGGCAGGGGTTAAAGTATAATTTGATGGGTCCCAGAACCCTCCTAATTGGGCAAGCCCCTTCCTGCATGGTGGGCCCCCCTCCCGCATGTTCAGGCCCCCTTCAAACACCCTGTCTACTGCCCCCAATACCCACTGCCTTGTCCCCAAAATCCACCCCCAGCCCCCAATACCCACACCCAGTCCCCAATACCAGCCCCCAAAATCCATCCCCTACCCCAAATACCTGCCCCCAAAATCCACCGCCTGCCCCCAATACTCACCCCCAGCTCAGGTGCCCTGAATACTACCCCCCCCAGTGTGAGCCAGGCTGACCCTGTACTCATGGGTAGTGTGCTGGGCCAGGAAACTGTGCATGGGTAGCGGAGCCCGCCCCCCTCCCCTGCCTGCCAGAACGCACAGCAGAATGCCATTCCAGGGCCTGCTGTTTTTAGGGGCTGGCGTTTGGGCCCCTAAAAATAGAAAATGGAAGAGGAAGGCTGCGTTCCAGACCCTGCTATTTTTCAATGGTGAGCCCCAGAACACAGCATTCTGGCACCATTTTCTGTTTTTAGGGTCCCTGAACTCTGAGCCCGCAAAAATAGTGGGCCCCAGAATGGCATTCTGGCTTACTTTAACCCTTGGGTGGAGGATGCCAGGAAGGCCTGTGAGTAAATCCCACAATGAATTTACTGAGCACTGGACACCTCCTCTCACCTATTACCTGCTCTATTATAGGCAGTGCTGTACCTTTTTGACAGCAGATCCAGATGAGGCTGATGTTTGTGCTCACCTGTGCTCTGTTCTGTCAAGCACTCCATATTTCTCTGTGTGCTTCTTACCTTCCTCCTGCTACCATCAGTAATTGAGGCACCTGATTCCTAAGACAGGTGCTGAGACAGTGCAGGGGTAACTTCATCTCTGGATAAATTCCAGAGGGGTGGCCTAGGATACCCTAACTGAATTGACTGTTAGCTCTTGCTCTCCTCATTGTAATGTTTCTTCCCCTTGCAAGTGTATAGATACACTTTCTACTGTAGTTTCCACTCCATGTACCTGACAAAATGGGTTGCAGCCCACACATTTTTATACCTGAAGAAATTTTAGTCTTTAAGGTGCCACAGGACTTTGTTGTTTTTCCATCTGCAGAGAAGACTATGAACTAGTAAGTTGAAGAGTAGTACCATTAAGTTAGCAGTGGGACATAGCACTGAGGCCTGCATTATGACCCAAGGGAGCCCCTATGCAGGCAAGTGGTGTTTAAACCCAGGTGCTATGTGGAGAGAGCATAATTTTGTGGTAGGGCATGGGTAGTGGGGCTCTATGCCCAAAAGTGGGTGAGATGTCAGCTCTGTGTTTGGAAACT
Source organism: Podocnemis expansa (assembly GCA_007922195.1). NCBI lineage: Eukaryota > Metazoa > Chordata > Testudines > Podocnemididae > Podocnemis > Podocnemis expansa. The sequence goes on from ML682025.1 coordinate 22,527,308, forward strand.
CAGGGTGCCTGTGATCAGAGGGGCTAGAGCACAACTCATTATTTCCCTCCCAGCCGGATGTGCCTATGAAATAACAGTTCTCTCATTATCATGGTTTGTGTGCTGCTGCCTGCTGGCAGCTTTACAAGCAGGGCTTGTCTGAGTGGTTCTCTCTCTCTCTTTTCCTGGGTTGATTTCAAAGTTGTAGCTAAGTGTTTGGGGTGAGAGGATGACCCTGAGGCAGGCTGCAGTCCCCTTGCTGATGGGAGAAGTGATATATTATCCCAATTTTACAGATGGAGAGCTGAACCATAGGGTGGCTAAGGTACTTGTATAAGGTCTCTTACGGACCCTGTGGCAGGGCTGGGAGCTGGGCTGTTCCAGTCCAGGGCGTTAACCCCAAGAGAGCCTCCTAGTTCCCATTTTACTCACAGCCCAGACACAGAGGAACTCAGTAGTCCCAGCGGGCTCTGGCAACCACAGGATTAATAATAATGAATATGTGAACAGTGTATCTGCTGACTTCAATGGAAAGTCATGATCTCTGTGCTGTCTACTTCACTCCTTTTTCACTACCCTTCTCTGTGCCTCCCCTCCAGGGCCAAGCAGGAGCTGGCTAATGCTTTTGGGATACCACTGAGTGACAGTGGCTGCCTCTCCCGGTAGGCTGGTGAAGGAAGATAAAAAGGCTATGACCTTCTCATGCTGACTGTAGCATTTGGCAGCTGGTTACTGGCTGGTCCTGGGCATACACTGTATGCTATACAGGGTCCCCCACTCCACTGAGGCTTTTTTCCTTTTTGGGGGGCTCATTTGTGACTCAGACTTGCTACAGGGAACTGTTGTTTGTTATATCTCCAGGCTTCTTCCACCTCTGGTAACTAAGGAGGAATCATGCCCCGCCTGATTCTCCCTAGGGAGGTGCATGTCAGCCGAAAGATTCCTCCTCCTTCAGGCTCAACCACTGCTGCCAGCTGCATAGCTGGCAAAAAGCTCAGCAGTGGAAGAATCCCTCCCTGGAGACACCTGCCTCTGATGTCTCCTGGCCCTCCTGCCTCCCACAGCCTTGTCACTTCAGGGTAGCAGCATTAATGGGACAGGTTTTCAGCTTGCTTCGGTTTGACCTTCTAAGGATGTTCAGCAGCTCTCAGCTCTGTGGCATCTGGCCCGATAAGGATGCGACATGCTTTCCAGATGTACAGCAGCCAGCTCTGCAGATTGTTCAAGGCTGCCTCCTTCCTGATTTGGCTCCAGTGCCTCTTCTCTGGGTATTTTTGGAGGCATCCCACCCTAATGTGCCGTGACACCAAGGCAATGCACCAGGGCTGTCCCTATGCTCTGTTTCTAGCACAGCAGAGTAACAATTTCACATTAGGGAAGCAGGAATTTGTGTACAGTCTTTGTAAATATGCAACGTTCCAAAGATGCAGCCGCGTTAGTCTAGTTCAGCAAAACAAACAAGGCATCCTGTGGCATTTAAAGACTAACAAATGTATTTATTCCATAAGCTTCCGTGGGAGAAAATCCAACTTGTCAGACACTTGACGAAATAGGATTTTCTCCCATGAAAGCTCATGCGATAAATAAATGTGTCAGTTTTTAAGTGCCACAGGACTCCTTACTACTTTTTAAATAGGCAGAATTGCAGGAAAGAAATATCTGACTCAGATCATCAGTGTCTTTTCCTAATGAAAACAACCTGTAAGATCTGAATAGTGGCTAGTCTCTCCAGCCAGGGGCATCCTCACTGATCCAAATTCATTGATTCCCAGGCCAGATGGGACCACAGTGATCATCTTCTTTGCCTCCTGTATAGCACAGGCCAGAGAACTTTCCTGAAGTTCCTATTCCTCCTAGAGCAGATGTTTTAGAAAAGCATCCAATTCCAATTTTAAAATTCCTTGTGAAGGAGAATCCACAACTTGTTCCAAGGTGAATTACCCTTGCTGTTAAAAACGTCCAGCTTATTTCCAGTCTGAATTTGTCTGGCTTCAGTTCCTAGCCATTAGATCATGTTACACCATTGTTTGCTAGGTGGAACAGCCCTTTATCAAATATTTGTTCCCCATGTAGGGACTTAGACTGTAATCAAATCATCCCTCATGTCAACAACCTTCTCTCTGTTAAGCTAAATAGATTGAGCTCTGTCAGTAGCAGCAGGTCTTCCAGTCCTTTAATCAGTCTCAGGGTTCTTCTCTGAATCCTCTCCCATTTATTCCAACATGGGACTTGCAGTAGCCACACGGAGAAAACACCTGCTGTGCTCCTGCCCAGGCCTGATTTAAACACATTTTGGGAGGGCCAGTGGAGACCCCATCTTAGTTGTCTCCAGCTCAGCTTTTCCACCCTTCCCCAGGAGTTCATGCCCTCTGTCCCAGCTGTCATTATGGTCACACAGTAAGGGGAGCACACACCAGCAGACTGACAGGATGGAGACACCCATTTAAAGCTTGTCTTTGACAAGTGGCCTCAGCAAGCAAGTCAGCCTGTGGGTCCTTACTGTGAGCTGGAGGTGCTGATCCTACAAAAAGTCAGGGCCTGTGTAATATCATTATCTTCCCAAGGTGAATGGCCTTCTTCACAATTCTTCTTTCCTCTATTTTTAACATTGCTTAGATTCCACAGCCTGCCGGCTATTGCCAGTCATCCTTTCAAAGGCATTGGGGCAAGGACTCAAGAGAGAGAATGTCTCGTGGCTGCCTCCAGCTCAGAAGTCCCCAACGGTATATTGTAAGGGTGCAGATTGTGAAGTTCAGCACTACCAGGGTCAGGCACCCTTCCTGCTTGCCCTGACTTCAGCCTTATTCATTCCCTGCTTCAGGATGTGCCCATGCCCCTTGGTATCTGGATGCATGCAGCGTAATAGTCACACCTCCATCTCCCCAGGAAGGGGGACAGGACTGCTCAATTAGCAGGAGGGACCAGATCCAGGGGGATGTTGCTCAGGGACACCAAGTATCTTTTGGGCAAAAGCCTAAACGGAGATGGGTCTCCCAGATCTACCTAAGGGCTGAGGCAGTTGATCTCAGACAGGTCTCTACTAGGAACCTCTGATTTCCTTTCCGACATGTCCCATTCTGAGGGCAGTGCCCCTGTAGCCCTGTATCCCGGCTATCCTGAGTTGGCTCATGGCCTGCATAGAGCTTTATGGTGGCAGTGAGAGAAGAGGGCAGCCATGGCTCTCCTCCAGCCACCTCAAGGCTGACAGGCCCATGATTAGCCCTGATGGCTAACAAATGCTGTTTTGTTGCACTAGGACACAAAGGCTCCTGGCTGTGAGTTCTGTTGGTTTATGGGAACCTAGCTACCCTTAAACTGCTTGCCGCTGTACAAGACAATGGCTGTGCCAGGTCAGACAGGTGGTTCATCTAGCCCAGCATCCTAGTTTCTGACAGTGGCTGATGATGCCCGATGCTCTAGAGCAGGGGTCTGCAACCTGTGGCTCCAGAGCTGCATGCAGCTCTTTTGCTGCCCCCTTGCAGCTCTGGGCCCCCCCTTAGCACAGAGGGACCCTGTGGGCAGCCTACACCAGGCTCCAGGCTTCCCCCTGCCACTTGGGGCCCCTGCAGGAGGCCGGCTCCTAGTTCTGGGCTCCCTGCTCACCAGGGGACCTCACAGCAGGCACCGTGGCCCAGCTCACGCTCTCCCCACCAGCAGGCTACACCCTTTGCAACTCTCAAAACACTTTGTTATTGAAGGAATTTTTTAAAATGGCTTGTCTTTTGGGTTGCTGACCCCTGCTCTAGGCAGAATGAACAGAGGAGGCAATGATCAAATGATCCATCCTCTGTCACCCAGTCCCTGGTTCTAGCACTGGCTGCATTAGAGATGCTCAGAACACGGGGTAGCATCCCTGCCCATCTTGGCTAACACCCATTGATGGGCCTATTCTCCAAGAACTTACCTCGGGGGGGTGCTTTTTTTTTAACCCCGTTATAGTTTTTGTCTTTACAACAATTGTGGCAATGAGTTCCACAGATTGACTGTGCATTCTGTGAGGAAGTGCTGTCATTTGTTTGATTTTTAAACCTGCTGCCTTTTAATTTCATTGGTCACCCCTGGTATGTGTCTAATACGACAGGGTGAATAACACTTTCCTATTCACTTCTTCCACGCCAGTTGTGGTTTTATAGTCTTCTATCATATCTCCTGTCAGGCATCTCTTTTCTAATCTGAACAGTTGCAATCTTTTTAACTTTTCATCATATGGAAGCTGCTCCATTCCCTTTTGTTCCCTTCTGTGTACATTTTCCAAATCTAAATTTATACAGGATGAGCAGAACTGCACACAGTATCAAAGACATGGGCTTACTATGGATTTATGTAGTGGCATTGTGATATTTTCTGTCTTATCTGTCCCTCTCCTAATGGTTCCTAACATTCTGTTAGCTTTTTTGAGGGCCACAACACTCTGAGTGGATGTTTTCAGAGAACTATCCACAATGACTCCGATATCTCTTTCTTGAGTGATGATAGCTAATTTAGACCCCCATCAGTTTGTATGTATAAGTGGGGTTGCATTTTCCAACACTTGTGCATTACTTTGTGTCCACTCACAAATCAGTCTGACTTGGGTCAGCAAGCCCTTGGGGGTTGTAGGGCCATGCTAGGGGTGGGTCAGAGACTAGCTCCATGGTGACATGAGTACAAGCCCTGCTATTTGGCACTGTGGATGACATGATCCAAAAGCTCTGTGTACTGCAATATGGATGTGTTAGCACAAACATGAGCCCCAGGCATGGCAGTTGTAAGTCTGGGTTTATAATACAGTATGGATGGTCAAGCATAGACCTGGAAACACCAGGTCTGCAAGCCTGGGACTCTCAGACCTGAGTTTACAACGCTGTGTCGACATATGTTACCAGCCTGACCCAGGACCCATCAAGTTATTGATATGTAAAATTGCACACACCCCATATATAATAATCACTTCATCTGCCTCAACTCCCATGATGGTGGGATGGGGATGCCAGCAACACACGCTCCTGTTCCTCTGAATGCAGGCTTGGGTTGGCTTTGGGGATAACATGCCTTTAATCCCTCCAGGAACTGGCAGTAATGAGGAACTGGTTGAAGAAGTAATTGCTTCAATTCTTTTCTTGCCACAGTTTGTTCATTAATGGAAACTCACTGTTGGGAAACAAAGCCGGTGCTGGAGGAGAGGGAGTCGGTTGGGGGACAATTCCTTGCATCTCTCTTTCATTCCTAAATTCAGGGGGCAAAGGACTCACTCTCTCCCAGGTGGAAGAGGGGAAATGAGATCGCTGACCCCCAGGGAAGCTGCTGCACTTTGGCTCCGTTCCTCACTAGGTGCAGCTCTGCATCAGGCAAGGAGCAAGAGGGGCTGGATTCATAGCAAGGCAGCTGTGGGAAGGGGAGTATGTAAATGTGGTGCTCAGATACCAGATCTGGTTGTGCAGATGTGCTGAGCACCCATTACTCCCCAATGAAGTCGCTGGAAGGTGCAGACGCTAAGTATCTTGGACTCTTATGCCCATAGTGCCTCAGTGCTGTAGTCCCAAAAAGCCTTGGGTGGAGTCCCTGCTTTGTGACTTTGGGCAAGGCTTTTCCTGGCTCTGTGCCTCAGTTTCCCCATCTGTACCAAGGGAATTCATGCTGTCTCTTGGGGATGCTGAGGGACTGGTATCTCTGTGCCAACAGATGGGACATTTCCTTGCATTGTAAAGCACTTTGAAGACAGCAGTGCTGCCATAGCCAAATGTAACTATCCTTGCTCATTCCACACCCAGCTACATGCATAACTGAAATTTCAGTGCAGAGACATGTTTGGCCACTAGCTCCTTTTATTCCCAGCCCCCTGGCCACTGATCTGGCATTTCCAAAACACACATTAGGCTGCTCCACAAGACCTCACATCTCCTGACTGGATTCCCAAGTGTGTCGTCCCTGCTGCTGGCTAACGGGTCTCAAAACAGAACCGCTATGTAAATCCGAGATAGCATTTGGGTTGCAGACTTCATCAAAGCTCTGGAGAGGCCACAGCTCACAGTCTCCACAGCCTGCAACCTGCAGTTGCGCTTGTAATTCCCTCCTCCTTCAAACAAACTGGGCCCTCACCAGGCAAGACACTTGCTCACCACAGGTTCAAGCACATGCCACCAGGACCTAGGGAGACTCTGGGCTCCCACTGCTAACTACCTCTTCCATTATCCTGATAAAGTGAGGTGCTGGGAGCTGCAAAAATGCCTTGTTTATTCAAAGCCTCTTTGGCATGAGACAGCACTGCTAAGTGCAAGGGATCTGTCTGTGGCAGGGAGCATCCTGGAAATGAGACTGGCTGGTATTGGCCCTGAGTGTTTGGTGCCGCAGCTCTCTGCTGGGTGTGGCGCATGTGGTTTACTATTGCATTCTCCTTTATTTTGTTTGTCTGTTCCTACAGCACACTTGGGAACGGTATGGAGAAGCAGACTGGATGCTGGAAGCAAAAATGGCACTGACTTGAGTGGCCGCACTTGGTACCTCCTCTGTCCCCTTTTGCCAGCAAAGAACTCTTCCCTTTCCTCTTCACTACCTGCCCTTGACTTGGGGGTGGGGGGCAAATCAGGAGTTGGACAGAGGACAGCTCCTATCCATAAAGCCATGTGAGTGCCTGTCCCATTCCACTCCAGCAAGCAAGATCTACTCATAGAGCACGTGCGCGTGTGCACACGCACACAAAGTATGTTCTTAACACAGGTTAAAATAGCAATGAAGACACAGCAACCTGGCCTTAACGTGGGTCAGCAGCTTGAGCTAACCCAGATGACTCTACATGCTTAAACCTGAGCTACAGCTTGAGTTGCTGTCAGCTTCACTGCTATTTTTACCTTTACGAACAGACCTTTTCTGCAATGTAGACACAACTTTAGTTTGAATCCTGGCCTTGTCCACATCAGGAAACGACTCCTGTTTGTGATGCGATGTGAGCCAGATTTTAATTAAACAGATGGCAGCACCAGTGCAGCCATTCTCCTAGGGCTGCTGGCGACAGTCTTTTGTACTAAGTGAATCATGCTAAGAGTGTGTTGTGAGGCCCATACGGCTAAAGCAAGGCCACGGCCAATGGGAATGTAGTGATACAGAAGTGTTTTAGATGGGCGCAGCTCAGTATGCTAAACTCACAAGCACCTGATAGATGTGTGTCCCTGTTCAGGGTCTGCACCATTTTAACTCTGATCTGTGTTTAAACTTGTAGTTAGTGGACCCTAAACTGCATAGACCAGTGGTTTGCAAACTTAGGGTCAGGACCCAGTTCTGGGTCGCAGACCGTCAGGTACTGGGTCGCAGCTCCCTCTGCTGCTGCCACCAAAAGACTGGAATTCATTGCTCAAAGATGCAATTGCTGGATTGCAGGCATAAATGTTTTTTTCTCAGCTGGATTCTGAGGAAAAAAAAGTTTGAAAACCACGGGCGTAAACCATAGTTCAGTTTAACTGAAGGGGCTTAGGAATCCAAAACAAGCCTCTCTTAGGGCTGTCTACACGGCACAACAAGGTGCAGTTGTAGCCCCAGGTTTAGTAAACACAGGTAACAGCAGTTGTGTGGGTGTGGTGGCAAAGGCTAGCGAGACTACAGCTGGCACTGGTTGCCACGGAGGCATGCCCTATGCCATGCACCATCTTACAAGCATCCCAGAGCATGGGTGCTCTGGGCTAAAGGGCTGACACTCAGGTAGCCCATCTCACTGTGTGTCTCCTTCCCTCACACGGGAGCTGCAGGCCTGTTTGATCACAGGGGGAAGAACTTCATGCTGCCCATGGCAAGGCAGCAGGTGGGATCTCATCTCTTGATCCCACATGCCAGTAGTGTCAGGAACCATGCATCTGTCTCCTTTAAGCATCTATCTTCAGTACTTTTGGGGATCCAACCCTCTTTCACCTCTGCTCTCCGACAGTCAGGTTCTAGCACACTGGAATCCCCTCCCCTTCCTCTGAGCACTTGTTTGCTCAATAAACCATCAAAATTCATGCAGCCATTGCCCCCAAGCCTGTCCTTTCCCGCCCACCCCTTCCCTTCCTTATTCCAGCCCTTCGCCAGCTCTCAAGTAGGAGGCGGCACTCAAATCTGGAGCAGAGCCGTAACAAATGGGAATTCAATTAGTCTGACTCTTTAGGAGCACTAACTAAATGTCGGAGCCACTGATTGAAGGCACACAGTGCTGTACGGGAGCGTCAGACCTAATGAGAGGGCTGGGAATGAGTCAGCAGTGCCTCTGACGCCGGCATAATCCTTCAAGGCCTGGAATTAAGGAAAACAAAGCGGAGCCTCAACAATCCTCCTAGGCAACGATCTTTGTCATGCTGGTCTCAGAACAGGGGCTTCAGCATGCTTCCGGCACAGGCGTTGAATGGGCTTGATTTGAAGGGGATTATGGAGTTGCCACTTAGCTTGTAAAGTGCCTCTCCAAATGCTGCTCATCATGTGAGAGGGCAGAGCATGGTGGCAGCTCTCCAGTATGGGTAGGGCATAGGTAGCACTATGGTGTGTGCCTTCCAAGGTCCTGTGCATGCCTGCAGATGCAAGGAAGAGAATGCATCGCCAAGCAACTAACTCTTCCCATAGCGCTTCTACACAGGGCAGTGCTTTGCATTAGTGTTAGCTGGGGCCACTGGTTCTGCGGGAGATGTGTGTTGATGGGAGGCCTAGCCCCTCTGGAAACCAGCATCTTCTCCAGTAGTAGGGCAAATGCTAGTGACCTTGGGAAGGGGGCCAGTTCTTGCACATCTTGAGAAAGACACTGCACTTCTTTGGATCCTAGCCTCTCCCTCCATTGCCCCAGCCCAGTGCCACTGCACTCAGCAAGCAGGCTCTAAATCATGTTGTCCCTGCCTGGCAGCATTCTGGAGCCAGGAGAGTCCTGCACATGGAAATCCAGCTGGGTTGGTAGAGGGGAAACAGGAGGTCCCTGTAAGGAATGAAGAGGGGAGTCTGTATGGAGACTGCTGGACGCAAGTGGGTCCAGAAATTTTCTTGAACTCCCTGAATGGACTGCAGCTGGTCACGGCCTACTAGTAACATGGGACCCTGCCTTTCTTGTCCCCAGCCTGTAGTGCAAGCTACCCGCTCAGCAGTGGAGTGAAATAATGAGAGCCAAGCAGTAATGGGAAGGGTCCCTGGAACTCTGTAAGTGAAAAAGCTCTTGAAGAAGGCAGGGAGAGAGGCAGGAATGGAGAAGGGGAAGCCAGAGCTCTGGGACTCCTACCCCCATCAAATTACAGGGTTAACCCCCCTCTCCACTCCCAAATAACTGGCAGGAGGCAGTTCCAGTGGACACTGGAGATTCATCCAGCTCTGATTGCTCCCTGTGTCATCTTCCCCTGGCGTGGGGGGGTCTTTGATTGCCATGGCAGCCTGCATCACTACAAAGCTGGGTTAACCCCATGCTGCCAGCCCGGACTGTGTGATGCTTTGATCTCTCCTAGTGGAAAGCCACGGAGCGAGGAGAATGCATTGCTACTAAAGATGCAGTACACAGTTCCAACGGAGGTGTCTCATCCTGGGATCCTGCTCCTCAAGTGAGCTACCCACCCACAGCACCTTTGCCTGCTGGAGGATGTAAATGGAGGATGTTTCACCACTTGGGAGCTGGGCACCTCACAGCTGTGCCCCTGAAGCAACTGGGTGCGGCGAGAAGATACTAAGCACTGCAGTGGCTGTGCCCTGACAAGCCTCCCGGCCCTGTTGCCTGATGGTAACACATGGTGCAGATGTTTTCCGACCTTGGAAGGGATTGTCTTCCTTAGCTGGCAGGTCTAGAGCTCCCTACACTCTTGCCCAGATAGCCAGAGGGCCACAAATGAGGTTTTCCCCAGGGACACTATCAGTGTGCACTGCTGAGAAACAAACCGCCACTGGTGCAATGCTTTGCTCAACCAGATCAGGCTGCAGTCTGACTCTCTTCCTCCTCCCTCCCCAACTCCCCTCCCTCTCCATCCATGCCGTGCTCATTCCCGGATACATTCTGGTCTCAAAATCAAGTGCCCTTGCTGCACACTTCCCTGGCACGGTTTACCACATGGCTTGTCCAATCAGTCTGTTACTACTCTTGCCACAAATGGCAATAAAGGCAGCTACAGTCCTTTCTGCGGTCAGTGGGTCCTGGCTCCTCCTCTGCTGGCTACAGCCAGCTGCCAATGCAGGGGTCAGGCATTCATGCAACAGCAGCCTTCTTCCCTCCCTCTCCCCCCACCTCCCCCAAACAAAGGTAAGGCCTAGCACTGAGCCAGCTAAGAACTCAGCAAGCTCCTTTGGAAACCAAGGCATAACCGGCATCTATCCCTTTATCCCGCTGCTGCAGGCCTGGCTGAGGCATGACGGAGAGGGACAGCTGGCCTACATTCTTCATTGTCCTGCACTGTGTGAAGTCTTATGCGCCTCTGATTTGCACGGTTATGAAATGCTCCCACACCACAATCCTTTGCATGTGGGAACCTTGGTGCCCCACACAAGTTGTGTATAAGTGAAAATGATGGCATCAGAGAGAAGGCAAGAGAGGATTATGCCAGGAAACTTAATCCTCTGCCCTTAATGCAAGTAATGCAGGCTGGGGAAGGTAAGAACAGAGGGGGAGGAAAGTGGGTGAATGCCAGCTAGGAACAAGGTCAGGGGAGAATGGTGATGGGGCAGTTGAATGGGACCCCAGCTCTGTTGAATATGGGCTCACTGAGGGATTAAATATTAACTGAAAGCAGTGAACAACAGCGTCTGCGCCACTTGGGCATGAATAAAAGATGGGCCAGAAAACAGGGAAGAGCAGCAAATTTAATTAATCTAAGCAGAAGCCTCTTCACTCCCATTAAAGAACAAGCACCCAATCCTCTGAGGCCCAGCTATATGTAGAGAGTGTGCCAGAGGCTCTGGGCTGGGGGTGACGTGACACCGGCGGGATGTGCTGTCCAGAATGCTGGGGCAATGTCTTGCAGGACGGGGTCCTGGCACAGACCACTGGAAGCAGATGTCAGCTAGGACTGGAGTTCACAGCTGGAGACTTTTGCTAGTGGCTAGCTAGCTCAAAGAACTTAGTCTCTCCTCCCAGCCACCAGTAATGATTTGAGCTTATGCAGAGCTGGGCCCAGAATTGAGGAGCTCTTCAATCCAGGGCTTCGGCTCAGGCCCGCTCTTGCTTTGGGATTCGTGCATGCCAGGTGAGTGGCTGCAATGTCTCTGTGTCGGTGCTCAGTCAGGGAGAAGAAATGAATGATCTGGAAGCCCCGTGACCTGCGTTTCACAGGAGGCTCGGATGAAGTGATTGCTGTGGTTCCTACAAATGGAAGCTTGCAGGGGTTGATTTCCCTGCAGAACCAAAGGCAGGAGCCCATCTGGACAGAAGACGCAAACACAGCACAGTGTGGGGAGGTGCCAGGTGGTGTCTGGGCACAGGGCGAGGAGTGACAGGACAATTTCTCCCCTTCTGTCTCAGTCTTCTCTACCTAGTGAATGTAGTGGAAGTAGGGGGCCATGGCTATGCACAGTGCTGAGTGGGTTCCTTCCAGCCAAGGCTGTGTGCATTTACAGAGGATAATGAACTGGTAACACACGCACGACCCTGTCTTTCCAAGGCTGCTTTCACCTGCCCTCTGGCATCCTCTTCTTCCACAGTCCCTAATTAAGAGCTGGGGAGGTGCTCCTCAAATCTAGTGTCTGTTTGCCAGGGAGCTGAATTAGCCCGTAATCTGGGAGGAAGGAGGTGGCTGTGTTTTCACGTGGGCTGGGGATTTGTCACTAGTCCAGCACTGCCTGCATGCACTTCTGGCCTGCTATCAAACAGGGCTCAACAAACCTCTCCCTTGAGCTTTATGACTGGCAATCCCCAGCAGCCTTCTTGTCCAGTTCACCTCTGTATGGCAGTCTGGCTGGACTAGTCCTTCTGCCTGAAAATCTGATCTGGGTTGGGAGGTCTATAAGAGGAAAATTGTGTGTGGGGGGGTGAAACTAAGGAGTGGAATTCTCAGCTTTCTGAGCTTGTCCATTTTAAGAGTTATCATGGATTTTTGCTTCAGGTTTGAGCGAGAAGCAAATTGTGGATTTTTTTAAAGACATATGCTGCTTTAATTTACAATATGCTCTTGTACCCCCTCCCCATCCATTTCTCCTGTTTTGCAGCATAAATAGCAGTGTATTGTACTGAACTGGCGAGTATGTGCACACCCTTGCCTTTTGTTTGGTGGAAACTGAACTACACAACTGTGTGTCCTAAGCCCCACACTGCTAACCAAGACTCTCCCTTCAACCCCCAGTTTTGCAGCAGGTTGGTCTGAATTTTGTCCCCCCATAAAGAGTTTCCTTATATTTTTAATATGAGGAAATGATGCTGTTTCATTTCTGGGTCTAAGGCAAGCTTTTCCTCTTTTCTTTCTTCCTCCACCCCTGGAGATCTAAAAAGCTAAGCACTTATTCTGTTCAAACTGTAACAAAATGGAAAAGCTGTGTTCTGTGGGACAAACTCCTTGACACTTCAAACAAAAGGAAGCATTTATTTCATTGAATTTTTTAATGAAAAACACTGTTGCCCTTTCTCCTGACTCTAGCATCTACTCTCAACTGAGCAATAACATGTGGTCAGGGCCTTGCAGCTTGGCTTTCCCGTAGAGGACAAATCAATGACATGGCATATGGGTATACTCAAAACTTGCTTTATTTACACACATACTAGTCCTGGATTAGTGGCAAACAACTAGCTGGGCAGTCCCTTGTTCCTGGCATCTCAGCCCAGCACCAGCGCCTAGTTGCCAGAGAACAACTTCACTCTAATCTAGAGCAAACTCTTCCCCGGCTTACATAGCTCCCTCTGCCTAGAACTTAAGTTTTTGGTTATACAAACAACACTTGTCAGCACTTGCCTTCCCCATTGTAATGTTTCTCATCCTTGCAAGTGTATGTATACCTCCTAAGTGTAGTTTCCATTTCATACATCTGATGAAGTGGGTTGCAACCCAAGAAAACTTATGACTGAAGAAATTTGTTACGGTGCCACAGGACTCTCATTATTTTTACAAACACAAGCATTTCTTCCAAGCCTAAAAACTTGTTCACACCCTAAGGAAAAAACTACAAAGGATGACTATATGTAATTGTAATGGAACTATCTGGTGACACCAACCATAACAATACTTACCATTTTTGACCCACTTTAGTGCTCAGTCATTTGTCTACCCACTCCAACAACCGATTAGAGAACCCAGGCTGTTCCGGAAGGGAGCTTGGACTGGGTTCAAAGCAGTCACTAGCATCTGATTCTCCACTCACCCTAATATAAGTTTCAGTTGATCCTCCTTGACAGTGGTAGGTGGGGAATATCCAACGTCTTGAGGTTAAACTGAGTTTTGTGAGTTGGGAATTTCTTCGGGTGCTATTGGCTAACTGGCATCTGCCCTGCCCAGTGCTGTTCTCTTACCAACCTCAGCCAGCCAGAAATGCAAAAGCTGTAGCGCAGTCTGATCCAGCTGGTAAAATATCATCAGCTCTGGAAGAGACAGCGACTGATCTTCTCTTCTGAAGCTTGGCCTATAAATTATAGATTTTAAGCCATGTTTGTTTAAAATATTCAGTGTGCCACTTAAAAAAGAAAACGCGTACGCACAAGGAGTGGCGAAGGAGCTGTGTGCGGAGATGTTGCATGGCCACATGGTGGCTGAAAGAATGATGAGAGAAGAGGGGTGGGGAGGATTGCCTTACAGCAAACAAACTTTCCTTACCTTGGTAAGTGTTTAAAATGCACCTGCAATGCACAGTTCACACAGAGCAAATGGGAAACAGACAAGAGGCAGCACTGAAGCTGCTCACATATTTCCATCCTAGGCCCTGTTTCGGGTCACTTCTTCTTTCCAAAACCTCTGTCCTTTCTGCAAATATTCCCCAGGAGTTGTGGGCTGCATGGAGATTGGTTTACAAAGTCTGAGCACAGACACTTGAGCCATTTTAAAGTATCAGGGCTGTGCAGTGGGAATATTCTTTTCACCCCATTGCAGAAACTAAAAATGTGCAAGATTTTTATTTACAATCAACTCTCTGGTAGATTTGGCCAGGGTTGTAAAATACAGAACAAAGAGAGATGTCACTGAGCATCAACATGAGCTCTCTTTGCTGTCCTTCCAGGCAATGCAGACTGAGCCTGTAATCTGTACTGCCCCCTAGTAGCAGAGAAGGAGCAGGCCTTTGGCGTAATGTAAATAAGGCTTAGGTTTTAACCAATAAATCCCCCACCCCAGTCACCCCCCCACCCGACTGGCAATGATTACACAGTTGGCGTTGCCTGTGTCCCTTTCTCAGTGCAGTGCTCTGTCTCTGCTCCCTGGTTTGTATCTAATGGCTAATCTACATGGAGCAGTAATGCTGAATACAGCAGTGTGATTTCTGAAGCACGATAGCATGATCCACATTAATGAGTCTATATGGAGTCTGCTGGTGCTCACTCAAGTTTCTCTTGTGTATTTTAGCCTTGTCCCATTTGAAGCTGTGCTCTGGGGGCTGTATAGAGAAAGCCCCCAAAAGCCCAGATTTTTTTTTTTTGTTTTTTTTGGATACAGAATTCAAAAATCACACGTAAGTAAACTCCCAAACATGCAATAAATCAAGCTCAAAAAAACAGAAGTCCTGAATCAAAAGGAGATTTGTTCACTGAGACTGCTGGACAGCCAGATCCTGTGACTTTCCAGTTCCCCCAGGCTAACATGCTGCCCGCTACATCCTGGCCTAGATGTGACTGTCATGGTCTACAGCCTGGACTGCTCTGAGACCATGCTGCCTCCAGTGATGTGAAAGCCGGATCAGGCCCTGGGGTATGTTCCTGCTTTACAGCTTGTCAGAGGCCTGCTCCATCTGAGAGTGATAATTACCTGTTTTAAGTACTGAGCTCCACCAGCGCGGGGCATGCTCTCAGCCCCTTCCCAGCTGCACACAGCTGCCTGCCCCCACTTGTTTGAACTCAGCCACTCCATGGTGTCTCTAGTCTAGGAGATGATTGCCGGAGCTGCTGCTTGCACGTGCGCACACACTGTGCTCCGCTCAGCGTGGAAGGGCATCAATTTGTGGAGAGATAAAAAGCTCTTGCATTCGTGTGCTAAATGCTTGCTATTTATTCATCGTCTCTGCTGTGGAAACAAAAAAGCTAGTGTGAGGGAACAGAAGCTTCCCTGTGAGCAGCACAGATGATGCACCCAGGTACAACTGCTTATGACAGTGGATTGTAGTAGAGTCTAGGGGCTGCCACTGCAAACCCAGCCCTGTTATGCACAATGCTGTACACGCCTGGGGTAAGAGATGGCAGCATTTGCAGCCAAAATAGTTGAAATGGACAAAGGGTGGGATGAAGGATTACTGCCCCTATTTCACTGCTTGGAGAATTGAGGCAGAGAGCAATTCAGAGCCAGATGGTCAGTGTGTAAATGGGTACAGCTCCAGTTTCTACAGTGGAGCTATGTTGATGGATGCAAT
Organism: Podocnemis expansa; assembly: GCA_007922195.1. NCBI lineage: Eukaryota > Metazoa > Chordata > Testudines > Podocnemididae > Podocnemis > Podocnemis expansa. The sequence goes on from ML682025.1 coordinate 22,542,719, forward strand.
GCACACTGCCTGGGATAGGGCTAGAAATTCAGCATAAGGCCTGTCAGTAACCTGCTGTCCCCAAGTCGGAACAGGGTCATTGCTTTTCCAGGAACACATGCAAGCTTTGGTGTTCTGCATCATGCATGGGCGTTGGCAGTTTTTTCCTTTGGCAAATCAGGGCTGCTGGGTTCTCTGTCCCTGTCACTGTGCCAGCTTGGACCCTGTCCCTTTTACCTACGTGAAGCAACAGGAGGTTGTGAGGCTGAATTAATATTTCTCAAGCTCTTTGAACCCTTTGAACAGAAGATGCTGGTGGACGCAAAGTACCATGGATTAGAGACTGACACCAGCTGAACAATATTGCTTAGTTTGGCAGCAGAGGCGGGGCCTGTTTGCTCTGTGTTTTTACAACACCTGGCACTATGGCATCCAGGGTCAGGCCTGGCTCTTCCAAATCCTGCCTGGGTACAAACCCTCAGTTTCACTATTGGCCCCTGCGGCCCTATGTTCATGCACACCAGCTCCACATGTGGTCCCCTTCATTTTTAAAATATCCTACCACCGAAGTATGAAAATTATTACAGGTCCTTGATAAGCACAGACCCCCCACTCAGCCACCCATATTCATGTACTCAGTTATTATTCATTATTGAGTAGAACAGCAGGAATGGGGAGGTTCCAGCACCCCTTTTCGGCAGCTCACCATGCCTGGTTTCTGTTCCCCTCCCTTCAAGATCCCAACAGCTGTGAATGTGGTTTTTATTTCTAATAAATTAGCCCTGAGTTCCATTTACATGGATAAATATAGTGTCGACTGCCCTGCCAAGCTGTTTGTCTCTTGTTTTAACACATTTATCCAAACTGCTCTATTTCTCTTCAGTCTCATATTCTCATGGCTTCATTTTGTCAAACAAATTGCACAGACCCGGCTGCCCGTTTACCCAGTGCTGTTCGATTAGGGGGTTATTTATGAAACAGCAAGACAGAGGGCATTAAGATTCTTAATAGTAATAATAACAAAAGGGAGGGGATAGAGGCAAGAGACAAGACTTTGTTTTGTTATACACAAAAGCTCCTGTCAGGGTGATAAATTCCAGGATCCCCCACCCGCCCACTGACACTTTCTTGTTGCTTTTATACTGTTTTTGTAATGAATGGCTCCAACAAGACCACTCAGTTCTATTGTCGGAGTGATGCAAGCGGGGCAGAAGTAGGAAAGTGCACACAAGCTTGCAGCCAAGATGTGCCAACAGCCTTGATTGGGAATGCACTTTTGCTGTATAGGCAAAATCGCCTGTGTGCATCTCTCATCTCAACTTTTCCTTCATTCTGCACAGCTTCATTCTTTCACTGACTTTCCCTAACATCTGTTCATCTTCTGACTTTCTTCTCCTACCTATTCATCTCTTCAGGGTGTGCATATTATCTATTTCTAAGGTATTTCATTCCCTCTCATCTCTTTCATTCTTCCTTCCCCATGTGTCCATTTGTCTGAGCTATTTCATTCTTCCTTCCTCACCTGCCTTCCAGACAGGTAAGTTGATCATCCAGCCTCTCTGATTCTACTGATTCTTTCTGGCTCAGCTGCACCTCTTTGGTGTTAAGTCAGCCCCATTCCCCAACACAGCAGCTTGAGCTGTCTTCCCCCCCACTACCATGAAGGAGCCAGTGGGGCAGCCTCTGGCTCTGCCGTCCCTCACCAGGTCAAGTCTGGAGGTGTAGGTGCTGGTGTGCACCTGGTGCATCCTCTGGGGCAGGCCTGCAGTGGCCTAGCATGAATCCTGCTGTGCCAGGGCACACAGAGCTCCTTTGCTCCCCTCTCCACAAGGGTGCCTGCAGTTCCTCCTCATTCTCTGTCCTTGGGATGTTGGCACCAAAACAGTCTGGTTTCCTTCCCTTCTGGTGACATCACAATCATCATCATGGCAGCTAGTGACACCATCATGCATAGAAGGGCATAGGACTTGTTCGGAAGCAGTCATGGAGGTGGGAGCCCTCATGGGGGTGACTTGCACACTGAGGGTGTAACAGGAGAGGAGACAAAGCAAGGGGGCTGTCGGCATCTCCTGGCTGCCAGTGACTTTTCCTGCTCTTGCCTCCTTCTTTCTGTGTGTCATTTACACCTGTGAGGCCAAATAAATCTCTACAATGCTGGTGTAATATCAAAGGCATGTCAGTGAAGCTACACCGGTGCTGCTGGAACCTAGCTAGCCCTGGGATTCAGCCACCCATGCAAGCCCCTGATGTAAACGTGATCCTCACCATTTCAGCACAATTTGCACCTGTGCAGCACCAGTTTGAAACCAGGTCGATTTCACTGGTACGAATCCTGACAAATAGCAACTTTGCAGCTCACTCTAGGGATTGAGATGCACACAGTTACACTGCGGATTGGAATTGGGGCCAATCCCTAGAGCAGCCAAGGGTTGCAATCAATCTGGTCAATTCCCCTAGCAATTTCACTCTGTCCACCTCACCACTCTCTGGGACTGCAAGTGTCCTAAGCAGCAGGGGAGCCCAGGAGTGCCAATGGGGCAGCCCAGGAGTACCAGTTAACCAGTTAACTTTGCATGCCAGTCTCCAAGGAACCAGAGAGACACAGAAGCTGAGACCCTTCAAATGGCTTTCAAAGGAGCTGGCAAAGACGGTCCTGTGCTGACCAGTATCTTCTGGTGCAGATGGCAGCATGGATGGGCTGATCAAGCTGTTGGTCCCAGCTGGTCAGTTCAGACACAGCCTGCCCTGAACCTTTGTGCTGGACTTCCAGCCCACTCCACAGGGAGGACTTTGTGCTGCCTGGCTACACGTTCATTCCATGAGGAAGGGCTGCAGGAAGGCCCTTAGTTTGCCATGTCACTGGTTGCTGAGGGACAGACCTGATGCATTGCTGGTGAAGATGACTGAAGGAGAAACCGTCTACAGGGGACAGAGTGGGGATAGCAGCAAGAACAGAGCAGGGGGCTGTGAGGGCTCAACTGCAGGGCTGACCCAAACCTCTCCATTCACAGCGCTTTGCCCCAGCTTCCACTCTTCACATCCACACTTTGCAGCAGACCCTGTGCTTGGCTGGCCTTCCACAGAGCTCCTTTTTCCCTCAGTCTACAGCAATGGGGCGACCTTTCAGGGGAGCACTCGCCTGCCAGCTGGGCAGAGCAGCTAGCTCCCAGGAGTTTTAGCGTGAGTCCCCCAATGGTTGGCATCTGCCGTGCAGCCCCAGCTGCCAGGATTGTGTGACTGCCAAAGCACCTTGGCTGTTTTGTTCTGGAGCTGAGCGCTGCCAAGGAAAGTAGGAAAGAAAATACAAACTAAGTGCAGCCAAAAAGTTCAGAGACAAGAAGCAAAAGGAAGAAAAACAAGGGTTGGTGATTTTTAGAAAATCTCACAGTTGCTTCCCAGCATATTTGAATGCTTGGAATTGGTGACCCTGCTACAGCCCACTGTAGGTGTGCCTAGAGTCCAGCCTGGGCACCCCTCCTCCCAAAGGCTGCTCCCAGCATCTGTTCCCAGTGGGCCCCTGAAATCCAGCCTAGTTTCTGTTCCTTCCCTAGGGCCTGCACCCAGGGACTAAGTCTGGCGCTTCCAAGCAGCCCATCACCCTGGTAGCAGAACTCTGTTTTGAACCCATTTCCCTCTGCCTGGCTTGCAGCCACCCCTTCATACCTGAGATGGGATCATGCTGACCCTTTATACCTCTGGCAGCCCCGGGTTGGGTCCCTGCCCCCACCCCAGTTCTTCCCAAGCCCTAATGGGGACACAGTGCATTTCAGTCAAAGCCTCTTTCAAAGGGAGCAGCTTGGTTAGGGACTGGGAGTCCTTGGAGGTAAAGTGATTCCCGAGAGGGGAAGACAGTTACTGTTTAATCTGTGGACGCTGATTAGGTCTGAAGGGTACAAGCCACCAAGGATTTGCTCTTACAGACATGCTGCGCCATGCCTCCTCCCTGGGGACCTCTTCCAATGACTGGCAAAGCCCTGGCAGTTGGAGCAGATGGGTGCCTCCCCAACCCCTGCTACGTTGCTGCCTGCTGCTACGATCAAGGCAAGTCACTCTAGGCCAGATGGGTTTTCATCGGGGCTCAGGCCCCAGTGCTCCTCTTGTGACTTACAGCCAGCTTCTCCAGGGAGCTCCACGTCCACTGGGAACTCTGCACAACAGAAAATCTGGCCCAGAGCATGGATACCTCTGTTCCCCATCCATGATCGTCCTTCCTTCATCTGCATTCACAATGCTCTTCAGGGCAGGGCCCGTCTCTGTCTACGTGGTGTCTGGCACGGTGCGGCCTCAATCTCTGCTGTCGTCTCTGTGGTACCAGTGAGCTAATGGCTGGCCTGCACCAGAGAGGAGCCAAGCCCCTGGAGCTCCCTTGGAAAGAGACCGGCTTATGGGCCCTCAGCCGTTTCAGTCCACATGAATGATGCTTCGCAGTGACAGCCTCACCATGGCTCCCTCTCATTTGGATTCTCCCCTCTCAGTCCCTCTATGCTGGGGCTGACTTACCATCATCCTCCTGCTTCTAGCCTCTGTGCCCAAGCCTCCTCTCCTGCAAAGAGGAGCCTCCGTATTTCCCAGCTGCAGGATTTATCTGGAACTGCCTTGAGTTTGCATTCACCGAACAAACAGCTCCTTAGCATTGAATCCCTGGCAGGTCAGAGGCTTCAGCCTCCTGTAGCAAGGCCTGGGTACTCGGGAAAAAGGCCTCAAGAACTGAGCCTTGTCTTGCTTTCCCTGGGCAGAAGGATGCTGTGTTGTTCTGGAGCCTGTGCATCTCCTTCCCCCCTCGCTCCTCCCCCAGTGTGGATCCAGGGAAAGCCAGCAGGCAGAGTTAATCAGGCCTCGTTTGTGCTTACAACGAACTCTTGCATTTCATGGCCTGCATCCTAAACCTGCTTTGTAATGCCCCAAGGGAGCGGGATTTACACTTTTGGTTTTATGTCTAGTTAGTTAACGGTCCATTACTGTCAGAAGGATCGGTTAGCTGGAAGTTAAATCCTGCAGGATTTACAATAAGAGAGATCCGAGGGCAACAGAAGAAAATAAGTTGGCCTGGGGGGTGGGAGGATGTGGGAATGGTGGGGGGGCGGGGGGGGGGGGAATCACCATAGATCCAAGACATCTCTCTCCATCAAATCCCTTGTATCTCCACTTTCTCTGCCAGGGTCTCCAATAATCCCCTTCCGCCTCACACAGGGCTGCAAAAGAGGTAAGTTCAGCAACAGCAAGGGGGGCTGCAGGCAAGATTCTTCGCCAGATGCCCTGTGCTCAGTTGACAAGTCAAAGCTTAAGCAAGTCAGGCTCCCTGGAGTTCGTAGAAGCTGGGTTTTCTAAGTGCCAATGCCACAAATTCAGCTGGGGCCTGGAAATGGCAGCTGGGGACAGGGCAGAGTCCTGCCATCTGCTATCACCTGGAGTAATATTAAGATCCTGCAGCCAGACTGTAGATGTGCCCAGCTTTGCAGCAGACTGTGTGTGAGCTCACATGGTAACTTCTGTCTCTGTTTCTTCCATCCTTAAAATGGGGCAATGATACCAAAGAGGGCTATGCTTCAGTATCTGTGCAGGGCTTTGGGCTGCTCCACTGGAAGTGGGCAGAGAATGGGGCACAGCTGCACTGTCATCAGGCTGTACAACTGCAGCCTGGGCATGCTAAAAAGAGCAGTGAAGCTGGGTGGCACTGCCCACATCCAGTCCCACCCCGGGCCTTGGATACATACAGGGCAACTAGCTTGTGCTCCCACGGCTACACTCCTACAGTCAATAAGCCATTCAAACACAGCTAGTTCGGGTTGTCTCTGCATGCCACAATCACATTTCCCAACTGCAGTGGAAATACCCTAAGAGTTTTCCAATTACATGGAACTCCCACCATCCTGTCCTGTGGGACACCTGCAGTTAAGGATGAAGGGTGCCTGTCATCCCCCGCTCCTCCTTTCTTGCTGTAGCAAATCCAGAGCTATATGGGGATTCACTGCACTGTACACTGCAGCCACTCTGACTTTCACAGCTTTCCTGAATCTCCATGGAGTAGGGATGCACCTCATTGGAAGCTTACACCTATCTGGAGTAGAACTAAACGCAAGAGGTCTCCATGTGGATAGATCTTTTTGCAGGATTGGGCCTCTGAACTTGTCTGATGTTTCTGTGAGCTGTTAAACAGCTGACACATTCCACCCCAGAGGTGACTGCATTTCCCTGGTGACTGAGCCATGTGTGAAACTTGCTGTACAAATGGAAGATCACAGGCACATGATGTACCAGAGATTAATTTGTCCTGCTGTGTCTCCAGGCATAGCCACCCCTGTTGAAATTCCACCTGCAAATAGATGCAAAAAGCACTTTTTGGCTGGCATTTTCGAAGGCATCTATGGGATTTAAACATCAGCATCCCATTGACTTGCATTGGAACTTGAGTGCCCAAGTACCTTCTGTGAGAACAAGACTCATGAAGGATCCAAAAGCTTGGGTACAAAGAATTGCTAACTCTGGGGTGAGGCATGTTTACTGCTTAACAGCAAACATCAGCAGTACTTGTAGCAAAGCACTGGGTGACAGAGCAGAGCAACTTACTGCCTGAGCTCTGACTGGGAGGGGAAGGCATTGCAGAGTGTCCATGGATCATGTTGAGCTCTGAATGTTCTCTCTCTTCCTCCCGCTTGCACTAAAAAAGGAAGCAGGGAGAGGATGTGGCGAAAGGTTTCTGCTCTCTAAAGCCAAGGATAAAGGCTACTATGCAAAGCGTGCAAAAGCTGGAAACATCCATCTGCCTCTGGTCGCATCCCCTGAGATGCACAACATTAGAGCAGCTGCCCTGAAAGGCCTGTCAACATTACAAAGCTCACTCTGCACTAGGGGTTTATAACCTGGCATAAAAATTCACTCGGGGCTGCAGCAGGGCAAGTGAGGTTCAGTGCATCAAGGGGCTGGCGGTGTTATTTATTTTCCTTTTATTTTACAAACAATAGAGCAATTTATTTAGCTGCTGTTGAGTTGTAAACAGCACTGAAATGACGGGACTGGGCAAGAGATGGGTGAATTTCAAAAGGATCAGAGAATAATAGCTATCTCTGTTTATACATTGCCTTAAACTTCTTGGTAGGCTGTACCCTGGTGAAGTGCAATCAAGTCTGGTGTGGGGCATGCCCATCAAATCCACAACAGGTTGAGGTTACTGGGGCAAAACCCAATCTGGATGAAAAGTGCTATGGGCATTTTAATGCCCACACAGAAAACATCGGATTTGAAAGGTCTTGTTCATAAGAGATGCAGGTAACTGCAGGGCTTGGTTTATCTAAGTGGAAAGGAGACAATTTGGTGCATTGCAGTATGATTTTTGTCTGTGATCCCAGGTGATTTACCCTTTAAGCCATTCCCACTGTCTCATGCAACAGGCATGTTTTGTCTCCAAAACATCCCCACCTCCTGACTCCTTTGAGCGTCAGCCTTTCCCATTTGGCCCCACCACCTGGCTTTCATAGATTCTAAGGTAGGAAGGAGCCATAATGATTGTCTAGTCTGACCTTCTGTATGGCATAGGCCAGAGAACTGCCCCTACACCATTCCTAGGGCAGATCTTTTAGAAGAGTGCCCCCTCCTGACTGAAAAATTGAGAATGAAAGAGAATCCATCAATGACCCTTTGTAAGTGGTTCCTGATGTTGTCTAGCTTCAGCTTCCAGACCCTGGATCATGATGGACTTTTCTTGCTAGGCTGAACAGACGGTTATTAAATATGTGTTCCCACATAGGTACTTATAGACTGTAATCAAGTCACTCCTTAACCTTCTCTGGTAAGCTAAATCAGCTGAGCTCTGAATCTCACTGAACGGCATGTTTTCTAATCCTTTATTCATTCTCGTGGCTCTTCTCTGAACCGTCTCCAATTTATCAACATCCTACTTGAACTGTGGGCACCACAAGTGGACAAACTAGTCCAGCATGGTCATACCACTGTCAAAGATGGAGGTAAAATAACATCTCTGCTCCCGCAGAAGGTTCCCCTCTTTGAATGTCCTGGGATAACATCAGCTCTTTTGGCCACAGAGTTGCACTGGTGACCCTCAGTTTTTTCAGAGTCCCCGCTTTCCAGGATGTAGTCCTCTCTCCTGTAAGTATGGTTTGCATTACTTCGATGTATACATTTACATTTAACTGTATTAAAACATAAGGTATGTTGCTTGCTTACAGCCAGTTGACCAAGCAGTCCAGATCTATCTAAATTTCCTCCTCCTCATTCAGCACTCCTCCAGTTTTTGTGTCCTCTGCAAACCTGATCGGTGATGATTTTACATCTCCATCCAGGTCATTGATAAGTGTTAAATGGCATAGGGCCAAGAACTGATCCCTGCAGGTCCCCAGGGGAGACAGGCACACTGTACCTGCTGTTGATTCCCCATTTATAGTCATATTGAGAGAGTTATCAGGTGACCACTTAAATACCTGCCATGTTCATTTGTAGCATTTTAGCTTTTGCCAGGTGAGTGCCTTACAGAAGTCTGGGTGTATCACATAGATTCTGTTATCATCCAAACTTGTAATCACATCAGAACAAGAACTCATGAGTCTGACAAGATCTGTTTTCCAAAAACCATGCTACTTTGCTTTAATGACATTATCCTCCTTTAGTTTTTTACACACCCAGTCTTATCTCCACTGCTCTACTTCACTAGAGGGTGAGCTCCTCCAATTCCAGTTGAAGCTGCAAGAACTCAGCACCTCAGGAAAAATCACTTCATCAGGGGGGGGCAGGAGATGGCATCGCAGGATGGCAGCTGGATACCTCTGCTGCAACTGGGCACCAAGTAACATGGGCAGCTTTGCGGAGCTGGATTCCTTCATCCTAGGCTTGCTTATTCCTGCAGCAGCAAGGACACCTGCTGGGATAGTTGGGAAGGCACAGCCTAGAGAGGGACAAGGCACCCATCACTGACGCTCCAGCACAGGACCACACATCAGGGGGTGATATCGAGGAGTCTGACCCTGGAGCTCCTGTTGGGATGGTGATGAGGCCCTGACCTCTGCTCTGTGAAGCTTTCTGCACCCCCTGGAGCAAATTTGTTCCATCTCTGGCTTCCTCTTCACAAGGCTTCCATCTGCAGCCTGGGCACAGCATCGGGAACAACCCAGGCCAGGCACTGAATAGCTAATGGTGCTATTCCTGTGTGGCCAGACTTGTTTCATATGAAGCCTTGCACGCAGGGAGTTCAGTAGTCAAGGTGGAGAGGAAAGGAATGGAGGAGAGCAAGAGAAGCCTGTTTAGAGACAGGTGGGTGTTGGAGCAGGCCAGATGCTCTTTACATTCATGATACAGCCTCTCCCTCCCCTTTCTCACCCATCACTAACCCCCATCACCTTTGTCGCCATTCTCTGCGTCTCCTCACACTATCTCACCCACTCCACTGCATGCCCCACAGCCAAGTGGGCCCAGCCCCAGAGCTTCCCTCCATGTCCACCCTGTGGTGCCAATTCCTGGCTCACAAAAAACCATGAGCTTGGTTTCAGAATCAAGAGGGTTTGGGGTGTTTTTTAAACAAGGGTCTTCTGTTTTGCTCACTGTTTTTTTCAGCCCTTTTGGGTAGGGTTACCAGATGTCAGGCAAAAAGAGGACATGTCCTCCTTTTTACTTTCATGTCCTCCATCCAGAAGGCATTTTAAAAATACATGATTTTGCCTGGCTTTTTACTTACAGGGGTTAAAGTATGCTGGAACACCCTGGAACACCCTATTTTTAGGGGGAAGCATCCCAGGGCCCCCTAAAAACAGAATATTACATTAATACTACATTTTCTCCATGGCTGTGTTCACACAGCACTCTTATTTCGAAACAACAGAGGTTGTTTCGAAATAAGAATTCTGCTGTTCACATGATGCACAGTTGTTTCGAAACAAGGGGAAGCCCATGTTTCGAAACAACTGCGTTGTTTCAAAACAAGTTAAACCCCATTTGGGGTCGAAACAACCTTGTTTCGAAACCCTTGTTTCGAAACAATGCGTGTGAACATGTTGTTTCGGAACAAGGTGTTCCGAAACAACATTTCAAGGGCTGCCCCCTCAGCACCCTGGCCAGGGTGCTGAGGGGTGTCCCCTGGCCAGCCCTGCACAGCGGGGCTGCAGGCACCCCCGGGGATCAGTGCAGCCCAGCGCTGATCCCCGCGGGTGCCTGCAAAGGGGGACTGTGGGCACCCGCGGGTTTGGGGGCAGCTAGGGCTTTAAGCCAGCGGGGAGCAGCGCTGGGCTGCGCTGAACCCCGCCGGTGCCTGCAGCCCCCCTTTGCAGGCACCTGCGGGGTTCAGTGCTGGGCAGCGCTGAACCCTGCGGGTGCCTGCAGCCTCCTTTGGAAGCGAAATAGCATGTTCACATTGTGAACATGCTATTTCGTTTCCTGCCTTTTCCCTTATTTCGAAATAACTTTCTGTTAATTCGGACTAAGTTATTTCAAAATAAGGCATTATTTCGATACAAGTTTGTTTCGACACAACTTGTATCGAAATAATCCCTGTGTGTGAACACAGCCCATGAGTTCTCCAATGTCCTCCTTTGTCATATCTCCCTGTCCTCCTTTCCATGCTGTGGTATCTGGTAACCCGACTTTTGGAGGCTCACATTTTCCAGCTTTTGTCTCTGGAACTCAGAAGGCAAGACAGTTACCTTTTTTTCTTCTAAATTAAATCTGAGGTTCTCTGACACCTGACTGCAGGAGCTGGGGCATTACGAACAGCATCAAATGTTGTGAGACTTGTGGCAAAATTTTGAGTCATCAGCCATGCATGTGCATGCATGCTCCTGCCCCCCCTGAACCACCTCCTCCTGTAAACTCTCTGAACCCTGTATCTGCCCGCCTGCCTATGTCTCCCTACATTCTCACATCCACCCTGCGTCTCTTCAACCATCACACACTCTTCGGCTATGTCTGCACTTAGAACCTTAGTTCAAATTAACTGAATGCGAACCAATCAAGTTGAATACTAATGATTAGTTTGAATTCAGTCAACATGTCATGGACAGGACTTGCTAGTTTGAACTGGAAGAGGGGCACCATGGGAGGTGTGGAAACATGGCCCCCAAGAAGGGCCATGCCACCACTCAGTCCCCTGCTTGGATCCAGCCCTCTGAGCCCTGCACAGGGAAAGCATCCTCTGCCCAGCTCTAGCAGGCATGCAGCTAGAGCTGGGCAGGGGATGCTTTTCCCCTCGCCAGGCTCAGAAGGCTAGAGCCCGGCAGGGGATATTTTCCCCTCCCTGGACTCTGTGGAGCCAGCGCACCACTGCCCCCCACAGTGCTGGGCAGGCGGGGGGAGCAGGGATTCCCCCTGCTCCACTGCAGTAGTGCTGCAGGGGGGAGGGATCCACGCACAGCTCCAGGAGTGCGCACTGGGTGCGGGGATGGGACTCCCTCACCCAGCTGAAGCCCAGCTCCCTGTGCAAGGAGAAGGGGTCCCTGCCCGGGCTGCAGGCACTCCCCGGGTGCAGAGACTGGACTCCCGCACCCAGTTGGAGCCCCACTTGCTGGCACGGGGAAAGAACCCCTACGCACAATTGGAGCCCAGCTGGCTACATGCAGAGACAAGACCCCCGTGCACAGCTGGAGCCCCACTGGCCGTACATGGGAGTGGGACCCACACACTCTACTGGAGCCCCGCTAGCCAGTGTGGGGAAGGGTTCCCTTCCCCACACCGGGAAGTGAGGCTCCAGCTGCACGCAGGGGTCCCATCCCCGCACCCAGGGAGCACAGCTGCAACCCCCACAGGGATCCCTTCTCCCCACATGGGGAGCAGGGCTCCAGCTGGGCATGGGAGTCCCATCCCTGCTTGGGCAAGCAGGGCTCGAGCCACGCATGGGGTCCCATCCTCCCACGCAGCCAGCAGGGCTCCAGCTGTGTGCAGGGGGGGTCCGGGGCTCTACCACCCCACCCTCCAGCCAGGGGACGGGGACCCATCAGCCTGTACAATTTTGGTGGGGGGCACCTTTCTTCCAGGGTGCCATGCACCCTGGGAGAAAGGTCAACCTGTTAATTCGAACTAAAGGTAGTTCGAATTAATGTGGCTAGACACCATCCATTCAAACTAGCCAGTTCAAATTGACTTTAGCTTCAAAGTAATATGAGGTTTCATAACTTCGAAGCCTTGTCTCTTCAATTCGAACTAAGGAAAGCATTAGATCAAACTGGCAAACCCCTGTCTAGCCATGCTTTTTTTTTTTAATTCAACCTAATGTTTATTAGGTTGAATTAAAAATGTGTGTGTAGACTCATGTTCCCACCCAGATTCTCCCCATCCAGCTGTGAGCACTTCTCTCTCCACTCACTGGCCTGTCCCAAACCATACTGGGATCACAGATTCATAGTAGTATAGGGCTGGAATGGACCTCCAGAGATCATCAAGTTCTACCCCCATGTGCTGAGGCAGGACCATGTAAACCTAAACTGTCCCTGACAGATGCTTGCCAGACCTGTTCTTAAAAACCTCCAATGCTGGGGATTCCCTACACTCTCTTGGAAGCCCTTTCTACAGCTTAACCACCCTTGAAATTAAAAAGGGGTTTTTTTTAATGTCAAATCTAAATCTCTCTTGCTACAGATTAAGTTCATTACTTCTTGTCCTACCTTCAGTGGACACTAGAGGACAATTGATCACCTTCCTCTTTATAACAGCCCTTAAGATATTTGAAGGCTATTAGTTCATCCCTCCTAAGGCTCTCTTTCTCAAGACTAAACATGCCCAGGTTTTTTTAACCTCTCTTCACAGGTCAGGTTATCTAAACTTTGTCTCATTTTTGTTGCTCTCCTTTGGACTCTCCAATTTCTCCATATCTTTCCAAATGTGTGGCACTAGAACTGGAGTCATCAGTCACAGGACTCCAGGTGAGACCTCACCAGTGCCAAACAGAGCAGGATCGTTACCACCTAGGAAACTTCTGTTAATACATCTGTGATGAAGTGGGGATACTTTTGGGATTTTTCTCTGAGTGCTTGGTATGTGCCTCAGTTTCCCTACATCTGTTATGTATAGCAGTGTTGGGACCCAGGTGTGCTATCATTGCTCAGACCACTAGAGCTGGGGTCTCAAACACACAGCCCATGGACCTCATGTGGGCCCTAAAGCTATTTCCTGAGGCTCACAACAACACTATCGTTACTGATATTTGCAATATTGTTGTATGAAAAGGTTTCTGTGGTGTGGCCCTCGGGCTAACATAATAGTCCTCATGCAGCCCTCTGCTAGTCCTTATGTGGCCCTCTTGGTGATTTGAGTTTGAGACCCCTGCACTGAGGATGAATGGGCCTTCTCCAGCCACATGTAGGCAGACCCGGCCAGAACCCCCTGCCTCGGACCAAAACACTGGTGTAGGTTGGGGCAGGTGAAGATTAGGTAAGTGGCCACTTAGCCCTGGAAGGAAACAAAGGACTGGGAGGACCTATGGTACTGGTCTGGTGGTGACTGGGGGAAAGGAGGCAATCCTCCAGGAGGGGTGCAGTGGGGATGAAGCCCCAAGAAGGGGCCTCCCCTGATCGCCACTGCTGTAACTTCTAATTAGGAGTCGTGTGGCACTTTAAGACTAGCAGATTTATTTTTCTCATGAGCTTTCGTGGGAGAAAATCCCACTTCGTCAGATGCTTCGAAGATGGGTGAACTTACAGAATGGAATGAAAATAAATGCAAGGGGGTGTAAAACAGGATCAGGTCACACAGTAACAGCAAATCAGAGCAGTTGTTAGGTTCAAACCATGGGAGGCCTGAAGTCAAATAACCTTTTGTAATGGGAAAAGAACCCATAGTCTCAATTCAGTCCTGCTTTCACAGAATTTAGCTTGCATATTAATTCAAGTTCAGCTGTTTCTCTTTGAAGTCTTGATGTCCCAGCCACATCTCTGACGACAGTCATTAACAAATCATTTATCGAGTGATTTGAAAGATGGAAGTGCTCAGCAGCTGGTTTCTTTGTTTTGTGATTTCTGATATCAGCTCTGTGTTCATTTATCCTTTTGCACAGCAATCGTCCTGTTTGTCCAATGTATAAGGTGTTGGGGCATTTCTTGCACATGATGGCATAGACCACATTAGTAGATGAACAGGTAAATGAGCCTTTGATGGAGTAGCAGGCTTGATTAGGACCTATGATGGTATCTGTTGTGCAGAGATGTGAGCAGACTTGGCAGCGTGGTTTGTTGTAGGGGTGTGTGCCTGCTTCAATGCTTCTGTTGTTAGATCTGTAGTTGCTGGTGAGTATCTGTTTAAGATTGGGTGGCTGTCTGTAGGCAAGGAGAGGTCTGTCTCCCAATGCTTGAGAGAGAGAGGGATCATCTTTTAGAATAGGCTGTAGGTCCTTAATGATCTGTTGCAGAGGTCTGACTTGGGGGTTGTATGTGGTGACTAGTGGTGTTCTGTTGTTTTCTTTCTTGGGCCTCTTTTGAAGTAGATGACTTCAGGGAACCCGTCTAGCTCTGTCAATTTGTTTTCTTACTTCCCCAGGCGGGTACTGTAGTTTCAAGAATGCTTGATAGAGATCTTCAAGATGTCTGTCTCTGTCTGAGGGATCAGAGCAGATGTGGTTATATCTTAAGGCTTGGCTGTAGACAATGGATTGTGTGGTGTGTTTAGGATGGAAGCTCGAAGGATGTAGCTAACTATACCGATCAGTAGGTTTTCGGTACAGGGTGGTGTTGATGTGTCTATCCCTGATTTGTACTGTAGTGTCGAGAAAGTGGATCTCCTGTGTGGAGTGTTCCAGGCTCAATTTGATGGTGGAGTGGAAATTGTTGAAATCTCTGTGAAAATCTTCAAGAGCATCCCTGCCATGGGTCTAGATGATGAAGATGTCATCAATGTAGCGTAGGTAAAGAGGTGTTTTGAGGTGAGACTTCAGGCTTCCCATGGTTTGAACCTAACAACTGCTCTGATTTGCTGTTACTGTATGACCTGATCCTATGTTTTACACCCCCTTGCATTTATTTTCATTCCATTCTGTAAGTTCACCCATCTTCGAAGCATCTGACGAAGTGGGATTTTTCTCCCACGAAAGCTCATGAGAAAAATAAATCTGTTAGTCTTAAAGTGCCACATGACTCCTTGGTTTTTTTGCTGGACTAGACTAACATGGCTATCCCTTTTGAAACTTCTAATTAGCCTGCTAGCAAGGTCTTTGTACGCTGTGACTCTGAGAACTAATAAACGCTTCTGACTTCAGCACTGATTGGTAGTCAGTCACTCTGATTGTGGAAGCGGGGTGCATGGCCCCTTGGGTCATGGGTGGGGGGACTTTCTGGGGCCCCACAAGGGGAACTCCTACAGAGCGAGTTCCTGGTGGAGTAGTGTGCTGAATGCTTTGGGATCAGACGGAAGAGACAACGTGGATGCGAGGAGAGCCTGGGGGTGGCAGACCACTCACAAGGAACTTTTATTCTGTTTGGCTGTGTTGAGAGGAGTCCAGAGCACACAAGTCACATGAGAACCTGTCCCACATAAAACAAACAAACAAGGAGTCCTGTGGCACATAAAGACTAGCACATGTATTTGTTACATGAGTTTTCATGGGAGAAAAACCCATTTTGTTCTCCCATGAAAGCTCATGGAAAAAATAAATATTAGTCTTTAAGTGCCACAGAACTCCTTGTTTGTTTTACTGAACTAGACTAACATGGCTGCCCCTTTGGATCTTGTCCCATATACCAAAGCATGGAAAGGAGGACGGGGAAGTACAAAAAGGAGGACATATGAAGAAAATGTAGTATTAATGTAATATTCTTCTGTTTTTAGGGGCCCTGGAATGCTTCCCCCTAAAAATTGGGTGTTCTGGGGTGTTCCAGCATACTTTAACCCCTGTAAGTAAAAAGCCAGACAAAATCATGTATTTTTAAAATGCCTGCTGGATGGAGGACATGATGGTAAAAAGGAGGACATGTCCTCCTTTTGCCTGACATCTGGTAACCCTATCTATGGCTATATCTGAGGCTGGCTGCACTGATAGCATGGAAACCCGGTGTGTACTGGGACAGATTCCACCATGCCAAAGTCCTGATCTGCAAGGAGAAGAAGGCACCTGAACACGATTCCTGTGAGGCTCCATCACAACATCCCACAATGATGTTAGCTTTGCTGCAACTCCCTCACATTACTGACTCCTCTTCAGTTGTATGATCTGCTATGCACCCCCCCACACACCCAGGTCCTTTTCAGCGGTACTACTACCTAGCCGATTATAATGCATTTGATTTTTCTTTCTTAACCACAGTGCTTTGCACTTGTCTCTATTCAGATTTCATCTTGTTCATTTCAAACCAATACTCCAATCTGTGAAAATCATTTTGAATTCTAATCCCATCCTCCAAAGTGTTTGCACCCTCTTCCAGCTTGGTATGTTCTGAAAATTGTATAAGCATGCTCTCCATAATTCAAGAATTAATGAAAATAATGAATTGTACCAGAAACAGGATGTACTCCTACGGGACCAACTAGATAATGCTCTCCCAGTTTAACAATGAATCATTGATAACTGCTCCTTTAATATTGTCTTTCAACTGATTGTGCAACCAGTTTATAGTATAAGGCAGGCTTAGGAGCTGTGCCTAACAGCTTCTGAGGGGGGACAACTAATCTGCATGGGTTTAGTATTTGCATGAGCACAAAGAATATATTTGCATGTATACACTATGGCTGTATTCACACACACATGGTTATTTCGAAACAAGTTGT
>ML682025.1:22559780-22679524 GCA_007922195.1 Podocnemis expansa
GCTGGCCAGGGGACACCCCTCAGCACCCTGGCCAGGGTGCTGAGGGGGCAGCCCTTTAAATGTTGTTTCGGAACGTCTTGTTCCAAAACAACATGTTCACATGAGTTGTTTCGAAACAAGCGTTTCGAAACAAGAGTGTTTCGCCCCCAAATGGGGTTTAACTTGTTTCAAAACAACGCCCTTGTTTCGAAACAACAGGTTCCCGTTGTTTCGAAACAATGGTGCGTTGTGTGAACATGTTTTTTTTTTTTGTTTCGAAACAACGAGGTTGTTTCGAAACAAAAGTGCTGTGTGAACACAGCCTATGGGTGCAGGGCAATATGGGTAATGGTATTTGGAGTTAATCTGATTACAAATCAGTCAGTATTTGTAAATTTATGGAAGGGAAATATGAAATACTGTCTTTTGTGATATGCTACTCTCTGATTGTTCCAAATCTGTTTGGGTTAGTTAAAGGGTAAAAGCAACCATTAGCTAAAAAGAGACTTATAAGAGAAGCCACTTCCTATTTCAGGCTGAAAAAAGAGCAAGACGGGTGGGGTTTATATAGTTCCTGCTGGAGCAATGCTTGAGGCATTTTGCTTCACCCCATGACCCCCCTGTCAAATACTAGATCTGGCTGGGCTCCTTTGAGGCCTGTCTCTGTTATTTTAATGGAAGTAGCTGTTTGTGGCTATTGAGGTTTAAGAGCTGAAATCACTGAAGAGGAGCAGCAGATGGAGTGACTGGTGGGTGGAGGTGGTGGATGGTGAGGGCAACCAGCAATGAGCTGGGTGGTGTGAGTGACTGATGGGCAGAGCTGGCAGGCAGCAAGTGGAGCCAAGGAATGGTGCTAGTGGATGGAGTGAGTGACCAGTGGTTGGGACAGGTGGTGTGAAAGACATGCTCTACGTACCCTAGGGTTTGTTGGGAGCCTGTTTTGCACTGATCCTCCAGATCAGTGCTGGTTTTGCTATTGAGTCCACAGGTGCTGTTATGCTGTGTGGGATCATGTTGGGAACCTGTATTGCACCGATCCTCCAGATCAGTGCTGATTTTTGTTATTGGGCCTTTTACATTCTGTTTTTACTACTATTAAAAGTTCTGTATACTATACTCAGCCTCGTGTTTGTGCTCAGGGAAGCCTTACCCTTTCGGGGTGCCCAGGGAATAGTGCATGATTTCCCAGGAGACTGGGTGGGGGCTCGAACTGGTTGGTGCTGTAACATTATTTGGAAACCTTGATATAGAACCCAGCGCTTGTTCAGCCAACTCACCCTGGCAGAAAGGATACAATAGTATTTTCATCTAGAGCAGTGGTTCTCAACCACCCACCACACAGGGGTAAGTGTGTTGCAGTGAGCCGGGAAAATGGCTGGATTTGGCCTGAGGCAAGTGGGCTAGTGTGTCTTGTAGGGTCATGCTATACTGCCAAGAGTGCTGTGACCCCCAAAAGGTTGAGAACCACTGATCCAGGCCATAGTTTACTCATGAGAATGTTAAGTGAGACTGTCAAAACCTTACCAAAACCAAAATATATTTTTTGCTTCCTCCAACAGGTAGGCCAGTTACTCTGTCAAAGAAGGAAATTAGGCCAAAGCTGTGCCAAGCCTTAAATTCTGGGGTAGGGCCATAACTACAGCGGGGTGAACAGGATTTTGCCCTGGGCACACAGGAGTGGCTCCATTGAGCCGCTCCATTAAAGGGCGCATTCCTTGCCTCTCGCTCCAGGTACCGGCCATTGTAAAGGGTGCATTCCAATCAGCATGCACCCCAGGCACCGAATTGTTTAGTTATGGCTCTGTTCTGTGGCCTCAAAGGTATGGACAGGCTTGCCTGTGTCCCACTCTTTTCACAAGCTACAGCACTAGTCCAGCTCCAGGTGCGTTTCCGTGCAATGCAATGCTGCCCTCCACAGGCTGCTGGCAGAACAGTAGGGTCTCCAGCAGCCCTCGCTAGTTTAGCAAAACAAATGAGTTCTGTGACACTTCTAAAGACTAAAAGATTTATTGAGTGCATGATCATCCATGGGTTTAATTCCACTTTGTCAGAGGAATGCTGAAGCACAGAGCTGTCTTTCTGAAACTATTTGTGGTTTTTCTCTCCTGTCTCTGTGGTAGCTTGGAAGAGGCAGCAGAAACAGAAAGTAATTATGGCTTAACAAACTCCAGCAGAGAGTGGTGGGTTACTTACCAGTAACCGCCCTTCTTTGAGGTGGGCTGCTTGGATTTATTCAGAAATAGGTGTCTTCATGCCAGAGTGCCAGATTGGAGACTGGAAACTTTTTGCCCTAGCCTGTCAGAAGAGGGCAAGCGGCCACCGCCCCCCGCGCCACCCCATGGCTATATAAGTGGCCACCGCCTGGCCCTTCCGCAGTTCCTAAGAGTCACCAACTACAATGCGGGGATGGTGGGAGGACTCTGAATGAATCCGAGGAGCCCATCTTGAAGAAGGATGGTTACTGGTAAGTAACACACGGTTCTTCTTCGAGCACTGCTTGGCTACATTCAGAAATAGGTGACTGCTAGCCATGCTGACAGATGGCAGGTGGAGTTGGCTCTTCCACCTTCAGCACAGCAGAACTCCAACCAGGGTAATTGTACAACAAGTCGGCCCTTGGGAAAGTAATTGACCCATGGGCTTCCATCCCAGGGAGAACAGCCCAGGGATGCAGGACGTAACCCAGAAGGAGAATTTGCCCGAATTGCCCTAGCACTGAGAGGTGTAGGACTGGACAGGCTGAGGACACCTTATGCAAAAAGCCATAAAACATAGTGTGGTGATCAAAGGTAGCATCCCTAATCGCTCTCCCTGAGAGGAGATGCAACACCTTGAAGTCAAGGGATTCAGGCTGATAGGCTGGCACTCCTTAGTGGGGTCCTTATGGGAGAAAAGCTCGCGTCGCTAGGTCTGTCAGGTCGAGCGATGCACCAGAGCATCCAAAGGAGGGAAGCTAGGTTGTCTCCCCCCCAGATCGGTATGGTGAGGCACATAAAGGTCATACAACAGGCCAGAGACTGAAAGAGGGCTACGGCCGCCCCCAAGCCCTACAGCAGTGGGATCGAAGCCGGAAGGCGTCGGATAAGTGAAAACTGGCGTACACAGAATGGCGGAGGGGAAGGAATGGGAAAATGGGAACAGGAGAGGGAGATGTCTAAATAGATACCCCACACTAGCTCTTCTGAGAGGCCGGGATAATGATAGTAATAGGCCATGTGGTGCACCCATAGTGGGTGAGTGGGATAACTTGGAGGGGCTAACCGCCCAGCCAGTTCCATGGCTTTAGGAGAGGCAAAGTAGGATATTCCATGGTCTGAAAATAGCCAGGCCACCAGCACAGGCGGAGGCACTGTAGTAGGTCCCCTCGGGCGGAGTATCAGGATTCCTATCCTTGAAAAGATGCCATACCGGTACTTATGCCCTCCCCCTTCTGCCCTTGACAAAATAGCAGCTGGCAGGCAGCTGCAACGTTATCGGCCAAGGGGTTGGACGAAACGCAGTTACGGCGTAATGATGGGCTCATGAGTGAGGTAGGTGTGGGAGCTGGTATCCCCGGCCTACAAGGCCTCCTTGTTTTGTCTTATATGACCTTGCCTCATCAGAGAGATCCGTCCCACTCATCGCTGCATAGAAGTGTGCATCCGGATTGGGGTTCCATTATGAAGTAGCCCAGGTAAGAGCCGGAAGGGCAGGAAGGGAGATGAGTTCCTCGCAAAGGGGCAAAATGGGGATATGCCACCGGATGGGGTACATTCAGACCTCCCCTTTTCAGGACACCTACAGAATCTCTAGAGTGTCCTCCGTGAATATACGAGCTATATATTAATCTCCAAGAAGGTGGGCTCAATCAGGGACTAGCCAGCTCCTGAGCCCTGGCGATTGGAGGTGAGAAAAACCAGGGTGGGAGTAAAGGGGTATTACCGACTGTAAAACCTGTGGCAAGTGCCTACGACAGGAGAGTGATATGTGAAGATGCCTACTAGGGCTAGGAGGGCCTCAGGTCATCATGGAGTTGCACCGCAATGCTTGTGATGATAACGCCCAGCAGTTAGATCGGGGTAGTCATGGTACCACAGCTGTGTCCCAGAGGTTGAGTTACGTGGCGAATCGCTAGGCAAAATGTCTGGAGGCAAGATTGGTGCCAGTGTAGTTTTTGTCTGTAGGTGTGGTTCGGGGTGGCGAGAGCCCGCAACTTGGACCCAAAGGTGAAATGGGGGATTTTGGGGAATTCTGCCGATAATCGATTCGTTGTGTCCACCCCTGCCCCCATCCCAGGGGCCTGAGGAGCTTCTGACTGGTGGGCAGGGGGATGAACAGCCACCTTGGGGAGGGGTGGTATGGGGCCCTTTCCATGGGGGCAAGACCCGGGTGGACGGATTCCTGCATGAGGGTACATGCCGGTGAGTTGTGGTCAGTGGCCTGGGTGGGAGGTCCCTGAGCAGAGAAGTTCACTGGGCAATGATGTGATTTCCCACTTTCATCGTGCCTGGAAAGATGACAATAACATAGGGTGGGCTTCCTCACGGCATTCACCTATGGTGGGAGCCATCCAGGAGTGGTACACACGGCATGCCCCATATGTTACAAAGACACTGAGTGGGTGGGCTGCATTCAGTCAGTTCCTGACGTTTACACCTAGAATTTGGCAGGTGGAGGGAGATGATCTGTTCCACAGGGAAGCCCAAATGATTCAGTTTGGGCGCAAATTCAAAGGCCCACTGACGGACAACTGGAAAGAAGAGAAGAACAAGCTCAGGCAGGTTTTGCCAGCAGGAGGGTGATAGTCCCAACCTGGGATTCTCACTGCCTGCTGGGGAGGCCGAGTGATGGGGCTTGCCCACGGGGAGCGTCAGGGAGATTGGCTCCCAATGTGGACCTGGCCCTACTAGAGAAATTCCACTCAGGTCGGTTGAGTCACTGCGGGCGGTACGTTCTTCTGTACTAAGAAAGAATTGCGTGACCACCGCCTGTGTGTCCAGGGAGTAATAGGGATGTACCCCCACAAAGTAAACGAGGGGGTAGCGTGGTTCCTCTTTTGTAAGATGTAAATCAAGGTGTGAGGCCCCTCTGGGGTCAGGACTGCTACTGTCGAGTACCAGTTTGGGTTCGGTAGCAGCTGTCCCCTCTATGCTCCATAGGGGTTGAGACCTCCCTATGGCTAGGGGCAGTGGGAACATACTGGAGGGGCATTAATAGGGGTTATCATCCAGGCACACTGAGAGGGGAGGGATTGTATTGCTTGTGAGAGACTGCCTCCTTCAGGAAGGAAGGGGAAACCCAAGCGTCAGGCATACCATCACAATCTGGGACTCAAACCCACAAACCATAGCTGTAGAGGCTGATGCTATATCCATTAGGCCACTGAGTCACCCAGGAGGTAATGGATAAAGATATTGTGATTACGACTAGTCACTGGGGACTAAGTCCCCACCAGTAACCATGGGGGGGGGCGGTAAGATCCGGGTTACAATAAAGCCTAAGTGGCCGAGGGGCGTGAAAGAGGGCCCGGTTGAAGGAGGCCGAAGTATTTCAGCTCCCCCC
This sequence comes from Podocnemis expansa, assembly GCA_007922195.1. Classification (NCBI taxonomy): domain Eukaryota; kingdom Metazoa; phylum Chordata; order Testudines; family Podocnemididae; genus Podocnemis; species Podocnemis expansa. The sequence continues at coordinate 22,565,301 of ML682025.1, forward strand.
CAGGGTCACAGGCATTACCCAGAATGGATGAGGTCTCCTCCGGGAAAAGGATGTTGCCTCTGAAAGGCAGGTCTAGGGCTACCTGCTGGGAGGTCAGGGATACTCTGGCCTACCATAGCCAGGCTACGTGGCACAGGGTAACAACTGAAGCCATCATGCGGGCAGCTGTGTCCACCGCATCCCGGGCTGAAAAGAGGAGGTCCTGGGTGGCTATCTTGCCTTCGTCTAAAAAGGCATCATATTCCTTCCTGACCTCAGGTAGGAGTAGATGTCTAAACTTCAGCAGTACTCCCACACGTCCAAGGTGTATCTGCTAGTCAGGGCCTGGTTATTCATGACCCGGAGTTGAAATGCTGAGGACGAGTAAACTTTATGGCCCAGTAACTCGAGCTTCCGCAACATTTGGAGGGGGTCATATGGGGTCTGCACCAACCCTAAGGCCACCTCCATCACCACCCAGGGTGGGACTGGGTGATGGGTGAGGGAAGGGAACTCCAGCTGTGGAACTCTATACTTGAGCCCCGCCGTGTCCAAAACTGGGGAGATGGAACCCAGATTCTGCCAACAGGAGGAGGCCAGGTCCCAGACACTGGGATGTAGGGGAACCATAACTGGTTCCACTGAGGAGAACACTGAGCCAAACAAGGTATCAGAGGGCGTCTCAGAGGCTGAGACACGGCACAAAAGGTCAAAATGCACCAATAAATCACCCGTGTAAGAGCACGGCACAGGGCTCAGTGCTCTGTCCAGTGGACCAGTACCAGCAGGGCCTGTGGAGCCTCTTGAGGGGACCATTCATGAGGATAGAATTGGAACAGCGATGGCACTGAGAGTCGGCGCCGAGGCCGTTTGGATCCTCTCAAAGCCCCTTCCTCAGGGCTGGAACAAGGGGAGGCCTCCCAGGACTCTCGGGCCGGTACTGGGGACAGGAGAGTAATATGATGCTGCACAGACGGCTCCACGGTACAGGAGCTTCCGGCTGGCTCTGATGTTTGGCAACCCAGTGCTGGTGAAGGGGAAGGTGAATGGTGCCGCATGCATGGCACCCAAGCCTTCAACAAGAAGGCTGGCTTTCCCCTTCGAGGCGGTGCTGGAGAAGGGGGTGTTGGCAACAAGAGGAGACCCCCCGCTGCCTCCACTGCTTCTTACTATGATGAAGTAAGAAAACCTCTTGGGCTACTGTGGTTCTTCTTTTCTGTTCCTGTTCTTTGATGATGGTATTCTGGTGATGGGACACGGGAGTGTGATAACTATAGGCACCACTGGCGGATAGAGGCTTTAGTACAACCTTACCTGGAACCCCCGTGGGTGACAGGTTGTGGCTGGTTTAGACCAGGGGCAGGGCATCTGGATGTAGAGGAGAACAAAGGGAGAAGAGGGGGGAGAAGGAAGATGGGGGTTGGAGAGGCAGGATCGTCCTTGGGGTTTACTGCTAGACCTCCTGGTTGATCTGAGAGCCAACTGTCCTAGCTGCTGTGCAAACTGGATTGCTAATAAATCCTCTGACTTCTACAGTGGCTGAGCATCACTGCTGATTGGTGCTGTTGGGACCCTCGTGGAGGATGGAACCCCCCCAAGGGAGACCAGACAGAGCAAGGGTCGGAGCCTCTGAGCCTGGATTTGGAAGATGGCTACAGGTAGTGTGGAGACCCGCGTGCTGGACGGGAGAAGGCTCCACTGTAGCAGAGTCCTGACTGGCTGTGAACAGAGGGGATCTAAGCACATGGTCTGTGGTCTCCATGACAATGAGATCGGCACCGAGGTTGACCGGTCCCAGGGGGAGCCCTGCGTTGATGGCACGGGGCTCCCTCGGTGCCATGGTACTGAGGACGGCACCGAACTGGTCCTACATCGCCCTTGGGGACGGTGCTGGTTGATGGTGGACCCCGGTACCAAACTGGTGCACGGTGCCATGGGACGTCCTGGGACCTTGGGTGAGTGCTGGGCCTGCTCGGAGGCCAGGGCACAGCGCCTCTGCTCTCTGTCCTTGATCGTCCTGGGTTTATAGGACAGGCAAATGGTGCACTCGGTGACCTTGTGGCTTTTGCTGAGGCATCAGAGGCACTTCTCATGGGGATCGTCCCGCAGGAAGGCCTTGTCACACTCGGTGCAGGGCTTAAACCCTGGCATGGCGGACAACAGTGTATCGCAGTGTTCTGGTCTGGGAAGGGAGACTTTCTTCGGGGGGCGACATCCATGAACAGGTTCTCCCAGTCGGACAGAAGGCTCATATAGGGAAAACGAACAGGAGACAGGCTACTTGCAAAGCAAGGAGCGGGCAGTTCCAGATCCAGTGCAAAGGTGGAAGAAATGAAACTGGAAAAGGGCCGGGCGGCTGCCACTTATATAGCCATGGGGTGGCACAGAGGGCAGTGGCCACCTACCCTCTTCTGACAGGCAAAGGCAAAAAGTTTGCAGCAAATCCGGCGCTCCAACACAGAGACAGCTGTTTCTGAATGTATCTGAGCAGCGCTTGAAGGAGAACTTCATTTCCTGCTAAATCTTGATAGGTGCTTACGAAGCCCCTTGGAGGCAGGAGTGTTGCTGCATAGGAGAAAGATCTGAGGCATGAACCCCAAACCCCACTGCTATCCCCAGTCTCACTCAGCTTGACAGAGACACACACACACACACACCACTATTTCCTCCACCTTGCCAGGCTTCAGGACACATGTGCACACCACCTTTTACGCAAGCCCAAGCCTGCCCCCTCCCAGCTTCTCCACCACATGAAGGCAAGGCTGAAAGGGCTGCCACTTCGAAGCATCTCAGGAAGTGGGATCTTCTCCCACGAAAGCTCATGCAAAAAATAAATCTGTTAGTCTTAAAGTGCCACACAACTGCTTGTTGTTTTTTACTGCCACCCAAAGCCCGTGCCAGGCTCCTGATTCCAGTTCTTCCCCAAAACCCCTTAGATTGGGCATCAGACACCTGCTCACTAAATCTCCCCAGGAATGGATGCCACAGCTACCCCTAAACATTGCTGTCCCCATTTCATTTCCAAGTTACTTAGATACACAGCAAAGACCCTGTGATATACCTCCCCAGCTTACACCCCCATACATCTTACCCTTGTACCCCCTGTTAAATCCCAGTCATCCAGACTTTCTATGTGCACTCCTGCCAGTGTGGACCACCTCATCAGCCCCCATAGATACCCTGAAACATCCCCCCATAACAGAGCCCATTTGAATCAGGTTCAGCCTCCAACCCCAGCCCCCCCAACCACTTCTATTTCCCTCTCAACCTAGATGAAGCCCCTCGTACCCAGTTCCCACAGTCCCCACTCCTCATTTACTCCCTGCCCCACTGACCCTTATGTATGACATAGGGAGGCATGTTTCAAAGGGGCAGCTGTGTTAGTCTAGTTCAGTAAAACAAACAAGGAGTCCTGTGGCACTTAAGGACTAACAAACTTATTTATTGCATGAGCTTTCATGAGAGAAAATCCCACTTTCTCAGACGCTTTGAAGATGGGCTAACTTACAGAATGGGAAGAAATAAAGACAGCAGAATGTAAGTCATGGGGTCAGGTCACACCGTGACAGCAAATCAAAACATTTGTAAAGATTCAAACACTGGAGAACAGCATATAGAGGAAGATGGGATCAAATCACCTGTTGTAACGAGAGAAAAATCCAATGTCCCCATTAAGACCTGAAGCAATGAAACAGAATTTGCAGATAAATTTGATCTCAGTAGCTTGTCTTTGAAGCCTTGATTTTGTGTTCATCTGTCTGAACAACACAATTAGCAAATCACTAATGGAGTGATTAGAACAATTGAAATGCTGACCTACTAGTTTTAGAGTGTTGTGAACTCTGATGGCAGATTTGTGCCTATTTATTCTTTTGCACAGAGACTGTCCTTTTTGTCCAATATACAAGGCAGAAGGGCATTTGATGGCATAAATCACATTGGTGGATGAGCAGGTGAATGAGCCTTTTATGGAGTAGCTGGTTTTATTAGGGTTCAAAGGCTTCAAAGAGAAGCTGCTGATATAGAATTTATTTGAAAATTCAGTGGCATTGCTTCATGACTTAATAGGGACATTGGATTTTTCTCTAATTACAACAGGTGATTTGACCTGATCTTCCTCTATGCTGTTCCCCAGTGTTTGAATCTTTACAACTGCTTTGATCTGCTGTTACAGTGTGACCTGTTTCCATGACTTGCACTTCCCTGCATTTATTTCCACCCATTCTGTAAGTTCTCCCATCTTCTTAGAGTAGCATATATTTTAGCCCTACATGTACCTCAACCTCCAAGTTTCCTCTCACAGCTCTATTTGCTAATAACCAACACTTCCCTCCCATCAGGGTCCTCCCCTCATCTTCACCCAGAGACCCCAAATTAAACCCTATCATTACTCCCCCATTTGCCTTTTACCCTGCTCCCTTCCTTCAGCTACACTATCCTCTGGGAAGGCCACTCCTACATCGCTGACCTCCAGCTGTCTATCCCTCCCCCAAGTATCCCCATTCCTTGGTCAGCCCAACATTTCCGCATTTGGAAACAGGGACCCAAAGTTGCCAACCTTGTGTTTTAGTTTTTACTGATATGAAGAGATAGAATAGAACAGAATCATGGGGTTGGAAGGGACCTCATGAGATCATCTAGTCCAACCCCTGGGGTTTGAACCCAGGACTTTCTGCATCTCAAGCAGATGTGCTAGCTACTACATTATTTTTTTAAAATGATATAATAAACTTTTTATTGACACATCACTAAAAACAACATAAACAATACAATAACATCATTATATCTTAATATCACTCTTTGGGATGTACAGTGGGGAGAACTGGGGAAGACTGGGGAGTGGTAGGAACTCCACCACAGGCAGAATTGGGGCCCAGGGACAGTGGTACTTTGACTGCACCCCAGGGAGCACAGAAGGACCCACTGAACAGAGCCGCTGCTAGTGCTTACTGCTCAGACACTGCTCCCTCCTGAAAATGGTAAAAGCCTCCCTCCCCCCATGGAAATTCAGACAGGTTAGGTAGGAAAAGGTTAAAGTTTATTCAAACACAGACTTGCAGATAGCAATGACTTGCAAAATAGGTAATACTTACCACTTTACCTTTTTTGCAAGTCATTTTAAGTGCCCAGCAAGCAGGACTGGTGTAGTGAGAAAAACACACCAGTCCTACCATAGAGGGGACCTAGGCAATCACCTAGGGCACCAAATAGTGGGGTAGTGTTCTTCGAGCGCTGCTCGGATACATTCAATAATAGATGTATCCATGCCACAGCACGCGATTGGTCAGAAACTTTTGCTCTAGCCTGTCAGAAGAGGGCTAGTGGCCACTGCCCCTTGCACCACCCCGTGGCTATATATGTGGCTGCCTCCCAGCCCCTCCTCAGTTCCATTTTATCCACCTCAGCATCGGTTGTGGAACAGCTTGCTCCTTGTTCTAGCAAGCAGCCTGTCTTTTTGTGTTTTATGAGCTTCCTGCTTCAGTGGGAGCACTTGTTCGTGGACGTGGTTCCACCCTCCCTCGAGCGCTCAGCTTCCAAACACTGTGCTCCATCGTCATCCGCCATGCCAGGGTTCAAACCCTGCGCTGAGTGCGGAAAGGCCTTCCTGAGGGACAACCCCACGAGAAGTTCCTTTGGTGCCTGGGCAAGAGCCAATTGGTCACCGCTTGCTCCATCTGCCTGTCCTTCAAGTTGAGGACAGTCAAGAACAGGGAGCAAAAGTGCTGCATGGTGGCCACCATGTGCCAGTTCAGCACCAGAGCCCTCTTGGCACCGTTCCCCCAGGGGGCAGAAAACCAGCTCGGTACCAACATCAGTACCGTGGCACCGGTACCACTCCGGTTCCCCTGCATGAGTTCCCCCTCAGGATTGAGGGGAGTTTGTACCGCTCCCCATGACCCCGGAGGCATTCAAGGCAGCTAAGGCACTCCTATGTCTGACCCCACCATCACCAGCACCCATCCGGCGGAGCAAGCCAGCCTTTCATTTCGAAGGTCTGGGTGCACCAAAAGCGGCACTGATCGCCATCTCTAATGTCGGTACGGAGTTCCCCATCACCAGAACCCCTTACCCTCCACAGTCTCAGTACCGCAGAGCTGTCTCCTTGGCACCATGACATCCTGCCATCCCCAGCGCCATCCTCGAGGTCGAGAGGGGCTTCCCCACCTTCCAGCCTGGGAGAAGAGGCCTGAAGGGTCACTAAATGGCCCCATTGCCGGCCCATGGCACCACCCTGTTTCAATACCTGCCCCACGAATGGTCTCCTCAGGAGACTGTGGTGCCGAGCCTGGCACTGATGCCATCGGCGCCGATTCAGCTGGCACTGGCTAGATCTCCAAACCCAATGCCGTGCTCATACACGGAAGATCTCTCGGTGCATTTTGACCTCCTGCGCCAAGTCTCTGCCCATATGGGTATGGAGGACCAGTCCTGTGAGGGGCCCCCAACACACTGTTCAGGCCCGTGTTCACATCAGCAGAGCTATAATGGTTCCCTTGCATCCCAGCATGTGGGATTTAGCCTCCTCCCACTGGCAGAAACTCAGCTCCATCTCCCTGGTCTCAGACACAGTGGGTTTAAAATATAGAGTCCCAGGGTCGGAGTTTCTCTCGCTCTCACACCACCCGGCTCCATCTCCAAGGGTGGTAGAAGCCGCTTTAGGACCGGATCAAGTTCCCAGAGACCCTCTCCCAACATCGAGGGATGCCAGGGAGCTGGAATTGCTCGGTCAGAAGATATACTCTTCCTCCGCCTTCCAACTACATGTCGCTAACAACTAGGCCCTAGTAGGCAGGTACGTGCTGAATGTATGGGAGTCAGACACCTACTCCCACCAGAGGCGAGGGAAGAATATGATGCCTTCCTCGAGGAGGGCAGGGTAGCCTCACAGGATCTCCTCTCAGCTTGGGATGCCGTAGACACAGCGTCCCACACAATGGCCTTGGCACTGACCTCGTGCAGCCTGGCTGTGGGAGGCGACGGTGCCCCAGGCCTCCCAACAGGTCACCCTCGACCTGCCCTTCAGCAAGGATTCACTCTTCCTGCTGGAGACAGACACCATTCTGGGCATGGCCCACGATCCCCGGAGAGAGATAAAATACTTGGGTGCTCCCCTCAGGCACACTCCCATGCCCCCGGACCCTGAGATCTTAACACTGAGCCTAAACTCAGATAGAAGAACAGGCAGAGAACAATGAGAACTTAAGGCCAGTTGCCTGAATCCAGAGCTCTTGTAGCACCATGGACAGTTAGGGGCTAATTTATGTGGGGCTAACCGAATTTTCTTCCCCTCCCAGTCCCCTCCAACCACTGACTACCACCTGGCCTGAAGCAGAGTTCGTTCTCTCCACCTAGTGAGTGCTCTACCACACTCAAGCGGACTCCAAATCCCCGGCTTCAGCAGCCTATTCATAGCAGATCTGTTCAGCGGGGCATTTTCTCTAGAAGCCCTGGCCTAGGGCCTTCGACCCTGGATGCCTCTAACGAGTCACTGACCAACCCTGCTCCCAGACGGGGCCACAGTTTATCCCTGGCCCTTTTTTCCTTTCACTCCCGTAAGAGGCCTAAAGCCCAGTTATGCCACCTCATGCAGCGCTCCCTCACCCCTCCTGGGACGTTTAGGCCAGAACCAGACACATCCTACTGCTATCGGACACGACGCCTTCCCTCAGACATCCCGAGGTACACTGGTGCTCTTCCTCACGTACCCTCACTGTACCAGGGCGCTATACATGCATATACACTCCTCCAGAGTAAGTCCTTAACCCGGGCCTTGCATGTTCTCCAAGCCGTGCCAGTTCACATAAGGGACTGCGCCTTTGTGCCCCACCTGCCTGCTCTCTGCTGTTTCTCCCCTCTTAGTCGCCAAACATTGAATAGCAGACACCGGAATGACTCCCTTAATGGAGTTATGGTATACTACTCTGACTCACTTGCACCTTACCCCACTAGTCTCTGAGGACAGCTCTGGTCCTCCCCCACCAGATGCCGGCTGCACACACCGGAGTTGGTTGCCTGGACACAAGCATTGGGTTAGCAGTTTGTGCCCTTCATTTAATAAATCGACCCTCCTATCAGTTGGCACTTCAGAAGGTTTCATTCCTATAGAGCCGCCCCACCCTCTCTCCACCTTCCAAGGGGAAAAGCCATGCCCATGTTCAAAGGGGAGGCTCCCCGTTGCCTGAGTCCTAGCCTTAACCTGCAGGACATCGCAGGATACGGTCGCCCAGTACTTGGGACCTTGGTCTTCATGACCTGAATCTCACCCCCACTTTTGGGGGTTTAGTTGCATGTTAATGGGCTGGTGGGGATACAAACGCTGCGGTAGCACTCGAGGCCCCACTCCGCTGATGGAGCACCCAAAGGCGTTCATGCCTGCACCCTCTATAGAGGACCCAACCTTGTCTGATTCGAAAGCTAGGCAGGGTTGGGCCTAGTCAGTTCTCAGATAGAGACTTCTGGGGATTACCAGGTGCGCTAGGCTGAGGAAACTTTGAGACGCTACCCTGCCTATCCCTTAGTTGCTTGGCTTTCCATATCACTGACTGCGGGCTTCCCAGTTGTGGACTGGGGATGGATGGGGCAGACTTGTTACAAGTATGAGTAGTTTTCCCCGGAGCATCCTTCCTATCAAGGGCCCACGCTTAAATTCGTCCAGGAGGCCTTATAGGGTTCCTATAGGAGCCCCATCAAGCAACATTCCTTTCACTTCGCTCCAAGACCATTCCTAGTCCTAGCAGCCGTCCCTTGACTTACTAGGCTCGCGTCTTGAGGGAGGGTGAAACCCCCCCACCTCCGATGGAGCCTGCAATTGGGCCAGTTCAAAAGCCTAGACAGGGACCTCGAATCTCAGGAAATCCCTGACCCTGACAGAGACCACTCTTCCAACAATAATTAATATCTTGTAGCAATCGAATCAGAATGGAGGGCCATGTGGGTATCCTAAAAGGAAACCTAGATTGGCCCCCTGCAGGGTGACGTCTCCTTACACCCCTGCTAGAGGACATTCCTTCTCTTCCTACACTGGACCACGAGATCTCCCTTGTGGCCCTAACTCAGCACAATCCCCACACGTGCATTTTCCACATCCCACCCCTTCTCACAGTCCAGCCTACCAGTTGTAGCCCTCATGTACTGCAGGGCCACTCATGCTGAAGGAGTGGCTGTGCTCATAAACTTGGGCCCTGGTACCCAGTTCCTCAAGGGACATAGGTTTAGCTGGGGCCCCATCCCACACTGACAGCAGGCCCTGCAGTAACCCACATCTTGTGTCCTGCTGGGTGGCCAAATGTTAGCCAGTGAGTTATCATATATATTATAACTCAGTGTAGTATAATATACTAACATGACTTAATATAATAATGACGACAATCATATCGATAATAATAGGATAGGTAGTGCTACCACTACCTACTTCCAGTGCATTGTAGCAGCTGTTAACAGCTCATCTCACTAAACAAGGGAAGGTCAGAGTGCCTTCAGGCAACATCACACTAGCTTTGGTTCTAGCCTATAGAGCCAATCTACTCGGTACTTATGGCTAGTGTCGCTTAACCATAGCATCGGTTTAGCATCTGTTTCTCCTTTTTATACAGGTCGAGAGAACTGCTCGCTCTTTGTGTTGTCAGAGGGTGTAGCTCCTTGCCTCCCTGCACTATTCCCCATCAGGCTGGGAAGGGGATAGTCTCCTAGGCCTTCCCTCTTCCCTCTCCTTACAGTGTCACCCTTACTGCAGGACACCGAGTGGTCGGAGTCACATTTCAACTCTGGGACAAGATCCCACTTGTGCTTTCCCTACTAAATCAGTGAAAGGGATGGCAGTACCCTATGCTCGCCACTGGTGGCCTACCAGCGTCACAGCCCCTCTACCCCTTCACAGGTTTGCATCAACCAGTGATGGTGCCAGAATACCTACCTCCCTGGCCCCAACACCTCCCTGTCTATACTCTCATAGGAGCTCTTCCTGGCAACACAGTCCTGCGTCAGATTGTAATGCATGTCACCTTTCATCCCCTGATGGGGTGTTTCTAAGTTGCCTTGTCCTCGCACATTGACTGGTACACAGACAAGTTGGACTTTTGTTCTCCCCTGGGTTAGTTCTGGCTGTCTCAGGCTGGTCTGGGCTGGCCTTCAGTCCTTAGATCATTTTAGGCCTCCCAAGAACCCTCTTGCCAGACAAGCTTCCCATGGTGGAGACATGCTGTGCTGAGGGTGGAAAAGCCAACTCCTCCTGCCATCCATCGGCACGGCTAGCTGTTACCTATTACTGAATGTATCTGAGCAGCACTCGAAGAAGAATGGTGGGTTACTTACCACTAACCATCCTTCTTCGAGATGGGCTGCTCGGATTCATTCAGGTCCCTCTCGCTGTCCCCACAACTGGAGTTGGCAGCTTTTAGGAACTGAGGAGGGGCCAGGCGGTGGCCAGATATATAGCCATGGGGTGGTGCAAGGGGCAGTGGCCGCCAGCCCTCTTCTGACAAGCTAGAGCAAAAGTTTCTGACTGATCACATGCTGCAGCACGGATACACCTATTACTAATTGAATCCACGCAGCCCATCTTGAAGAAGGACAGTTACTGGTAAGTAAGCCACCATTTCCCATCCAGTATGCCATGGCACACAGGTGTGCTATCGGGTCTGAGCAGGTGTGGCCCAAAATTTTTTGAAAAACTACTCAAAGAGCTCTGGATTGGCTCATTGGCTCATGAATATTCATGAGTTCATTTGGCAACTATATGGTGGTGTGCCTCAGATTAACTAAAGGTACCAAAGTGTGCCACAGCAGAGAAAATGTTGGGAGCCACTCCAGTAGGGGATGCTGTCAAGGAGAACCAAGAAAAAGCCTCTTGGATCCCCTCTGTTCATAGCCAGTCAGGACTCTGCTACGGTGGAGCCTTCTCCCATCCAGCAACCAGGTCTCCATGCTACCTGTAGCCAGCTCTAAAATTCAGGCTTCGAGGGTCCAACCCTTGCCCTGTCTGGTCTCCCGTGGGGGGGGGATCCTGCCTCCACGAGAGTCCCAGCAGTCCCAATCAGCAGTGATGCTCCACCAGTGTAGACGTCAGAGGGTTTATTAGCAATCCAGTTTGCATGGCAGCTAGGACAGTTGGCTTTCAGATCAACCAGGAGGTCTAGCAGTATACCCCCAGGAAGAGCCCTGGAGATCCTGCCTCTCAGACCTCCATCTTCCTTCTCCCCTCTCTCAGCCCTTTGTTCTCCTCCCCATCCAGCCACCCTGCCCATGGTCTAAACTGGCCACAACCTGTCACCCACACGGGGTCCAGGTAAGGTAGGACTAAAGCCTCTTCCCCTCTAGTGGGACCAATAGTTATCACACCCCCGTGTCCCATCACCAGAATACCCCAGAAAAAGAAGAACATTTGGGCATCGCCCCTGGCATCCCACAGTAGCCCAAGAGGTTTTCTTACTTAATCACAGACACCAAGCAGCAGTCACCCCTGGCCCTGCATTTCCGTGGGCCCTGTGCTGTCTTGCCATGATCAGGCAGTGCGGGGCCTGCATCGCTGCCCCCTATGGCCAAGTTGTTCCCCATCCCCTCCCCACTGAAGAACAGCCAGTCCAGTGGCAGAGTGGGCCAGTCCAGAGGCCGGCCTCCACTCTCTCACCTCTCCCTGCGGGCAGGGAGGGCCAGCTCAGAGGTGGGGCAGGACAGCAGAGCCAGCCTCTGGGCCAGACCAGCCCCCCCAGCATGGGGAGGGGGCAGCTGGGGGACCCTCGCAGCCCAATTGCCCTGGGCTCTGCACCCCCCAGGCCCTGAAGATAAGTGGGGGGCGGGCTGGGGGGGAGGGGGCCCACCATCTGGCCCATGGAGCCCGGGCCATGACTTGGGGGGGGGGGGGTGCCAAAAATCACAGGCACCTAGAAGACCAGAAAACATTGGGTTGGCCCCACCACCCAGTCAGGGGATTTAAAAACACCCCACTCCTAGGCTAGCTCCCAGCATGTGCCAGCGCGCAACTAACAAAGAAAGCACTGAATTTCTCTACTTTTAACTCAGGGGTTGGGGCAAAACATTCAGGGCACGTGCCCTGTTGGCCCAACGGCAGTGATACTCTTCTTGGAGACATGACAGTTTGGAGTGTGAGGGGGTTCCCAGCTTCCTCTGGCTATGACTGTTTTGCTGTGGTCACTTGTGCTCCATAGCATGACCACACAGACTTAGCTACAGTCAACAAAGGATTCTAGACTAGAGAGGATGCCAGCTTTCGCATAAGTAGTTTACTCACCAGCAAATGCACTTTCCTGTCAGTCAAAACTATTGATGAATTCAAGTTAAATCAGGTGAATCATTTCAGCAGGGAAAAATAAACCAAAGCAAGTGACTCTTGAAAAAGTTTAAACATTTCATGTGGTCATTTTCAAAATGTTGTGGTTAGCACAACTGTGCCAAATCGCTAATGTGAACAGGGCAATCAACTGTAGTCTGCTGTCTGCACTGGAGCTTAGCTCTGCTTGAAACTGGGGTAAACTCTACCAGTGCAAATCACAGGCAAAGGCAGGAACCAGAGTGTGAGTCCAGAGGCTTCGGGGAGTCAAGAATGAATAGCAAAAGGGATTGGATTCACCAGCCACATCTTTCAAGGTGGCCTCTGCTTTTGGTTGTTGAAATTTTGGGCACAATGCACTGGACACAGCAAAGCATGAATGGCCTGGATCTGGACAGGGAAGCTAGTGGGATGGGCCCTGCAGATAAGCTGGGTGCTAGGAAAGGAGGAGAAAATGCCACAGCAGCCAGGCTGAGTAGGTGGGAGAGCTTCTGCTTGGCGTGACAGGCTTGTTTGTTTCTCATCTGTATTATATTTACCATCCAGCAAGTCCCTGGATCAGTGCTTCCCATATCAGGGCTTGAGCCAGCCAATGTCATCAGGAGCTGGGGTGAGGGGTTGACCAATGTGTGAGTCAGGCGCTCAGCATCACTGAATGCATTGGAGGCAAAGGGCCTTGGCCACTGCACCTAGTGTAGGATGAGCAGAGCAAGTGCAAGGGTGGCTCTGGGCAGGCAGGGTGTCCAGTACCACTCACGGCCCCAACTGTCCCTGATGGAGCAAAACGTCCATTGCCTGAGTCAGCAGAGTGCAGCTTGGGAGCAGACACCTGGTCTGGGGCTCCCACCAACATAGGAGCACCATGGGCAAAAGCTAGTGGTAAGATCTGACAAAAAGAAACAGCAGGGAGGCTCTCCATACACCCTCTGGTTTGGGGAGGATGATCCCTTTGATAAACCCCATCTGAGTGGCAGAACTGTTGCTTTTAACCCTTCTCCAGCAACACTGGGTTCAGTTGTCCCTTTGTGGCTCAGCAGCCAAATCCATTACCACAGCAATCAGGAGAACGAAGGGAGTGTCCCCACACATGCATGCGCCCCCACAGCCGCACAATGAGAGTGGGGAGGAGGAGGATGTAGTTGCACAGATTTATTGGCCTTTCACAGTTGATTAATTCCAGTGTGCAAACCTTTGGCGAGAGCAATGGAGCTTTTCTCACTTTATTTCCACTGGGTTTTTTTCAGAGTTAGCCCGGGCTGATTGGTGTCGGGGAGGAATTGCCTGACCCCCTTCCTTGTCCAAGACCCAAGGCCTGTCCTGCTGTCCCTCCAAGCTGCCCCAAATCTTTCCTGAAGAATGGCTATAGCAGTGCCTGTGTTGGTCTTGCCCCTGCACATGCCCAGCTGGTACCTTCAGAAGCCATGTGCAGGCATGAACAGGGTGTGGTGGTGGGAATGGCAGCTAACCACATGCCCCCACACACACTGTGAACCTGCTGATGTGTGGCTGTCCTGGCCTGGCTTCCTGAAGCACATGTCCCATGATGCTCAGCATTCTTTCTGGGGGCAGAGAAACTTGGGGAATTCCCAAAGATGAGGTATGGGACATGGGACCTTTTGGCTAGAGGTCTTCAATTCACCCCGAACAGAGCTATAGACCTCAGGCAAGGTGTTGCAGGCAACAGAGGCAAGGAGAAAGAGAACTGAATATCTGGGTGTGCCTGCCATGTTTAAAGCCTAGAGAATGCACTCTTGGAAAATCAGCAAGAAATATGTGGGAGAATTTTGGGCTTGAAGAGAAGTTAGAGGGTTTATGATGGAGCCTAAAGAGGAGACATAATTCTGAAGCACAAGCAGGGAGATGTTGATGGGAGTTTGGATGGGGTTTGTCACTGACTTACCAATTTCTTGGTTTGGGGAGAGGATACATATCTTTAAGTCCCTGCTCCAGGAGTCAGGGGATTGTGAGAATTTGTGCTTTCAGTCAGTATATGTCTTGCTCTTGAGGCTGGGGAACAAAGATGAAAAATGTGACTTCTCTGAAGGCTGCAGAGCTAAAAGATAAATAAAAGAGCCACAATTATATTTAAAAATAATAATGTCAACCCATCTTTTGATGTTTAGGCCAATGGTTTATGTGGAGCTGACAAGGAATGCCTCTCATGCAGGTGTGGGTATGTCTCCTGGACCTAGAATTGCCCCAGTGTAGACATTCCATAGGCTCCTTGGGCAGGGGCTTTTGTTCTGTTTGTACAGCACCTAGCACAGTAGGGCTCTGGTCTGTGACTGGAGCTCCTATAGCAATATATGACTAATGGTGACCCAATCTAGGATGATTGATCTAGTGCAGGGGGGGGGTGGCAGTTGGGTGGCAGGGAAAGCATGGAATGCATTGGGCAGCAAGACTGACAGCACTGTTTTGTCATTTGTTCAGGGGAAAATCCTGGGGCTGATGTGGGCTTTACACCCCCAATAGCGAGGATTTGACAAGAACTGAGGTGACTCCTGAATGACAGTTCCCTCTGATTCATTTAGTGGGTGTGTGAGACGAGGGAGTCATCCATCACTCTTTGGGGCAGGTGGGCCACCCTTCTCTCAACGCCCCCACTGGCCTCTCTCTGTGCCTGTGCCTCAGGAGTTAGTCACTCTGGTTTGACTTCTGTTTGCAAAGCCTCCCATGGACACTTGCAAAAGGTTAGTGATTCCCAATGGATTGAAAAACAAACAAGGAGTCTGGTGGCACTTAAAAGACTAACAAATTTGTTAATCTTCAAAGTGCCACCAGCTTCCTTGTTCATTTTGCTGAACTAGACTAACACAACTACCCCTCTGGAACTAATAGATTGAAGCAGCTTTGAAATGAACCTGCTTTTAATTGAAATCAGAGTGATCACATAGCCTTTGGCACCAGTTTAGCCTGACTGGTTTAAAGTTAAACCGGTGTGACTTTGGATGCCATGGAGCTGTGCTGTTTCATGGTCATCCATAAGCAGAGATACCCTGCTTTTCCAAGAAAAAAGAAAACAAACAAGGAGGCCTATGGCACTTTTAGGTTGTGTCCACACACAGGGGCTATGTACACACATAGATGGTTATTTTGAAATAGGCTATTTCAAAATAACTTATTTCAAAATAAAAACATTATTTCAAAATAACTTAAATCGGAATAACAAAATATGAAATTGAATTAAGGGAAAACCTCAAGTGAAATAGCATGTCCAGACAGAGGACTCGCTATTTCGCTTTAGGAGAGCAACCCCAGGCACGCATGGGCCTGTGACCCTGGTGTCACATGTCCCTCACGCACCCACGCCCATGGGAGGGCCTCTGCACCCCCCAGCCCTGTGCCCTGCCTGTCCCTGGGCTGTGTCCCCTCTATCCCTATAACCTGGGCAGGCTCAGCCCTGCCTGAATGCATAGGAGAGCAACACTCACCAACAGGGGCTTCGGATGTCCGCCTGGATGTCCCTCCCTCGGCCTTGGACGCCAGGGGGGTTGGCATGTTGCTTGGCCCCTCCTCCTCCTCAGCAGTGCCATTCCCCTCCTCTGGCACAGGGAAGAGCTCCGGAGGCCCTGCTGCAGCCTCTGGTGGTGGCAGTGGTGTGATGGGACACTGGCTGGCGTCACTGATGTTGAGGGACGCCTCGGACTCGCCATCCCCTCGCTCCAGGGCTAAGACTGTGCTGGGGCGCTGCTCGGAGTTGATGGCCAGAGCTGGGAGGCCACCGGGCTCTGCTCGCAGGAACTCACTGAGCTCCTGATAGAACAGGCAGGTGGTACTGCTACCTGTCCCTTGGAGCTGCTGTGCCTCCATCGTGCGAGCATGGTCCTGATGCAGGGTCTTGATTTTTGAGCACACCTGCTCTGTACTGCGCTCATGGCCCTGCACAGATAGCTCTACAGCTATGTCCGCATACACATCCCTGGCACGGAAACCAGGCAAGGATGTCCTGCCTCCTCCATATGTTGAGGAGACACAGGATCTCCTCATTACTCCAAACAGAAGCATGGCATCTCCCCTGTATGGCAGCAGACCCACATGCTGCCATGTTTGGTGAAGCCCTTTAGCACACTGCTTGGCACGGGCGGGGGAACAGCACTTCTTCCTTCCTGGTGCTGTGCACTCTGGGAGGAAGGTCAAATTGCGTTATTTCAAAATAACGGTTATTTTGAAATAACACATCTGAATGGCGTTACTTCAAAATAACCATTTTGAAACAACGGTTTAAAACCTGTGAGTGGACATACTTTTAAAGACTAACAAATTTATTTATCACATGGGCTTTCGTGGGAGAAAATCCCACTTCACCAGATGCTTTGAAGATGGGGGAAACTTACTGAATGGGAGGAAATAAATGCAGGGAAGTATGACCTGTTCCCATGACTTACACTTCCCTGCGTTTATTTCCACTCTGTAAGTTCCCCCATCTTCAAAGCATCTGATGAAATGGGATTTTTCCCATGAAAGCTCATGCAATAAATAAATTTGTTAGTCTTAAAGTGCCACAGGACTCTTTGTTTTACTGAACTAGACTAATAGCGTTGGCCCTTTGGAACTTGCTTTACCAGGAACTGTGCACTGGGTGTCAGCCTTGCCTTGCTGTTGATCCATTGATGCTGATCTCACAGCCCTGTTGTCAGCTCTTCTCTCCTTCACAGGCCTTGTGCCCACCTACGGACCCCCTCTTGCCCAGGTCAGGGCTCAGCAAACCGTCCAGCCTTTCCGAGGAGGGCAAGAAGCTTTTTGAAACAGAACCCCGTCCCAAACTTCCAGCATAGGTTGTGGTTTCTGCATACACTCCTCCCTCTCTAGCAGAGATTGGCAGCCTTCCAGGCCAAAATATTTTGCGGTTTCTTTTTGTGTCATTTAGTAGCTGCTCTTCAAATTCCTTTCTTCCCCAGCCTAGCTGTGTTTTTACATTTGCTGTGCCAGAGTTCCTTTCTACTGTCCGCAGTAAGATTTGACTTCCAATTTTTAACAGATGCCTTTTTGTCTCTAACTCTGTCTTTTTGGCCAACTCTTTTGTCTTTTGTCTTTTACTCTGTTGTTCAACTGAGGTGGCATTTGGAGATGGGGGGTCCTCTTACTGTTGGCTTTGTTCTTGTTTTGTTTTTCATCATGGGTGTTAAGTTTAAAGTAAGCCTCTGTTATGGTGCTTTCAGAAAGTTTCCATGCGGCTTACAGGAATTTCATTTTGGGGAATGTTCTTTTTCATTTCCTTTTCACCTATTTCCTCACTTGTTGGGTTGTTTGCCTTTTTGAAGTTCAGTGTGACTGTGGTGGCTTTCTTTGGCATTTTCTCCCCTGTGGGGGTGTTAAATGTAGTGACATCATGGGTGTTGCTGATGATATTACAAACAGCATTGAAGTATTTTTTCGCCTCTGTTGGGAGTCACACCAAACCCATAATCCATCTGTCTTACCTAAAACACCGTGAGAATCAATTATATAGTCCATTGGGGTCTGCTAATTCACTGGGCTACAGCCTACTCACCCATACGTGCTGCTGTGTCTTCTGGGAGGCCCTGGCACATCTCTGCCTCCAGCACATCATGAAGCAGCCCTCTCTTGCCTTTCCAGAGCCTGCTTCAGACATCCCCTCTCCAGGCCTCTGGACTGAGTCTGCGATAAGGAAGCTAGACTCAAAAGGCAGGTTCCTAGCATACAGGCAATGTTCACTGAGTTGTTTGCCCTCTGCTGTGAGTACTGGGCACTGTCTGGTGTTCTCTGTGCTGTGCCCCCCTCTGCTGTCCTGTAGTGCCTGCTCCCAGTCTTGCACGGCCCCTCTGTCTGCAGAGCTTCCATGACTTCTCTCTGTTGTGAGGCCCATTCCCACAGGTTGAACCAGCACCTCCCACCTGACCACTGAGCCATGCATTCTGAGTGAGCTCGATGCTGGAGGCTGAGGTGCCCCAGGGTTCATTCCAGCGCTGCTCCCTGGCTCATGGCACCTTGGGCACTGATTTTGCGGTGCCTCCAACCTCCAGAGGCAGCTTTAATGGTAGGCAAAGCAGGCAACTGTCTAGGGCCCTAAGCAATAAGGGTCCCTGTCCTCAACTCAGTGGACAGAAATGAAAATATAGAAAATTATATAAGGGGAAGGGGTCGCCGCAGCTGCGGCCAGCCGGGGACCAGGCCCCGGATCACTGGCCCAATTGGGCCGGAGATCCAGGGCACTGGCGTTGGGACCCGGGGCACGTGACCCGGGGTGCCCAATGCCAGCGACGCCCCTGCTGCCAACCTGCTGCTGGCGAGGGTCACATCCTTTTTGTCACTGAGTTAATAAAAAGAACTGATACAGGAGCTTATATTCCTTTTCTAGGATTCATTGCAGGGGTACAGCTGTGTGTTTGTGCCTTACAGTTTGGCATGTGGCTTTCTTAGCTAGCAGTAACTTTTGCTGATAATACTGAGCTTTGCTTAACACTCACACTTATTTTCTCTTTCACTCAGGGAAAGGAACAACAGCAGGGATTGGGTCAAGATATTAGCAAGAGTTGGGGGGGCACAGCTGCCCAACACTAGAAAACTTCTTTTCACTTATTTTTGATTTATTATGATTATTTATATAAAACTTTTAGTGCACATAGGCCCAAGCCTATATGAAACTATTGTAAGATTTGGTGGCAAAAATATGTTCATTATAGATATATGCTGCTAATATTTATTATGTATTTACACTTTTTAAATTTCGTATTTTGGTCATTTTTGAGCCATCATTAATTTTATAACCCTTTATTTGTTAAATAATGCACTTACGTTTTTTAATGAACTATTAAATGTTCATTTTAAGTTTGTAGTTCAGCATTATGTGAAAGATGATCATGTCACAATTCATAATCTGAAAATTTCTTTCATGATACAAGGCCCATTAAAAATATCATCCCTATGAATAATTTAGAGTCCATTCTGGACCTTTGTACAATGGAAACCAGTTCATGCCAGGGGATGCTGCATCCCCAGTGCCCTTACTTCCAGCAACTATGACTTATTTTTTAAAAAAACAAAGTTATAAAACCATAAACTAAAAAAGCGAATCCAAAACCTTCTTCTTTGAGCACTGCTCACATCCAGTCTGATTCAGGTGTCTACGTGCTGCAGCACACGGATGCCCAGAAGCTTTTTGCCCTAGCCTGTCCGCTTAGGTTCAGAGGCCAATCCCCATCTGTTCTGCACACCTGCGTGACATATAGGCAGCCCTGCCCCTGCCCCCACTTTAGTTCCTTCTTTCCACCAGTTAGCGATGGTCCTAGAACTGCCTACTTTTGCACTTCGGCAAGTGCCTGTCCTTTTTCTGATAAAATTCGTTGATGCTAAATTGGGAAAACTTATTTGTATTGATATTTCCACTGGACTCCAGACGTGCCAACAAAGCCACATTGCAGTCGCGCTCCAGAGATTCCACGTGCACCAGCACCAAACCAGCCATGCTGGGTTTCAAGCCCTGCACGGGCTGCAGCAAGGCCTTCCCACTCAGCAACCATCACAAGAAGTGACTGAAGTGCCTCAGAGAGACTCATAGGGCCGACAAATCTCAAATTTGCCAGTCCTTCAAGCCGAGGATGAAAAAAGAACAGGAACACCACCTTCGTTCCATGGCTTTGGAAGAATGTTGTGGCCCAGCCCTTTCCCGGTAACATCATCCTTGGCACAGGAAGACACAGTACCGTGCACCCACTCAGCACCAGCCCATCCATGGTACTTGGTCCCCATCTGGGAAGCGTAAAAAGCCCCACTCGGGCTCAGAATTCACCTCAGGGGCACAGCTCAAAGAAAAGCCATGCTATCAGCACAGCTCTGGATCACCAGCACCAACTTCATCGATGGCACAGAGACTGGAGACATTGCTGATACCCTTGACGCCAGAGGCATTCAAGGCTGTGAAGGCCCTCCTGCAGCTGCCAATCCCCATCCTGCAAAGGCCTGTGATGTCCAGGGGCAAACCGGCACTGCTTTCCAAGGTCTGGTCAGGTTCCAAACATGAGCCAATACCCTCAGCCCAGGAGGAACCGGTCCAGCACCAGGTCCAGCGGGGCAGTGCACCACACTAAGCCCCCACCCCTGGCTCTCTCGCACAACACCTCGTGGTCAGCCGGCATAGCCCCTCATGACTGTGAATGCAATGTTCCCCATCACTCCATTTGGGGGACTCTCTGTGAGCAGCTCCTCCAAAGAAGGTATCCACTCTCCCCCATTAGAGTCTGAGCCAGGGGATAGCATGGACTACTTCTGGTTCTTCCCAGAGACCTCTTCACAAGATTGCTCCACGGCACACTCACAGAGGTCACACCTCACCAGGTCAAAATTTAGCTTGTCAGAGGTCTCCAACATCTGGCACCGAAGCCAAAGCTCATTGACCCTGTCAGCACCAGCACTGGCTATAACCAAACTAGTCAGTAAGCACAGGAGAAAGTGATCTCCTTCACCCTCTCGGCGCAGTGACTCACGGGCCAGAGCTCTGGCACTGACCGCCCCGGCACTGTCCTCACTGCATGATGTACCACTGGTACCAGTTCATAATAGAGACCACTCTCTGAGAAGCTCTCAGCACAGGGAATCTGACTGCCACCCAGTGAGGGGCCAAAGAACCTCTGCACAGGCCTCAGCATGGAAAACTTTTGAAGACTGGTTGGAACAATGGATGGACTGGAGCTCTGGGGACTCCCCTTACAGCGACCCCACAACACCAGGGTCATTGAGGCCCACTTCACCCTTGAGGATCTCAGTATGCTGCGGTGTCCAGTGAGGAATCAGACCCCAGGCCAGGCCCCTCTGGTTCCCACCACAGCAGCTTGCAGTCATTGTCATCCTCATTGCCTGGCAAAGCGGCATATCAGAAATTCCTGTTCTTTAGAGAAGACCCACAAGCCCATCAAGACCTCCTAAGGTGCACAGCTGCCAAACAAACCAAGGTGGTCAGGGAGAACTTTGACCCCCTATTCAACGTGGTCACCATAGCTCCTCCAGCAAGGGTGGCTGTCCCACTACACGAAGGGGTCCTCAAGATCACCTGGGCCAGGTGGCAAATTCCATCCTCAATTCCCCCAGTATCAAAAGGGGCGTAAAGGAAGTACCATGCCCCCGCAGACAGGTTCAACTTCCTTTTCAACCACCCTATGCCCGGGTCCATGGTGGTGGATGCAGTTAACCAGCAGAAGCAACAGGGTGAACCAGCTGCCACACTGAAGAACAAACAGGCCTAAAAGCTTGACCTCTTTGGTAGGAAGATGTATTCTACCGTGGCCCTACAGCTGCATGTTGCAAATCACCAAACTCTCATGGGCAGATATGTGTTCAAACTTTGGAAGTCTGTGGAGAGGTTTAAGGACCTCATCCTCTCCGACCACGGTAGGGACTATAACACTCTGATGGAGGAGGGTCTCCTGGCAGCTCATGAGGAGCTCCTGGCCTCATGGGATGCCACAGATACAGCATGCCGGGGGGTGGCATCAATGGTGGCCATAGTATCAAGGTTCGGGGCTGTTGCCACAGATGCAACAATCCGTTCAAGATCTCCCTTTTGAAGGTCCCCTGCTGTTCACAGAGTTGACAGACTCAAAACTGCATGAGATGAAGGACTCACGTGCCATCCTACAATCACTGGGCACATACAACCCCCAAGCGGCCAGACGTTCCTTCCATCAACAGCAGTCCCAGCAACAACCACAGCAGCAGCAGCTGCAACAACAGGGCCCTCATCACAAGCCCTTCCATTCATCCCAGCATCCCTATGGGACTGGGAAAAGGGACAGAAACCAAGGTGGAAGGGGCTCCAGGTCCCAGGCAACACCCAGGCACCCCAGCAGGGAAACAATAATTCTCACCCCTCCAACCAGAAGCAGAGGTTTTGACCTCTTACCAGAGAGCCACCTCAACTACAATGACCAGACCCTGCCATTCCGGAACCATCTAAGCCCTTTCCAACACCAGTGGGCCAAAATCACATCAGACTGCTGGTTCCTAGACATGGTCTCACAAGGCTACTTCATCCAGTTCAGATCCAGACCTGAAGACCAAAAACCACTCCCTCACTACAAGAACGGGGGCCCTTCCCACAACACTTTACTAGAACTGGAGTGCCAAAAGCTACTGACCCTGGGGGCAATAGAAAGAGTCCCCACAGGGAAGCAGAGGAGGGGCTTCTACTCCTGTTACTTCCTGGTCCCAAAGGCAAACAGTAGCCTATGTCCCATTCTGGACCTCAGGGCCTTGAACAGACACTTAAAGAGAATAAAGTTCTGAATGGTATCCCTATCTCAAATTATTCCCTTACTAGACCCTGGGGTCTGGTTCACAGCCCTCAAGCTGAAGGGAGCATACCTTCATATCTCAATAAGGCAGGGCCACAGAAGTTTCCTCTGCTTCATGGTGGGCGAGAAACACTTCCAGTTTGCTGCACTCCCCTTTTGGCCTCTTGCTGGCTCTGAGGGTGTTCACCAAGTGCATCACAGCAGTGGTAGCCCACTTGAGAAAGCAAGGGATCAGAATATACCTGTACTTGGATGACAGGCTGATAAGGGGGAAGTCTGAGCTTCAAATCTGGCACAGCATTCAGATAGCTCAAAACCTGTGCAGCAGACTAGGCTTTCTACTAAACCTAGAAAAACTGAAACTCTCCCCATCAAGGAGAATAGAATTCACAGGGGCAAGACAAGACTCAATAAGGGCAAGGGCCACACTTCCACTATCAAGGTTTCAGTCCATGTCTATCATCATTATAGAATTGCGTTGTGCCCCTACCACTATGGCAAGGCACTGCCTGTAGCAGCTGGGCCACATAGCAGCCTCCATATACATGATAAGGACAGCCCATCTACACATGAGACCCTTACAATTATGGCTGACAATGATGTTCCACCTACATCGCCACTCCCTGAACAGGGTAATCACCATCCCGAGGGGTGTGCTAGACCAACTAAGGGTATGGCAGGACCTAGAATTCACATGCAAAGAGGTCCCCTTTGAAGCCCAGAGTCCCTCAGTCACTCTGATCACAGATGCATCAGATCACGGATGGGGAGTCCAGGAGCGTTGCTGCCCCGGGGAAGGACCCGGGTCACCAGCCCAGGCCCTGCCCTCTGGCCACAGGCCACGCCCCCTGGCTGAGAACAGGGCTCGGAGTCGCCTCCGCCACCACAGGCAGCTGGGCCCCGGATCCCCAGCGGGGGACAGGCCCAGGAGGGGCAGCCACGGCCACAGGTGGCTGGGCCCTGGATCTCCTGCCCAACTTGAAGAGGTGGGGCCCCGCACAACCCAGGGCACTGGCACCAGGATTCAGGGCACGGGCTCTGTGAGCCCGGCACCAGTGGCACCCCTGGGGGAGCCCACGTTACGGGAGGCTTGTCCACTCAGGGAACATAGTCACGGGAAGACAGCCAACTCCATAGAAATGTGAAAGATCTGAGAGCAATTCACTTAGCTTGAGGAGCCTTCCTGGACAAAATAGAGGAGAGGACTATCCATGTACTGATGGACATCATGACTGCCATGTTCTACACCAGCCACCGGGGGGGTGGCACCCTTGCCTGCATCATGTGAGGAAGCATCCTGACTGTAGGAATTAGCACTGGCATACAACTTCACCCTGATAGCCTCCCACCTGCCCAGGGTGAGCAGCTCCTGAGTGGACATACTCAGCAGGAAGTTCCTCTCCCAACATGAGTGGCCCCTGCAACCAGGGATGGTAGAACACCTCTTCAGAATTTGGGTCCTCCCTCAAATAGAATGGTTCACATCATGGGAAAACCACAAAACTCAGGGGGAGGGAGAAGATATCCTACTGCTAGACAGGAGGACCCACTACTCTACACTTTTCCTCCCATCTCACTGATCCAGAAGGCCCTGCTAAAGGTCACAAGGGACAATGTGGACATAATCCTGATAACCCTGGCCTGGCCTTGCCAGCCTTGGTACACCATCCTCCTAGACCTCTCGGTAGCCCCATCCCTAATGCTCCAACTCAGGGAGGTCCTGCTCATGCAGGACTCCAGCTACTTATACCACCCAGACCCGAGGATGCTGCACCTGACAGCACAGAGGTTACATGGCTGAACTCCAGCAAGAGGATGTGTTCAGAAATGGTCTAGAAAGTCCTGATCAACAGTAGCAAGCCCGCTACAAGGGCTATTTACAGCGCTAAGTGGAAACATTGCTCCCTCTGGGCTCAGGAAAGAGGGGTACCCCCAGAATTCACCCCAATTCAAATCATACTGGACTACCTCCTAGACCTCAGAAAAGGGTCTCTCACTTCCTTCTCTCAGGGTATACCTGGCAGCTATCTCAGCTCTACACAATTCTCTCAATGGGGTGACTCCCTTCTCTTACTCTGCGATCTGTAGGTTCCTGAAGGGCATGGAGAGGCTTTATCTCCAGGTTTGAATCCTGGTCCCTCAATGAGATTTGAACCTTGTGCTTGAGGGACTCACAAAACCCCCTAGGAGCCCCTCAACTCATGCACATTTCTATTCTTATCATGGAAGGTGGCCTCCTTGGTAGCTATCATCTCGGCCAGGTGGGTCTCATAGTTAAGACCCCTTTCCTCGGAACCCCCATATACGGTCTTCCACCTGGACACGGTCCAGCTACATCTGCATCCAACTTTTCTTTCTAAAATGGTGCCCCTTTCCATGTAAATCAAGACATCTGCCTACTGGTGTTCTTCCCAGACCCACAGATCATGGAGAACCAGAGGAAGTGACACACCCTCGATGTAAAAAAGGTGTTCGGAATTTACATCAAACGAACTAGACCCTTCCACAGAACGACCCAACTGTTCATGGTGGTCATCGAGCACATGAGGGGACAACCAGTAATGACCCAAAGCATATCATCCTGGATATCAAACTGTATCAAAGATTGCTATCAGAGAGCAAACATTCCTCTTCCAGGGAAGACCAGGGCTCGTTCAACTAGAGCACAAGCATCTTCCACAGCATTCTTTGCCCGCGTCCCAGTCCAGGAGATCTGCAGGGCAGTGACCTGGTCCTCACTGCACACCTTCACATCTCACTACACAGCTGTCCAGCGGGCAGTAGATGATGCGGCTCTGGGCAAAGCTTTTCTTTAGAGCAGGAAAACCATAACGCTGCCCACCATCCTAGGTACCGCTTGCAGTCACCTGAATCAGAAAGGATGTGAGCAGCATTCAAAGAATAACAGATGGTTACTTACCTATAAATGTCCTTCTTCTAGATGGGCTGCTCACATACATTCCATACCCTCCCACCGTCCCCACTTTTTGGAGTTAGCAGAATGAAGGGACTGAAAGGGGGGCAGAGGCAGGGCCACCTATATACCACACAAGTGCACAGGACAGAGGAGGCGTTAGCCCCTGACCCTACAGGCACAGGCTAGTGCAAAAAGCTTTTGGGCACCCATGCACTGCGGCATGCAGACACCTGAATCAGAATGTATGTGAGCAGCCCACCTTGAGGAAGGCGATTTACTGGTAAGTAAGCCTCCGTTTTTAAAACTCAGTTTAGCTGACTGAAATTAGTTCTTGGACCGAGATTCCTGGGCAGAGTTTGCAACCCAAACACTGGAGCACTTAACTAGGACACTGAAAGTTAAACGAATTACAAGTAGAAGAACTGATTTTTCCCTATTGTCTATACTTAAAGAAATGCAGAAGTAAAGCACATAAGTATTTACCAACTACATTACACTTTTTACATTTTTTTTTCTGTCGTGGCCTAAATCAGTGTTGTTATTCGCCTAGTCAGATTTATGATTGGGAATTTTTTTCTGTATTACTTCCTGATTGCTTTAAATTTATGAATAAACTTAAAATGTGCTTAATTGGGGTTTATTTTTCTATATTAGTAGAGACAGTGCTCATGTCATGTTTCTAACTTACTACTCGGAAAGAAAAACCCTAGAGATTTGAAGTGCCTACATAGTCTGTGGAATCATGGCTAAAGTTGCCCCATAACTGTTGCAGAACACAGATTTTCCTGTTTAGACTTAGTGCACTATCTGTCGTCTCCGAAGAACAAGACTCACTGTTATCTGTTGACTTCCAAGAACTTTTTACTGAATATAAGAGGGGTGGCCAAACTTACGGAACTCAAGAGCCGCACAAGGCGATTATTAAACCTTCAAGAGCCGCATTGAGACATATAAACATATTTTACCTACTCCAAAATTACTAAGCTTAAAATTCATTGCACACTTTAATTTTATTGTAAAAATAGGGCAAATATTGCTTCACTAATGTCAGATTCTAATCATTATTTAAGATTACCATGAAACTAGGCCTATACAGTAAAAATTAAGCTGTTGCTAGATGTAGAACACCACAGGCTTGTGGCAAGATTTTTTTAAAATCTGGGCAGTAACTTGTCAGTGCAGTAGGTAAAAGCTCTCTGAGATGCTGATCTCTAAGTATTGCACAACATTTTGAATCTCGTTGTGGAATATGATGCTTCACAGCAGTTAGTTGTGCCAAAAATTGAAAGTAATCTACCTTCAGTTTTAAAGTTTTCTCCTTTGTATTTTCATTTCTTATTATTCCACGTCATGTTTAGGACTTGTAAAACATGATTTTATTTTAACAATGAGTACGCTGCATTAGGGCCTATGAGCCGAAGGCAGCACAGGGCGGGAGGGGCAGGAGGGGCGGGAACGTGGAACCCAGCCTCCGCTTTTGGCCAGCTCACCCCACTGGGGAACAGCCAGCCATGGGGGGCAGCATTGCAGGCCCCGCACTATCCTGCTTATGGCAGGACAGCATGGGGCCCACGAAACCACCGGCCTGGGGCAATCACCCCACCTCCCCCTTTCCCCCCAGGGTGACCCTGTCTGCATATAGCGAAACCAACAAGAGTCCTGTGGCTCCTTAAAACTTACCAGTTTCTTCAGGCATAATCTTTTGTGGGCTGCAGTCTGCTTCATCAGATGCAGATATAGCCAGGAAGTTTTCTTCTTCTTGTATGTGCCGTGTAGAGAGCAGAAGATGAAACACAAAATGTAAGTGCTGATTTAAAACTCTTCTCACTTCTCTCTTTGTTGGCCAGATGGTAACACTGGATCAGACCTAATGGCCTAGATGTTTCTGTGCAAGAATCAGTGATGCCTTCCCATATTCTCACAGCTGGTCCCAGCCCAAAGCAGCTAAGTTGTTCTGTCACAACTGACATATGCTCATTAAGATGGACCTTCTGCCGGCAGAGGATCAGTGTAGCGCTGCATCCCATCCCCTTCACTTCCCACTCCAATCATGTCCTCACCTGCTCTCATCATGCACACTTGGCCAGGAGAGATGAGCCAGGGGGGCCGGTGTGGGGCCTGGCCAAGCTGCAGATTCATGCCAGACTTCTATGCTGGGCACTAAGGGCCCACCTACAGTACCAGTGGAGTGCTTTGTGACTGCAGCTTGACTGCTTCTCTGCTAATGAGTCCAGAGAGAGAAAGAAGACACATTCACACTTAGCAGCCTTAATACCTTAGCTAGCCGGCCCACTTACTCTGCAAAATACTTCATGCGGCATCAGGGTCTGATGCTTCTCTAGCAAATGCAGAACCAACACTCATGTTTCCTAGTGGAGGGAATGCCCCTGTGGGCGCTGCACATGGCTTGCAAATCCATGGACAGGCGCAAGGAGCTACTTAACCACAGGCTGAGTAGCCCCAAGGCACCATTACTGCAGGGGCTTCCTGGAGGAAAAGCTGACGGTAGAGCCATAATGGTTTGTTTCAGTGCCCAGGGTGCATTCGAATCAGAACGCATCCCTTGCAATTAGTGGCGATTGGGGCCAGTGGCATGGAAAGCGTCCTTTAATGGAGTGGCTCAATGGAGCTGCTTTGGCGCGCCTGGGCAAAGCCCCATTTGCCCCGCCATAGCTACGGCCCTGGCTGAAGGAAGGCACGGGAGGAAGCAAAACTCTCATCTCTGTTCACTTGGCAGAAATGTACGTAATGGTTCATTGATTTTTAAGGCTAGAACAGATCCCAGGGGTCAGCCAGTCTGAGCTACATAGTGCAAGCTGGAGAACTTTGTCCAGCAATTCCTGCAGTGAGCCCATAGGTGGTGGAAAACCCATCAGACTTCTCCAATGCTAGCTGGAGGAGAGTCGGACCCCTCCTCCACTTCTCACAAGCTCTGCCCCTGTATTTATCTGTCAGAGTGTTGCAAGTGAATACATTAAAACAATCAGTCTGTAGTTACAAGCTGCCAGGGCAGAATCCACCTTGCAGTTAGCTCTCACTGTTGTGCAACATGGAGAATTTTATTAGCCACTTGTTAAAGCTGGTGTGAATAAAATGCTAGCTAAGCCAGCTCAATCATTAAAGCACCATGCAGAACGTCCACATTCATGGGCTGCAGCATCAGGCCAGGACTCATGGCAGCAGGGACTGCTTCTTCTACAAGTGACAACCACCCCCCTTCCGGCCCCAATGTAGACATGCTGTGATGGGGGATCCCCAGGAGCTTCCCTCTGGACCCCTCTGCCTCAGCTGTTCCGGACTTTGAGAAGGTGCATCTCTCTCCCAACACTGCCCAGGTCTCACACTTTCATGCAGTCAGCTCCCAAGTCCAGCCTCAGAGGGTCCGAGATCATGCCCCGTCTGGGTCCCCCTGGGATCCCATCCAGGCCAGTCCCTGGCAGTCCCAGTCAGCAGTGACTCTCAGCCAGTGTGGAAATCACAGGATTTATTAGCAATCCAGTTCATACAGCAGCATGGGCAGTTGGTATCAGCTTTACCAGGACATATAGCAGTGGAACCCCCAGGGGATTAGGGCTACACCCCAGGATAGGGTCTTGCTTCTTGGACCCCCAATTCCCTCCTACCTCCCTTCCCCTTGGTCCTTTGTTCTCTTCCTGGGCTCTGCCCACATCTCCGCCAGCGGTCCAACCAGCTGGAACCATTGTGAGTGGCGGGATTCCCAGGTACAGGTTGCCTAAATACTTCTCCTCGCCCCCTACTGGCTCTGCTTCATATCACTCACCTGTGTCCCATCACCAGAACAGAAAAGAAACAAGGTCATCACCCGTGTCATCCCACGTTAGCCTTGGAGAGGTTTCCCACTTCATCACACCTCTCCCGGGGGTAACGGCTTTCTGCTCAGATATGCAATTGGATGCTTCACTCCTTCGTCATCTGTTTGCATCAGGACCGCTCCTAGACTGGCGTCTGAGGCATCGGTGAACACTGCAAATGGTTTGTCGAAGTCTGCGTTCACCAGGAGCAGGTCCTGTGTCAAGGGCCTTTTTAGGGTACAAAAGGCCTGCTGGCATGACTCAGTCCAGACCCAGGTACAGGCTGCCTAAACACTTCCCCCACACCCCCTAAGTGGCTCTGCTTCATGTCACCCACCTGTGTCTCATCACCAGAACAGAAAAGAAACAAGCCTATCACCCATGTCATCCCAGGGTAGCCTAGGAGAGATTTTCTCACTTCAGCACACATGCCCTCAGCAGTGCCCGTGTAAATCAGGAGTAACTCTGCTCAGGATCCTGGAGCAGGGGTTATAGTATAATTTGACAGGCCCAGGAACCCTTCTAATCTCCAGGCTCTCTTCCTGTATTGTCCAGGCCCCTTCATGCATGTGTAGGCCCCAGTTATAATATGAGTGCAAAAGAAACTGCTTGAACCCCACCACCTCTTTCCTCACCAATAAAGCACAGCCTCAAATCCACATCACCCCAACCTTGTCCATTAGTGCCCACACGAGACCCCTCTTTCCCCATGTCCTCCTCAGCCCCCATCCCCACTCCCTAAGCTTCATGCCTCCAAGACTCCACTCCAGCCCTCCTAACCCCCCACCTCCTGTCTTGACTCCACCCCCTTTCAGCCCTCCAACCCCTTCCACACCACCCCAGGTCCCTTCAATCCCTTTGTCCCCATTTCCCTGTAACCCCACAGAGGAGTTCTGAAATTTAATTCATTACTGTCTGGGAGGTGTGCAGATACTATTGAGGGTGGGGTCTTAATAGAATCTAGGAAGGCAGATGGGAACCAAAATAACCAGAAGCCTCATGGGTTGTATTTACCATGAGGTTTTCAAGGCAGTGTTGCAAACTTAAGACGCATATGAACCAAACCAGAATTTTGATCTGTTTGTGGATTTACCCATCACTGCTTGTGCCCGAGTCACCCCAACCTCCTCCCTAACCCCCTGCCCTGCCACTGGCTTCCCCCACTCCCCTGAGTCACCCCAACCTCCTCCCTAACCCCCCCACCCTTCTTCTACTACCCTCTGTGGTCCTCCGAGCCTTTCCCTAACCCTCCCATCCCACCGCTGGCTCCCCACAGTCCCCTAACCCCTTCCCTAAAACTCCCATCCTGCCGCCAACTTCCCCTGCTGCCCCAGGCTGACTCCCCTATGCCCTTTCCCATGTGGCTGCCTGTCCCTGAGTCTGACCCCCACCCAGGGCACCCTTACCTGGCCATCAGAGCGGCGATGCCACAGGCTGCTGCTCCCACCCTGAGCATGCTCAGAACATACTCAGGGCAGGAGATTTAAGAACTCCCAGGCCCAGCCTGGGGCAGCTCCCTGCCAGCCAGAAAACTGTGTCTTCTGTCCAGGTAGGGTCTGCAGCAGTATTCCATGCACAGGTGAGTAACACCCACCTGTGCAGCCTACAGCGAACCTTGGTAGTAAGGGGGAACATATCAGAATGCTGCATTCCACCCCATTATTCTATTTTTAGGAGCCCCGGAACACTGGCCCTTAAAATTTGGGGAACCTGGAATGGCGCTCTGGTGCGTTGCCCCTTAATCTAACCTCTGTCTGGAGTTATCTCCATTTGTGATGAGAGCAGAATCAGGAGCCGCCCATGGAGCCAGATCTGCAGCTGTGGTAAATCCACGCAGCCCCCCCTTAAGTCATTTACACCATCTCAGTGTAGTGTAAGATGATGGGCCAGTCATGTGTGGTGACAGCTCTTCATCATCCCAGACAGCAGCCTGTTTGATGTAGCTATACCAGGAAGGGTATCTGCCAAGCTCTTGGAAGTGTGGCCTCTTGGACAGGCACTGGGCTAGAAGTCAGGATACCAGAGCTGTATTTGCAACTCTGCCGTTTGTCTGGTTTAAGGCTAGGGCTATCCGCCTTTCCTCTCCACCTGACCTCTCTTGTGTAGGTCAGGGGTATCAAACACATGGCCTGTGGGCCGTATGCGGCCCCTAAAGCTATTTCCTGCAGCCGGCAAAGTTACTATGATTAATGATATTTGCAATATCATTCTATGAAAAGGTTTCAGGGGTATGGCCCTCAGGCTAACGTACTAGTCCTCATGTGGCCCTGTACTAGTTCTCATGCGGTCCTCATGGTGATTTGAGTTTGAGACCCCCTGGTGTAGGTTGTCAGATCCTCAGTGCATGTCCATCACCTAGCGCAGGGGTTGGGGCCAGCTTGTAGGCAGATGACATGGTTGCTGATTAGAGCGAGGGGGCATAGGTTTAAAATTCAAAAAGCAGCTGCCTTAGAAGTGCTTAAGGGAATGCTAGCGACCATGGGGAATGGGCTTCTCAGTAAAAGGCTGGAGTCATATGCTGGATCCTGCCCTCCATTGCTCAGTAAAAATGTAGTTATTCCACTGGGTCAGACCTCAGGTGCTGCAAATCAGCACAGCCCCACTGACTTCAGGGACCGATTCACACTGGCTGAGGACTTGGCCCAGCACTGCAGTGCAGGTACTCCCAATCTGTGCAGGCGTAAGACAGAAAATAACATCCATAACCCTACTGTGCTGTGGTTTCCTGAATTGACAGACCATAACATCTAATCACTAACATCTTCTGTTTCTTTGTTAAACCTACAGCAACCTGGCAGTGCTGAGCAAGAGCTAATTGGACAGAGTGTCTGAGAAGAAACTTTGATTAACTGTGTTACGATACCATTTAGAGAACCTGATCCAAGATCTCAACCTAATGGGAGCAGGCATGGCGCAAACACATAGGAAGAGCCAGTCCTGGCCTTGGGGACCTTATGATCCACAGACAAGAAAGGATGCAGGTAGGGAAGGATTCTCTCCATTTTACAGAAAGGGAAACTGATGCTTCGATGGATTACGTGGTCACAGGGACGGAGGGTGGCAGAGCCAAAAATGGCAATTACTGCTAAGACCCACTGTAGCAAAGGGGCTCTGGCAAAGTACAGAGGCCAGTGACTGCTGCTTCATGGGCTGTATGGCTGGCTAGTGGGCTTCAGTACCACACAGCAGGGGCAGCTAATCCATTAGGTGGACACCCCCGTACCTGATTCAAGCCCTCTGACCCTGTTTCGTGGGTTAATTTTATGCTTGCTACAGGTAACATGATGTTGTCAGAAGATGTTGCTTGGAGCTCAGAATGTGCCACATGGGTGAACACAAGCAACGGTGGGTTACGCACCAGTAACCGTCCTTCTTCGAGATGGGCTGCTCGGATCCATTCAGTAATAGGTGTCTCCGTGCCAGAGTGCCAGATTGGTTGGAAAACTTTTGTCCTAGCCTATCAGGAGAGGGCAGGTGGCCACCCCCCCTCCCCCACACCACCCAGTGGCTATATATATGGCCGCCTCCTGACCCCTCCCCAGTTTCTAGGAGTTGCCAACTCCAGATGCAGGGATGGAGGGGAGGGACCTGAATGGATCCAAGCAGCCCATCTCAAAGTAGGACGGTCATTGGTGAGTAACCCACCGTTCTTCTTTGAGCGCTGCTTGGATGCATTCAGTAATAGGTGACTACTAGCCATGCTGATGGATGGCAGGTGGAGTTGGCTCTTCCGCCTTCAGCACAGCAAACCACCCCAGATGGGAAACAGCCCAGCAAACAAGGGTCTCACAGCAGCCAGGAGACCAGCTTGGGCTCATAGCCTGTCAATGGGAAACCTACAGCTGAGGGGCCAACCCAAAGCAGAGGGAGGTGCAATCTAGCCAAGGCAAAGCGTGCGTGGAATAAGATGTGTTTGTTTGCTCTACCTTTGGGGTATAGCTCAAGGTATGAGGGCCAGAGGGTTCATTCCTGGCCACAGAACACTTCAGTGTGAACCTTACAAAAGAACTCTAGAAGCCTTAGGGTTACCAGGCTGGCCATGACAGCTGTGGTCTATGCAGATAAGAATAGAAGGGATAAACGATATCCCTCCGACCGGCCACATAAAGACCCAAAGACATATGCCTAACGGGGTGTTGAATTTGGAACACCCGGCAACACGCAAGGGAGCAAGGACTACTGAGTTCAGATGAGAAGGGTTTAAGGGGAGATACTTCACGCTGATTAATGAGAAATGAAAAAGGCCAGGGGTGGTGCAATCAGCGCCACATGGCATATCGGTCAAGATGTCCCTGGGCCAGGAGGGTGCAGCACAAACCTCCAGCAGTGTTACAGTGTAAAGACCCAGAAGATTTCTATCACTTGGAAGGAACATTTCAGACTTACCAGGCACCTGCAAGGTGGCATGGTGGGCCTCAGGACATGCTGTTGACATTGGTATTCCTATGAAGACTCACAGAAGTGGACCCTCCTCTTGTCCCTTTATGTTCTACCTCAGGATTCCACTACTGGGAAGACTACCTGGAGAATAGGGGGGGAAGCGTAAGCAAGGGTAACAGAAATGCAATGCCCACCGATTGGACACTAAGTTGTGACAACCGGAAGGTCTATGGGGTTAGAATTGCAGTGATTTAAAAGACCTTGTGCACGGGAAGTCACTGCCAGGAGTGATACCCACCCCTAACTAAGCTGCACCTATGTGTGCGTTGAAGTTAAGGGACTCATTGGGAGAGGAACTACCCTTCCAAATGATATAGGTTATGGGAGGAGTGGATGGCCCTCTCCAAAGACCACCTGGGAAGGATATGGTACTCGCAGGATGCAGACCATGGTTCTGCAGGAGTACCTTGGATTTTAGAAAAATTCCGACAAGGGCGGGTTATCCCTATCATCTGATCTTATCTAGGATAGGACTCCACTATGGGGAAAAAACAAATTTCCAAGTTTCCGTGCAGATCAGAAATTGGGTTTTTGGTTGACCTGAGCTCCATCAAGTAAGTGGGGAAAACCAACAGCCCTCAGCAGTTGCCTACAGCAAAGGTATCATGCAAAGACTACCCAAAGGTTTTCAGCCTTCAGGTCCCACTAAGGGAGGTGAGATATATCCGCCGGACGCCCAGGTGATAGTGTCCTGGGGCCAGACCTGGATAATCAGGGTTCCAAGGTCACCCTAGGGTAAGCCATTTATGTAGACCCTGGTTAGGTGACGGCCATGCGAGGAGCCCAACAGTGTGCCAGAAGTTCGTCAATGTGCTAGCACCACAGGCTTGGCTAAAAGACAGTTGGAAGGCCTAGGGCGAGTTTCCTTTCACCTCTGTCCAAGTGATTGGGGAAAGGTGTTGCCTTTTCCCCCATGGGTCCCATTGACCTGGTTGATTCTAGGTCGGGCGTATAGAAACTGTCACTTCAGGAGTGGATAGAGAGGAGGAGGTGGGGAGGATATCACCTCCACCTTCCGGGGGGGGCTGGGGCCTAAATAGGGGCCCCCAATAGGGATATTCTGGCTAGATATGAGGCCATCCTGGAGAAGCAGAAGAAGCGACTGTTCACCCCTGGTTGTTTTCCCTCCCCAAGGTGGGGGGGGACACACCGAGGAACAAGGTAGAGATTCATAAGCAGTTCTGCCTTGGTCTCCCCCGGGTATAGAACTGCATGCAGAAGACAGTACCGAGTATCTTATTTCTGCCTAAAAGGTGGGGTAAAGAAAGGCTTACAATACCGTAGAGGTGGCTGAGGGCCTGCTGTGACTGACTTAAATGCGTGCACCGACCAGTTTTGTTGGGGTGAGGAAATGCCCAATGTGTCCCCCCCATATTGGGTGCAGGAGCAGATCCTACCTGATGTGGGGCAGGCAGCGGGCAAGCGAAGGGTTTCATGAGCATCCTGTTGGGCACGTGCATCCCCTCATACCAGGAGTGTCTGTAGTTGTGGCTAGGGCTACTAGGTGGTGCGTCCTTCAACTTAGCGAAGGCCTCCCTTAAAGCCTATGAGAGCGGAAGGAATCGTCTATCGAGATAGAACCTGAAGGGGGGGGTTCTTGTTCCCTTCCCGTATTCTTTATCCCTTTTCTTCTCCAATAACAGACCCAAGGCTAGCAATGAACATAGAATTGTCTGCAGCAATGGCTGCAGCTTCGGGTGGACCCTTGATGACTGAGAGGGGCTTTGGTTAAGTGGCTGTGTCTTCCATAAGATCAGAGGAGTGAGGCCAAGGACTGACTCACCCCTGTCCGTGATGTTGACGTGAGATGGGGGTTGGAGAGGTGTATGATGGCTCTCAGGGGTTCCCCATTCTCTCACTAAAGGGAGGGAGGGAAAGGGGTGTTAGCTACGTTCTCTGATGGTGGATCGAAGCCATGGTTATGTCCCAGATGTTATGAGAACCATGGTAGGCAGTTACAAGTTAATAGGGATAGGCTCCCCTTCCTTGCAGGGAAGGGGAGGGAGAAAAGACCCTCCGAGGAGCCCCCAGAATTTGAACTGAGAGAGTGGTGGGGAGGGACTGAGTCCCTGCCCGTGTTTTCCGGGAGGAGGGTGGGAGCCAGTTGATGAGTAAGGCGTTGCTGAGGGACCCCTCCTCCCAGCCCCTGAGGGAACAGAACTGGGGGCATTTGCGATTCTGTCGTGTCACAAACAAATCCATCTGGGGGAGACCCCATTTGTCTACCAGGAGGGAGAACACCTTGTCATGAAGGGACCACTCATGATTCACTAGCGGCTTTCTGCTTAGAGAGTCCGCCAGCCCGTTGTCCACCCCAGATAGATAGGAGGCAACAGGACGGAAATTGTGCCATATGGCCAATTCCCAGAGTTTGCATACTTCCACACAAAGTGGTGTAGAACCCCCCCCCTTGCCGATTCATGTAGAATATGGCTGTGGTATTATCCGTGAGGATCTGGACCGACCTGCCCTGTATCTTGTTGAGGAAGGTCAAGCAGGCTAGCCTGATGGCCCTTAGTTCCTTCATGTTTATGTGGAGAGGGTCATTGGCATGGGACCAGAGCCCCT
Source organism: Podocnemis expansa (assembly GCA_007922195.1). Classification (NCBI taxonomy): domain Eukaryota; kingdom Metazoa; phylum Chordata; order Testudines; family Podocnemididae; genus Podocnemis; species Podocnemis expansa. The sequence goes on from ML682025.1 coordinate 22,601,553, forward strand.
GAGTTTAAAGGCCCCCAGAGATGTGGGCCCCCCCACCCTGTGTTTGAGGTGTCCATTATTAAGGTCACTCTCTGAAGGGAATGCCCCCCATGGCAAAGCAGGGATCCATCCAAACCCGAAGTGTCCCCAGCGTGTCCTGGGGAACACAAAGTACCTTGTTCAGGGAGTCCCTCCATATGTGGAACATCGTGGAAAGCCAGATTTGGAAAGGCCTCATCCTCAGGCACACATCTGGATCACTGAGGTGGAGGCTGCCATGTGACTGAGGAGCTGCAGGCACCGTCAGGCCATGGTCATGGGGGACATTTGCAGCTCCAAAATGATGGTGCAAGTGAACCAAAATCTTGTGTAGGGTAGGGATGCTAACCCCTTGTGGGCATCTAGTCGCGCCCCTATGAACTCTATAGCTATTTCAACACCTAGCTGGTTAAATTGATTTAAGTTAAATCGATATAAGCTACATCGATATAAAATCATTAAATCGATTTAAGCTAAATCAATTTAACAGGGTCCACACCAAAAAACCCCAAATCGAACTAGCATGTCCAAACACAGGACTTGCTAGTTTGATTCTGGGGAGAGGCACCCTGGGAGGAGGAAGGGAACTGGTGCTGGAATCGATTTAAACAGTTATTTCAAAATAACATGACTGAATGGTGTTATTTCGAAACAACTATTTCAATTTAAGCAATGTTTCAATTTCAAACCAGGTTTTAAGTAATTGCTCTAAATTTCCCTGAATCGAAATAAAGGAGCTCCTTATTTCAATTCAAGAAAAATGTCATGCTGACAAAAACTCTTTTAGATTGAAATAACCAGCGTTATTTTGATCTAAAAGGTGCGTGTGGACATACCCTGTGTCTTGGGAAGGATGGAGGTTTGACTTGTCCTGGTTTATATGGAGTCCCAGATAGTCGCAGAGCCTTACTACTGCTTTGACATGGAACTTTACTTGGGAGCTTGATTTCCCGACTATTAACCGGTCATCTCGATAGGGGTAAATTCTTATGCCCCATCTGCGCAAGTATGCCACAACCAGCACCATACACTTCTCCCTGGGGGGCCAGGGAGAGCCCAAAAGGCAGAGAGGTGAACTGAAAATGGTCATTTGCCACCCTGAACCTTAGGAACCGCCTGTGTCGGGGCCTTATGGCTATGTGAAAGTAGGCATCTTTCAGATCACGGGCCACAAACCAATCCCCGGGAGACAGTGACAAAAGGATTTGTGATAGGGAAACCATGCGGAACTTCATTCTCTTTATGTGTTTGTTTAAGGCTCCGAGATCTAGAATGGGTCAAAAGTCCCCGTTGGATTTTGGGACCAGAAAGTATCGGGAGTAAAAACCCCTTCCCCATTCCTGCTTGGGGACCCTTTCTATGGCTCCAAGGGAGAGGAGTTTTTGGCATTCAGTCTTGAGGAGGTGGGAGAGTTCCTTGTTTCCGAGGGAGGAACAAGGGAGCAGTTTTCTGTCCCAAGGAATCAAAAGAAACTGAATGCGATACCCTTCCGCAACCCTCTCGAGGACCCACTGGTTAGATGTGATATTGGCCCAGTGGTGTGTGAAGCGGTGTAAGCGGTTGGGGACCGTTTGATTCGTGGGTTTGCTGGCCATAAGGTAACCGTCAAAAGCACTGTTTCTTCCCCGACGAGTGTTTGGAGGCCTGCCCACGCCTACCCAATTGGGGGACATGGGACTTCTCACTCTTCCCTGAACAGGCCTTGTCCCTGTCCATGTCCCCAAGGTGGCACTGGGAAAAGGGAAGCCTTTCATGGTGTTCCAAAGGTTAAAGATATAACTTGTCATAAGGGCTGAGTGGTTTGCTATGAGCAGCTGAAGGGCAGCTGTGGAGTAAACCTTCCTGACAAGGAGGTCGAGTTCCCTCGCCTCCTTGCTCTTAGGGGTGGTACCCGGTTGGCCTTGCCTCTCTTGCTGGTTCACAGCGTCGACGACCAGCGACCCCGGAGCAGGGTGCTGGAACAGAAAAGAGGACTTGTCCTGCGGGACGTGGTACTTCTGGTCCACGACCCTCAACACTGGTGGGATCGAGGACAGGGTTTGCCAGTGCCAGGGCCATCCCTACGGGGAAGTGGGGCCCAGGGCGAATAAGTTTGTGCAGGCCCTCCCCCATTTTAAACTTTGCAAGCAATGTTCCATCTAAGCCAGTGGTTCCCAACCTGTGATCCAGGGACCCCCAGAGGTCCGCAGACACTTTGCAGGGGGTCTGCAGAGCCTCTCCCTACCCAGGGCCAGAATCTAGCTACAGCCTTGATGCTCCCTGCCAGGGCTGCCTTTCTCCGTCTGTGGCTGTATCCTGGCAGGAGAATAGAGCCACAGCAGCTCCCAGCAGGGGCAAGGACAGGGGACCACAGTTGCCACGGCTCAGCTCTCCAGTGGTGCAGGCAATGGTGGTGGCATCACTGCTCACCAGCTGTCCCACTGGCGCAGGCCAGAGTCTGCCTGTGCAGGCCAGATTACATAATCAGCTGGGTGGGTCCGCAAAGATTTTTTTTTTGTTACAAAGGGGTCCCCAGCCTGAAAAAGGTTGGGAACCACTGCTCTAAGCTGATGATGCAGCTGAGCAAGTTCCCCGCTGGTTCTCCAGGCCCCAACAGGCTTCTTCCCTCCTGCCCGCTGGCTCCCCAAGTGCACCCATAATTTGTTCAGCTGCATCATCAGCTTAGAGGGAACACTGGGCAGTGTCATAATTTTTCTTTAATAAAATCATAAATGTCTAGCCCTCAGGCTAAAAAGTTGCAGAGGGAAGCAGAAAAACATGATCTGACTTTATCCTAAAGGCTCAAAACCCAGAAGTCAAAGAAAATAGCTCCCCCTCATTTATTATTTCTTTAAACATCTCTTTATTTTTAAGTGAGTTTTCATGATATATTTAAGACAGACTTGTGACTATTTTTGATGTTTGGGGTAGGCAATACTGAATGGCTATGTCTACACAGCACTTTTATTTCGAAATAACACTCGTTATTTCGAAATAAAAGAAATTAGGTCTACATGATGTATTCTTATTTCGAAAGGACGGACCTCGTCCTTTCAAAATAAGAATTGTCATTTCGAAAAAGTAAAACCTACCCCTTCCCCGAAATAGCCGTTATTTCGAAACAGATGTTTCGAAATAACGGCTTTAGACCCATTTGGACATGTTGTTTCGGAACAAATGGTTCCGAAACAACATGATTTGAACTTCCTCCCAGGGTGCTAAGCACCCTGGGAGGAAGAGCCACCCCCTCAGCACCCTGTCCAGGGTGCTGAGGGGGGACAACAAGCTGCAGGGCACGGGGCGCTGCTCCCAAGAGCAGTGGGGAGCCCTGTGGAGGGGCGCTGATGCCCCGCTCTCCCCGCCGCTGGGCTGCTCCGAAGCCCGTGGCAGGGTGCCAGGGCTCCCTGCTCTCCCCGCTGCCAGGGCTGCTGCCCACCCCCACAGTGGGGTCCGGGGGCACCCGGCTCTCCCTGCTGCCAGGGCTGGCGGCAAAGCCCGGGGCAGGGTGCCGGGGCCGCGGCTTTTCCCCGCCGCGGGGGCTGCAGCCATGGGGAGCCGGGTCCCGCCGGCCCCTCTGGCCCTGGGCTCAGCAGGGGTAGCGGCTACGAGCCCCGCGGCTCCCCCGGCACCAGCTCGGGTCCTGGACAGGGTGCTGAGGGGGTGGCTCTTCCTCCCAGGGTGGTTAGCCCCCTGGGGGGAAGTTCCAAATTTTTTTTTTTTTCAAAATAAAGGTTTATTTCGAAATAAGTCATTTCAGAATGACTTATTTCAAAATAAAACCTTGCATGTAAACATAGCCAATGTGTCATGGTGATGTTTCATCAACCTCACAGTCAAATGGACAGGCGCATCTGGAAGTACTCTTCTTTGTGGTTCTGGTTCTCTGTTCAAGATGGGCACACAATTTTACAAGTTTAATAATTTTTCTTAGATCAGGTTTTTGTTAAATTGAAAATTCAGAGAGAGAGATGTTATTTTTGGATGTTATCAAGAAATAAATCCAGGTCCTCTCTCACCTTAAAGCACTGGATTCCAATTGTCTAATGTATGTTATTTCCTTTATGCTGCCTGACTCTCTCCTTTCCCGTCTTATTTTAATATAGGTATTCATACATTCCTCATTGCTCTGCAGGTGATCTAAGTAATGAAACTCAGGTACTGTTTGAGGATGAGAGAAAGAAACAAGGGCCCTTTGGCCTCCTCTCAGATACCCTGATGTAAAACAAACAAGAAGTCTTGTGGCACTTTTAAAGATTTTAAAAATTTATTTATTTGTTAGCTTGTAAAAGTGCCACAAGACTCCTTGTTTGTTTTACATCAGGGATTCCTTGTTTGTTTCGCTAAACTAGACCCACACAGCCACAGCTGCTTTCCTCTTCGCCATGCTTTGGAACTGGTGCTCTGACTGCAATCAGTGAGAATGGGCATACTTACACTGCAGAAGGAAAGACAAAAAACTTCTTTAATGTTTTGATTGATGGTCATTAACCCTAAAAACCCAGCATTTCCATATAAATGCTAGCCTGGGGTCTTCTCTCTCAGGTATAATAGATGATTATCTGCACAGAGAAGTTTGCTCAAAAAGACATCCCTGAAGACTGAAAACTCTTGTTAAGTGTAGAAGGAAAAAAGTTCCTTAACATCTTGAACGCTTTCTAGAGATGCTGATGTAAATTCAAAGAGAAGGTCCTGATTTGTAAAGGTTGGGGATGTGACATTCTCCTGGCTTTGTCCCTGTTTGCTTGACTGAGGCTAGCTCCATAAGTTTTATCTCAGCACTTGCCCTTTCTCTTCCCCTCAGGGAGCAGTTGTGGGAAGGTGGCTACTTAAGTCAAGAGTTACTGTATACAAATGCTGCCTGTCCCAATTCCCTTCCCCCTTCCCTGACCAGCCAGAGCTGCTCCCTGGGCAGGCTAGTTCCTCAGCTTGAAGAAGGTCCCTGCTCCCTTACTCCCGCTGGTTGTGTGGGACTCCCAAAAGCACGGGGTCCCCCAAAGCGTGAGGCCTAGGGAGGTTGCCCATTTTGCCCCCTCTTAAGGACGGCTCTGGCCAGCACGCCTTGACGATGCTGTATGTCCCTTCGTGGAGCAGTACAGAGACCTTAGCAGGAGGAGCCCTCCAGCCAACATCAAAGGGGGGATTCACCTTCTCCTGGACTACCCTGAGCTCTAGGTTCAGGTTGGCTGCCATACGGCATAGCAACTCCTGGTGGGCATGCGAGTCCTCGTTACAGTCGATCGGTCTCTCAAAGGTGTATTCATCAGGTGAAGATGAAGAATGGGTCCGTGATCTACTCCAGCGTGTGGAGTTGGGATTGGGTTCATCCTCCGAGAAGTCCGAATCCATGGTCTGTGAGGGGGACAGGACAGAGTGGTGCCGTGAGGCCAAACTCTCATCGGCGGCCATGTCTAGCCAGTCATGTGACCAGTCGTTAAAGGACGCTCCGACCTCTGGGTGGCACGGAGGGGAGAGGCCCCAGCTAGGTTGTGGTGCGGTGCCTGAGGGGCAGTGCCCCATTGGTTCAGGTGGCCCCAAGAATCTGTGCTTGCGATGAGGCGCGGTCAAAGGAGAGCGCTTACAGCGCCGTTTCCCTAGATGTTCTCTTACCCTTATTACCATCTTAAGAGGAGAAGAGCATACCGAGGCTGGAGGTGAGGTCAACACCAATCCACGGGAGGGAGCCCCCGATGCCTGGGAGTACGGCACCAACATGTCTTGGGAGGAGCATGGGGAGGAGGCTGGAGAGCAGTCCTCTGCTGAATGCGGTACCGAGGCTGGGCTAGGAGGCACCGGGTTGGAAAAGCAGTCCCTGGTGCCAGATTGTGGTGTCGGCGACAAGCTGGGTGGTACCGGGTCGGTGGGCGGAGCCATTCGCTGCTCCAACTGCACTTCCGGTGCCGCGGTTGGCATCAAACTGGTTTTCTTCCACAATGCCAGTATGTGGGCCAGAGGGTGCACCTGCACCGATGTGGAAGCCTGCGGCATCAGCCGTGCCACTAGCGGTACCACCCTGGGTTTGGTGCCAGTTTGATTTGGCGACCGCGATAATCGGCACCCTGATTCTACCAACAGGGGCGCTGACTGAGACTTTAGGCTTGGCACCAAAGATCGGTCCCGGGGTTTCGGTGCCCGGGCCGATGGGTGAGCCAGCAGAGCACTCAGGGCTCGGGTGGCATCAGAGGCTTGCGCGCTGCTCCCAGCAAGGGATCATAGGTGCAGCTGTCTATCCTTACGACTCCTCCTTTTGAAGGACTGGAAGAGGTAGCAGCTCTCGGCAAGATGGGACTCACCGAGGCATGCGAGACACTTATTGTATGGATCGTTGAGTGGGGAAGCGTTACAGCATCCTAGGCACGGCTTGAAACCAGGCATCTTGAATCTCACGGTTGAAGGCAGGCACTTGCTTACGCAAGTTTCTTGGCTGATCCAAAACTGTTGCTTAGGGCAGAAAAAGGAACTGAGAGGGTCAGGGTCATGGTCACCTATATAGCTGCAGTCGCGGTATGGAGGGGGCATTGGCTGCATGCCCTGACCTGACAAGCTAAGGCTGAAGACTTTCCGAGTTACTGTGCGCTGCAGCATGTAGACACCTGTAACTGAACGATGTGAGCAGCACTCAAAGGAGAACAGTGGGTTATTCTTCAGTAACTGTCCTTCTTTGAGACGGGCTGCTCAGATCCATTCAGTAATAGCTGTCTCTGCGCTGGAGTGCCGGATTGGTCGGAAAAAACTTGTCCTAGCCTGTCAGAAGAGAAGAGGCGGCCACCATCCCTCACACCACCCATGGCTATATATACGGCCACCTCCTTGCCCCCTCCTCAGTTCCTTAGAGTCGCCAACTCCAGAATTGGGGAAGGAGGGAAGAGACCTGAATGGATCCAAGCAGCCCATCTTGAAGAAGGACGGTTACTGAAGAGTAACCCACCATTCTTCTTCGAGCACTACTCGGATGCATTTAGTAATAGGTGACTACTAGCCATGCCAAAGGAAGGCAGGTGGAGTTGGTACTTCCGCCTACAGCACAGCAACAGACCCTGTAGGTAGAGGCCCCGCAGCAAGACGTTCGCCACAGACAAGAGGTGAACGGGCCTTGGCAGCCCAGAAGAAGCAAGGGCTGAGGTCAACCAGAACAGGGCAAATCCGGACCCACCGAGGTAGAGCGCATACGCAGGTCGGCGAAGTCACAGGAGCTGGAGGAAAAAAAGGGACGCAATCTTAAGAAAACAGGTTATGCGGGTGCCCCGCCTAGGAGGAAAAACGTGAAATATAATCGATAGACTACAATGTCTGGCCTAGGCCATGTCATGTGGCCTCAAAGGAGCACTGAAACTGGCCGATGAGACTAGCCATATGGCCGTGTCTTGCACGAGAACAAAGAAAGGGCAGGCACAGAGAACCCAAAGGCTTTACAGGAGCCACGTAGTCATGGACTGGACTGGCGACTACTGAGTACGCAAGAAGTAAGGGGATGGCAATGCCCCTTATCTAGGATGCAGCCAAGCAAGCCATCTGGTTAAGGAGGAAAGGATACAAGGTTGTGAGTTTGGCTCGAAGGCAACTGAGAAGACCATGGGACATCAGCCGTGATGTATAGAGTCAAGCCAAGAAGGATGGGCCTACGGCATGCTAATTCATGACCTGGTAGCTCAGGAGCACAGATTTAGCTAGCTAGTACCACGACCAGGCTGTCGCAGGAGAGGGGCCCAGGAAAGGAGCTGACCGCATGGTGGCCTGAGGCAATGTTGGCAAAAACAGCCTACTAAGGGCCGTGGGGAGCTAGAATGTAAGGTAGGGGCCCCGTTGGTCTAGGCTTGCGGGGTTTTGCCCCTCGAAGCTCTCACTAAGCACGAGGGGAAGGAAGAAGGATGTCAGAGAACTCTACTACGATCTAGACAGTCCTTCAGAGACCAAGGAATTGAAGGAGGGTCGAGCAGGACTGCGAACTCGGTACCTAAAATGCATTCCTGTGGTAGAACGCTACCACTTTGCCATGTTAGGGCTGCCAGGGCAGAAAAACTCTTCAATACATGGATAGTGAAGAACTCTGCTGCCAAGGGAGGGTCCTTCTTGAGCTAGAGAATGGACCATAACAAGGTGGCAGCTGCCGTGTCTGACGGCCACCTCGGGATCAGAGAACCCAAGGAAGTTTCCTCCCCAGGGAGACCCAAAGGGCGAATAAAGAGGTATAGCCACAAACTGTTACATGTTGTACAGACTGGGTTCTGTGTGTCACGCCATCATAACAGCAGTGGGAGTAAACGGGTCCTTAAGAAGAGAAAGGGGAACCGCAGAACTGCCAGGTGTCGCCAACGTGCATGGGGGAAACGCTGTAGCATCAAGGGGCTACGTGCGGTGTAGTGGGATGGTCCCGCAGGGGGCAGGGTGTAAAGGGGGAGGGGCCCATGCTAGGGAGTAAGACCATAGGTCAAGGGATGACACAAGTGCCCTGGAAGCAGGGAACCGTCTGTCTGCCATAGACAACTGTCCAGGGGGGCAGTAGGTATTGAGATGGGAGCCACATTGGAGGGCACTCTAAGGGATAGACCTTACGCAGTTTTCCAACCTATGATACACAGCATGGTATTTCCCCTTCAGGGTTTAAAAAGGGTGACCCTGGCCATACTTTGGTGAAGTCGGGGAAGCATAGGCTACCTCGGAGATGGTAGGCCAAGGTGAGGGTTCCCGAGGTGGCCCCTGGTTCCCACTAGATGACCATAGGGCAGAGACGAGGATCCGTATGAGGATGGAAAGGGGGGGTGGGCCGTACCTAGGGCCCGTGCAGGGGTAAAACCCCCTGTAGAGGTCCCTTCCTGATGAAGTAGCTATCCAGGTAGCTGAATTACTACACAGATGTGTCCCCTTAATGCGCAGAGGAAGGTCTTGTCGAAAAGGGGGGGGGGGGGGCTGGGTCACAGTGCAGAAGATGGTGATGTGACCTGGGACATCCCTTCCCCTTCCCCTAACCCGGAGCGAGGGGGCCTCCCTAGGACACGCATCATGGCCATAGGCACAGTCCTGTTGCGAGTGGGCTCCGGATGTGCGCGTCTTGGAGCCCTGCCATAGCTGGGCTACAACAAGATGCATCTCCATCCCTCGACAAGAGATTAGGGTGGGACCGCAGTGGGGAGTATTCAGGAAGGAGGGTTGTTAGGAGTAGGAGAGGGGCAGCTTTCGTCCTCAGGGAAGTTGCTGCTTAAGGAGTGGGGGGGTGGGGGGGGGTTGGTGGTGACTACGGTATTGGAATACCAGCACCATAGGTGGGCATTATACATTGTCAGCCCCGGCGTCCTGATCGAATCTTTGGTCCCACAATCAAGGCAGGGGGAGAACGGGGAGGAATCAGGGTGGTTCCCCTCAGGCCTATCTTCCCTATAGGGGAAAAATGGGGGTGGAGGGGTGTCTGTCTGTGACTGATGCCTCAGGGGCCCTCTGCACCCCAAGGGTAAAGAAGGTAATGGTCAGAGGGGCCCCTCCCTGGGGAGGGGTGACCGAAGGCCCTCTTTCCACCGTGAGTGAGGCGAAAGGGGAAACAGGAGGTTGTCCCACCCAGGGAACTGAGAAGCTAAGTCGGGGGGCTGGATCCGGGAGGGAGGAGCCCAAAATACTTGGCTTTTCCCTGAGGATCCCAGGCCATACCCACCACAGAGAGGGTTTCCGGGGGAAACAGGACGTTCCCCTCAAAAGGCAGGTCAAGGACCACTTGCTGAGCATTAGGAGGCGCTCTAGCCTCCCTGAGCCATGCTACCCTATGGAGGGTAACCGCCAAGGCCATGGTGTGAGCTGCAGTGTCCACTGCATCGCGGGCTGAAAGAAGGAGGTCTTGAGAGACTATGTTGCCTTCCTCCAAGAAGGCATCATACTCATCTCTGGCCTCAGGCAGGAGCATATTCCTAAATCTCCCAAGGGACTCCCAGACATCCAGCAAGTACCTACTGGTTATAGCCTGGTTGTTTGCCACCTGCAGTTGAAAAGCTGACGAGGAGTACACCTTGCGGCCTAACAAATCCAGTTCCCTGGTCTCCCTGGCACCAGGGAGGGGGTCCCTGTGGGGTTCTCCAGCCCCCATTGTCATCTGGATCACGTCCCTGGGGGGGACTGGGTGGCCAGCGAGCGAGGGGTAGTCCGATTCGGATACCTGATATTTCATGCTCGCTGTATCCGAAACCAGGGGGACGGAGGTTGGACTTTGCCACCGGGAGCGTGCAAGGTCCCACACACTTGGGTGGGGCAGGATTGCTAAAGGCGCCGTGGAGGTGAATGCTGGTCCAAACAGGGTATCGGGAGGGAGGTTCAGGGGCTCCACCTCCATACCTAAGTGGGCTGTGGCCCGGTGCAGCAGATCAAAGTGCGCTGGAAGGTTGTCCATAAAGGACTCTAGTGCCAGGGACAGCATGGCACTGGGGGTCCGCTGCGGGGGGAGGGGAGTGCTCTCAGGGGACCACTATTGTGGTCAAAATCAGAAGGGTGACGGAGCTGATGTGCAGTGCCGGGCCGTTTGGAGCCCCTGAAGGTCCCTCTTCTGGGCTGGAGGCAGGGGAAGAGGATTGGTATTCCCGGCCCGGTGCCATCAGTGGAGTGGTGCCTGCCCCCACTGGTGTGGAAGGCGGGGGGCTGGATGGCGAAGGTGAGCATGCCGGGTGAACTCAGGCTTTTGAAATGAAGGCCGCTTTGCCCCTTCTGGTTGGGAGTGGGGCAGGTGAGGTAGGAAGGAGCAGCAGGGCTCGTTCTGCCTCCACCGCTTCCAAGGTGGACGGAACAAGAAGCGACTCCGTGTGAGTCACGGGCAAGTCCTCGCTAGACGAGGGAGGACCACTTGGGTGGGAGAGTTCCCGTTCTCTCGGTACCGGACTCCGCAGTGCCGAGGGTGGAATCAGCTGGTGTTGAGGTGATGTCGGCACCGGTGAGGCTGGGCTGTACCATGCCGTTGGCACCGGAGGTGATCTGGTGTGGTGCCAAGGTGAGCCTGGCGCCAACGGTGCCAGGCTGGCTGAGGGTGACCTCGATCAGTGCCGAGGTGCTGAGGCGCTGGGTAGGCACTGCATTGCTGGAGTCAGTACTCAGGTGGTGCAGCGGTGGCTACCGGTGGCACAGTGCCACAAGGCCTCGGGTGAAGGGTGCCGAGCCTCCTCCGAGGCTAAGGTGCAGTGTCGCTGTTCCCTCTCCTTAATTGTTTGAGGTTTAAAGGAGAGAGAAATGGAACACGCCAAGACCATGTGGTCTTTGCCCAGGCACCTGAGGCACTTCCATGGGGGCTGTCCCGGGGAAAGTCCTTGCCGCACTTGGCACAGGGCTTAAACCCTGGCATCATCGATGCAATGTTCCGGTCCGGTGTTGGGCTCTCGCAGTGGAATTAAATCCACAAAGGAGGTGTGCCCTGCCGGACAGTGAATCCAACAAAGAGACAGGCTGCTTGCGATTAGCAAGGCGCGGACGTTCCAGATCCTACGCGCAAGGCAGAAGAAATGAAACTGAGGAGGGGGCAGGGAGGCGGCCGTATATATAGCCATGGGTGGCACGAGGGGCAGTGGCTGCCTCCCCTCTTCTGACAGGCTAGGACAAGTTTTTTCTGACCAATCCGGCGCTCCAGCATGGAGACACCTATTATTGAATGCATCCAAGCAGCGCTCGAAGAAGAATATCTTTTACTGAACTAACTTCTAGTAGGAAAAGAGACTACCAGTAGTTTATAAGCATACCCAGAGCTCATCTTCAGCATCTGAAGCTTATCCAGTAAAATTTTTATATCATCCACTTGGCTCAACATTGCTAGAAGAGTACTGAAAATCTAACCTCATATCAATAACAATTATAACAAAACAATTTAAACATGCACATATAAATAACTAAATCTATAAAATTAACCTGCATTTATTTTGCATACGGTCATCCTTCCAGTCTTGAGAAATAATCAAGAAATTCCATGGCTGTCAGTGTCCTGAGGGCATTAAGTAAGAGTAAGATCTGAAAGCCTTTCAGTAACAGTTTGGGCAAGGACAGTTTGCAAGGCCTGACTGTGATTCCTTGACTTAACAAAAAGTTCAATCAAACAATGGCTGAATCACCCCTTGAGGGAAGGCGAAAAAGGGAAACAAACACCCAGCAGAGAGGGAAAACTGAAACAAAAAGTGGACGGGCGGAAAGGACACTGTTCCACACACAGAAAAGGTAGGCTGGGCTCACTAGCCCACAGCGAAGAAAGTAAAAAAGGGAAACACAAGGGAAGGAAAAAAAAAAGCAAGTGCCACAAGACAAGAAAATCCCACTTTGTCAGATGCTTCAAAGACACCCATCTTTTCTCCCACGAAAGCTCATGCGAAAAATAAATCTGTTAGTCTTTAAGTGCCACACGACTCCTTGGTTTTGTTTTGTTTTTTTCTATTAATCCTGGCCTACGATTTCAATTACAGTCGTATGTATTAAGTCAAAGTTTCTGGGTGTGTTTCACCACATTCCCTCTCAGGAAGAGAACCTTTTAGCTGTGAAAAGTGCATGCTGCATCCCCAAAGGGAATCTTAGAAGCATAATTATTGTTCAGGCTACAAGTAATTATGTTTCACCAACCTCAGTGGTGCTCCAGTCTATCAGCATAATAAGAGCTCTGGCTCCAGGGCATGCCCTGAGAGTTGCCTAGGGCAGGAAGAAATAGTCCTTTTCCTCCCATCCCAGCACAGTCAGTCCATTGTGCCCCAGAGAGGGAGCATCTGTAGGGCAGAGTGAGGACTGGGAGGGGAGGAGAGGCCAACTTGGTTGCATCTTGGGAGGCAGACACCAGGGGACTTAGGCAGGAGCTGGGAGGGTGAGTGACGTTGGCCAGTGGAAGGCGCAGAACAGGGAATCTCTCTCCCCAGTTAAATGCCTCCATTGTCCATGCTCACAATCATGGAGATGAACAAACGCTGGAGCTGGTGATGATGCAAACACAAGTGTGAGCAGCAGCTGTCTGGCTTCTAAAGAGAACCACTGTGTATGCTTCAGTGACCGCAACTCAGCCCAGGGTCCTTCCAGGTTCACTTCGGTGAGAGTGCACCATGGACCCTTCACCTCGCCTTTCCTTTCTGTCTCTCCTCCTATTCATCCATTCCTCATCCTCCACTCTTCCTCGTCCCCAGGCTGCATTATCCCCAGCTCCTGTCTTACTCCTGTTGCCTTTGTGCTGGCAAGGTTAGTCAGCAACTGGCTATGATCTTTTGTTTCTTTGCCTTTCTCCCCAGTGTTGAGATGCAGCCAGCTCTGGGGTGAAACATGGCAGCACAGCACAAAGTAAGGAAGAGTCCCATTGCCAGTGAGAACTGATAGTCTCCATGCAGGTAAGAGACCCAACTAACTTTCTACCTCTGTTTTCCTTGGAGTGAGAAGATGGTTACAGGTCAGCACCACCCAGGGCAGGAAAAACATTCTTGGCTGCCACGCCCTAGCTAACTGCAGTGCATTTCCCAAGCAGAACCACCAGTTCCCAGGGGTAAGGAGAGGATTACTCTTCGAGCTTCTCCCTATCTTTCCGGCACATCCCAAATGGAATGCAGGCATTGCTGAGGAGGGATACTGCTAGGTTCTTCATAAACAAACAATCTCATCAGCTGTTTTCTTTTCTTTCCTAGAGGCCCATCAGGTAGGGCATTAAGGAAATGAAGCCATTTCCACGTCAGGCGGCATGCATTATTTATTGTAACAACCCCAACGGCTGGAGAGGAGGTGTGGGAGCCAGGCTAGCTTTCTGGGGATAGAAGAATAAACCAGGCATCTCTGCCTAGAGACCCCTAAAGACAGCAGGTGCTCAATTCCAACACCGCTCACTCCATTGGGCTGACAAAAAACAGTGCAGCTCTACTGGAGTGAAAGGAGCTATGCCCACTTACACTTGCAATGCTTTTTCACCCAAGGCTTCAATAGTGATTACTGGGACCTGAGGTCCAAATCCTCCCTGGGGCCTAGACCATCACCTCACAGCAGGCAACAGCTGGCATCCTGAGCAGAAAGGCCAAGGATGGAGTGGGGCCCTAGAGGCAGATATGGGAGGTCAGCCTAAGCAATGGTCCATGCAGGATAGAATGAAGGCATGTGGAAGTGAAAGGATGCATGCAGCCACCAGGACCAGCATCTTTCACCAGTTTTAAACTTGCACATGTCCATTTAAAAATAGCTAGGCATCGCCCTCAGGCGTCATGTGCTGGATATCCCTGGGTGGGGCCAGCTCCTGGGACTTGGGGCTGGGAAAGCATGAACCTTGACTGCCAGAGCACAACCACTGAGCTCCATGATCCAAAACCACTCATCTACCTCTGTGCATCATCACCACAGCAGTTGAAGGCAGAGGCTGCTAGAGAGATCTGGGGAGTTTGTATAGAAATGGTTGTTTACTCACCAGTAACCATCCTTCTTCGAGATGGACTGCTCACATACATTCAGTCAGGGGCGTTGCTGCCATTGGGCATGCCGGGGCACATGCCCCGGGTCCCAACGCCAGTGCCCCAGATCTCTGGCCCAATTGGACCAGGGATCAGGGACCCGATTCCCGGCCAGCCGCGGCTGCAGTGGCCCCATCCCAGGCCGGGGTTCCGGGGCCCAATCCCCAGCTGGCCACCCGGCAGGCCCCGCCCCTGGCCAGAGGGAGGCCAAACCGCCATGGGCGGCTAGGCCGCGGCAGGGCTGGGCCAGAAGCGGCCACTGGAGGCTGGGGATTCAGAGCCCGGCTGGCCGCCCATGGCAGCCCCGTCCCCCGCCAGGGAGCCAGGGCCTGGCTGCCGGCAGCCACAGCGGCCCTGTCCCCAGCCTGGGATCAGGGGCCTGGCCGCCCATGGGCACGGGCACGGGCCCAGCCTCCAGTGGCCACTTCTGGCCTGGCCCAATCTCCAGCGGCCGCTACTGGCCGGGCTGCGCCTCAGCCTAGTTGCCCGTGGCGGCTCAGCCCCCACTGGCCCTATCCCTGGCCAGGGGGCAGGGCCTTCTGGTTGGCAGTGGGGCCTGCCCGCTGGAGGCAGGGGCTGGACCTGTGCCCCGGGTCCCTCCCCACCTCAGCACCACCTCTGCATTCAGTTACAGGTGTCTACATGCCTCAGAGCACGGTAGTTCGAAAAGTCTTTAGCGTTAGCCTGTCAGGTCAGAGCGCACAGCCAACACCCCCTCCACGCCGCGACCACGGCTATATAGGTGACCGTGACCCTGACCCTCCCAGTCCCATATACCTTTGCCAACTCCATTAGTGGGGATGGTGGGAGGGACCTGAATGTATGTGAGCAGCCCATCTCGAAGAAGGACGGTTACTGGTAAGTAGCCAACCATTCTTCTTCAAGTGCTCCTCACATCATTCAGTTACAGGTGACTGCTAGCCGTACCGAAGGATGGTGGGAGGAGTCACAGTCTACCCACACTGAGTACACCTCTGCCCACAGTGGCATCGTCTCTAGCCTGTTGGACGATGGAGTAGTGCGTAGTGAAGGTATGTATTGACAATCATGTAGCAGCCCTGCAGATCTCTTGGATCGGGACCTTAGCGAGGAAGGCCATGGAAGACGCCTCAGTTCTTGTAGAGTGGGCTCTCACAGTCTCTGGGAGAGGTGTGTTTGACCTTCCGTAGCAGTCTTTAATGCAGTTCACAATCCATCTGGAGATGCACTGAGAGGATACTGGGGAGCCTCTCATGCATTCAGTGACTGCCACAAACAACTGGGAGGTCTTGAGGAAAGATCGCATGCACTCAACATAAATTAGGAGCGCTCTCCTCACATCCAGGGTTTGCCACTGTCTCTGGTTTTCTGTCACCCAAGGATCGGGATGGAAAACCAGCAGGCAAATTTCTTGATTCATGTGGAAGGGGGTAGCAACCTTGGGCAAGAAGGAGGGGTAGTGGCAAAGGACCACCTTATCCGGGAAGAAAACTGTATTTGGAGGATCAGAGGAGAGGGTTCGTAACTCTGAGACCCTTCTAGCCGAGGTGATCGCTACCAGGAAAGCCACCTTCCAGGACAGTATGAGCAAAGTGGCTGAGTCCCAAGGGTTCATGTGGCTGATTCCAAAGTGGCTGAGTCCAAGGACGGTTCTGTTAAAGCCCGTAGCACAACATTGAAATCCCAGTGAGGGGTGGGTTCACAAGAGTGGGGAAAAAGCTTTTCCACCCCTTTAAGGAACCTGTGAGAGATGGGGGTGTGAAAAAAGTGGGGCCCCATCTACTCTTTGACAAAAGGCCGAAATTGTCGCCAAGTGGACTTTTAATGAGGACAGGGATAGGCCTTTCTCTCTTAAATCAAGAAGGTAGCCCAAAGTTGCCTGAATTGGTGTGGAGGTAGGGTCTATGTCTTTGTCATGGCACCAAATGGAAAAATGGTTCCATTTTGCCATGTAAGTGGACCTGGTGGAGGGTTTCTTGCTACCAACCAGGACCTTCTAAACCCTATCTGAGCAGCACTTCTCTTGCTCACTAAGCCAGAGAGCATTCAGGCTGTCAGGTGCAGGAGGCTCGGGTTTGGGTGCCAAAGGTAGCCCAAGTCCTGTGTCAGGAGGTCCACCCACTGTGGGAGGCAGAGCGGGGTCCTCACAGACTTGTCCTGTAGGAGTGGAAACCAGTGTTCTCTGAGCCAGTCCGGGGCTATCAAAATGATGTATGCCCTGTCTGCGAGAACCTTCAATAGCACCCTGTGAAATCAGGGGGATTGGTGGGAAGCCATACATTAGGGCCCCCGACCAATTGCAGAGGAAGGCATTGCTGAGAGAGAACCCTCCTCCTGACCTCAGAGGTGACCCTGCCAGCAGTTTCAATAATTTGGGGATCTTGGGGGGCAATTACCGCACCAGTGGGGTACAACTTTATCTTTATTAAAAATGGGTGTTGGTACAAAATGAAGTATGAAATGTATGGAGGTTGTCACGGCTTTCACAATGGGGTTTTGTTAAACAAACTTAACTTTATGGGGTGGAACGAGTTGGGGGACAATGGGGGGTTCTCAAACTACCCCAACCTGCAGTTACAAACCAAATCACAGTGACTTAAAAAGATGTCCTAACACCATCTAAGCAAAGGGGGGTACAATACAGACTCAGTATGCAGCAGCAGCAAAGAAGAGTGGAAACAAGCGGGGGTGCAGGAGTTTCAAGGTTGGAGGGACTCAAAGAAGAAGAGAGGCAAGTGGGGGGGTTAGGGACAGCGGGATGGGGACGCACGTGGGGGCTCAGGGCAACAGGGGAAGCAGCGGGTCTGAACAGAAGTTCGGGGGTTTGAGAGGGAGGCAGAGGGGGCTGAGCGGCAGGGGAAAAGGGCCATGGAAGCAGCGGCGGAAAGAAAAGGAAAAAAAAGGGTGAGCAGGAGCTGTGGGAGCCGCGGCAAGGAAAGGAGCCAGGGCTGCCGGAGCCGGCAGCCACAGAAGGCGGCTGCAAGGGGGGGTGCTGCGGCAGCGGGGAGCCGGCAGCTGTGGGAAGTGGCTGCAAGGGGGGAGACGGAGCCACGGGAGCAGGAAGCCGTGGCAGCAATGGCTGGGGGGAGAGCCGGAACCGTGGGAGTGGGGAGCTGGTGGCAGCAGCGGCTGGGAGAGCTGGAGCTGCGGAAAGCCAGCATGCGTGGGAAGCGGCAGCAAAGGGGGTGCCGCGGGAGCGGGAGGCCGTGAGGGAAAAGAGCCACAGGGAAAGGAGCTGGGTGCAGTGGCAAAAAGGGGGGGGTCAGGGAAAAGAGGAGCTATGGGAAAAGGAGCTGAGAGCAGCGGCTAAAGGGGGGCCGCAAGGAAAGGAGGAGCAGCGGGGAAAGGAACTGGGAGTAGTGGCAAAAAAAGGGGGGGGCTGCAGGGAAAGGAGAAGCCATGGGGAGAGGAGCGGGGAGCAGCGGGGAAGTCCGGGCACATGGCAGGAGTTCAGAAAATAAAGAGGGGACAAGGAAGATTTGGGTAAGAAAAGTTTATTTAACTCAGAGGAACCACAGAGGGGAAGGCAAAGTGACTTAATACAGTAACTCTAGGGGTTACAAACCAAATGAAACAATGTTACAACCTATCTTCACGCTTCTAAGGCTTACAGATTAAACTAAAACAATATTGCAACTCAAAATAGCACTTCCAAGACAAGTTCAACAAGTCAGAGGGGAGAGACACAGCAAGCAATACAGAACAGTGGTAAGCAGTTGGAAGTACGGGACCTTTTCTAAACAACGGAGAGCGAAGCAGTAGTCTAAAAAAGGAGAAAGGGAAGCCAGAAGGCAAAGGGCATGCCTGCTCTTAGGAGCGTGGGCTTGGTGGAGCTGGGAGAGAGCAATGGCAAAACAGCAGCCAGAGAGGAGGTAGCTTATTTTTAAAGAAGGCTGCAGGGGCAGGGTCTTACTGATCCCAGCAGCAGCAGCAGCAGCAGCAGCATTACAAGCAGGAGAGAGACTCGTTACTCGGCCGGCAGTTTCAATCGTGGTACGCTCGGGGGAGAACTCATGAGTGTAGGACGTCAGCGTCTGGGTGATCAGGCCAGGCAGGATGCCAGGAACCGTCCTGCCTGATCACCCCAAACCCTGAGTTTTTAAACTGTTTGTTCCTGCCAGTTTCCTGATTACAGGGAAGGCAGGAAACTAAGGTGAGCATGACTCATGCCTTCACCATTTCAAAGATCTTGCAGTTAGGCAGTGCCCACCTACGCCAAGCCCTGAAGAGCTCAATGGGATGTCAGCAGCCATCTAGTTCAGTTGAAGGGGGCCATCTGCTCCCCTTAACATACTTCGCATATTTAACTGATGGCCCGGGAGGGGTGGCCATCAAATTAACTTAATGGGCAACGGACAGGAGGGAGCAGAATCGGGGACATTTGTGATTTTGCTCTGTGGCAAACAGATCCACCTGCGGGGTTCCCCATCTGTTCATCAGCAGGGAGAATACCTTGTTGTGGAGGGACCACTCGTGATTCACAAGGGGTTTCCTGCTGAGTGAGTCTGCTAGGCCATTGTCTACCCCAGGCAGGTGGGAGGCAGTCGGCATAAAGTGATGATCTATCACTAATTGCCAAAGCTTGGTCGCCTCCTCACATAGAGCTGAGGAGCGGAACCCCCCCCTTGACGGTTCATATAAAACACGGCCATTGTATTGTCTGTGAGGACCTGGACCATCATGCCATCGATCTGGTCGAGGAAGGTCATGCAGGCCAACCTGATAGCCCGGAGCTCCTTCACATTTATGTGGAGGAGTCTGTCCTCAGGGTTCCAAACACCCTGGTGGAGAGGCCCCCGGACAGGTGGGTTCCCCAACCTGAGTCTGAAGCATCCATTATCAGGGACTGGGACTTTTCAACTTGGAAAAGAGACAGCTAAAGATGGATATGCTAGAGTTCTGTAAGGAACTGTTATTTATGCCTTCTCATAACACAAAACCTAGGGGTCACCCAATGAAATTAACAGGCAGCAGATTTGAAGTGAACAAAAGGAAGTGTGTCTTCACACAACAGTCAACCTGTGGAATTCCTTGCCAGAGGATCTTGCAAGGGCCAAAACTATAACAAGGTTCAAAAAAGAAGTAGATAAGTTGATGAAGAATAGATCCATCAGTGATTATTAGCCAGGATTGGCATGGATAGCTGTTTGCCAGAGGCTAGAAACAGCCAGCAGGATGGATCACTTGATGATTCCTTGTTTTATTCATTCTACCTGAAGCATCTGGCATTGGCCACTGTGGGAAGACTGGATACTGAACTAGATGGACCATTGGTCTTAGCCAACATGGCTAGTCTTACATTCGTATGTGCAGATCCCCTTTCCCATGACCCATTTGTTTAACAGAGCTCATAACTTGTGAGTGTATTCACTATGGGTCATGCCTGCCTGCTTCTTGAGATCTCTAAATTTCATTCTGCACACTTCTGGTGTAATCCAGTACCTTTGCAAGACAGCCCTTTGGAAGCATCATACTTTAAAACCTCCCCAATTGGCATTTTATTAAATATGGCCCAGGCTTTATCCAACAGCTTGGCCAATACCATGGGAACTTTCTGCTCTGCAGGGATCTTGTGTGGTTCACAAAGTCTTTCAACAATAGTGAAATATTCCACAATGCAGTCTGTCTTTTGGTAAGTTGGGCACAGTTTCTCAAAGTTGGGTGTTTTTGATACAGGGGGCGTAGGGCCACCTGGCACTTGGCCCTATCTCTCCAGTACCAGCATTTGAGGTTTCCTCTCCTTTTCTTCTTCCTCAGCCTTGGCCTGCACCTCCAACTGCTTTAGTTCCATCATACATCTGTGGGCAACTTCCTTGTCCCCTTTCACACATCTGTGGATGGCTTCCCCATCACATCACTCATGGACATTTTTATCTTTCCCTGTGTAAGGTAGGCTTAGAAAATGTGCCTAATAGCTTCGGGGGGTGGGGGGCATCTAATCTGCATGGGTCCTGTATTAGCATGAACACAAAGAGCACAATTAAGTATTAGCATATTGGGTGCAGGACATAGTGGGTAATGGTATTTGGGGTTAATCTGTTCACAAGTTTGTCAATATCTGTAATTCTCCTGAAGGAAAATATAAAATACTGTGTTTTGTGAATTGCTACTCTCTGTTTGTTTCAAATCCATCTGGGTTAGTTAAAGGGTAAAGGTTACCCTTAGTTAAAAAGAGATTTATAGGAAAGGTGACCGCATGTTTCAGCTTGAAAGAAGTTGAAGATGGGATGGGGGGGGGGGTTGAGGCTATATCTATTGCCTCCCCCATTTAATGATAGATATGGCTAGGCTTCTTCTGAGGCCTTTGCTATTTAAATAGAGGTAGCTGTTTGCAGCTACTTGAAGTTAAGAGCTGAAATCACTAGAGAGAGAAGCAAACTCGCTCTGAGCTGACAGTGAAAGCAGCGAGCTGGATGGTGTGAGTGACCAATGGGTGGAGCTTGTGGACAGCAGGTGGAGCCAGTGGATGGTGAGAGTGGCCAGCGGCGATCTGGGCGGCATGAGTGACTGGTAGGCAGAGCCAGCGGACAGTGGGTGGAGCCAAGGGACGGTGCTATTGGATGGAGTGAGTGCCCAGTAGATGGTGCCTGCGGACAGCTGGTGTGAAAGACACTGCCTATATACCCTAGGGTTGGTTGGAAGCCTAGTTAACACTGATTCTCCAGATCAGTGCGGATTTTGCTAGTATTGAGTTCACCTTTGCTTTTATGATATGTGGGCTCATGCTGGAGGCCTGATTAGCACTGATTCCCCAGATCAGTGCCAGTTTTGCCATTAAGTCTTGTATGTTCTGTTATGTGGTGTGGGTTGCTGGGAATTTTGCTTTGTACTGATTTGCTAGATCAGCGCTGATGTCTGTTATTTGGCCTTTTATACTCTGTTTTACTACTATTAAAAGTTTTGTTTACTACACTCAGACTCACGCTTCCAAGTGGGGAAGCCTTACCCCTTTAGGGTGCCCAGGGAACCATGCAGAATTTCCCAGAAATCTGGGTGGGGGTTCGAGCTGGTTGGTGGTGGTACATTATTGGGAAACCCCTAGGTATAGAACCTGGCCCTTGTTCTGCCAGCCTGCCTTGGCAGAAGGGTTACACCTCTGTCTATTTTCCTTGCCTGAAATAAACAGAAAACAGCAACCTGTGGCCTCCTGACTGTTCAGTCACTACACATATAAGTCACTTAGAATTGCACAATTAAAGCAACAGGCTGGGGCACAACTAAACCCTGGTACCACTCTATGACAGGGTGCTCCCCAGCTCCAGTCTGGTGTGCTACTGTGACCTCCCAATTCTCACTCCTGAACCCCAATTCACCCTACTTTGCCAAGTGACCACTCACTCCTGAGTCAGTCCACTCTGGCCCCTGGCATGCAGCCAGTCCCAAGCAGTGGATGTATCCCCTCTGGCTACTTCAGGGATGGTCTCCCAGTAAGCACCCCTGGTCCCAGTTACCAAATTAGGAGCCACTGTCTACAGCAAGGGTCTCAAACACGTGGCCCAAAGGCTACATGTGGCCCCTAAAGCTATTTGCTGTAGCCCACAATGGCACTGTTGTTACCAATATTTGCAATATCATTGTATGAAAACATTTCATTGGTTTGGCCCTCAGGCTAACGTCCTAGTCCTCATATGGCCTTGTAGTAGTCCTCATGCAGCCCTTGTGGTGATTTGCGTTTGAGACCCCTGGTCTACAGGGATTGGGACTCACTCCAAACCACTATACACTGTAGTCCAGGGGTGTCCAACTTTTTTGGATGAGAGGCCACATTGCAATTGTTGTCTCAGTCAGAGAGCTGTTGAGAAAATTTTTGATAGAATACACATAGAAATCGCTCTTATTAATAAGCTTTAATAAAATAATTAGTGTGATATTTGGCATTGCTTTTGCTTGCATTGTGTACAGAAGACAAGGGCGCAGGGCCGTAACTATGGTGGGGCCAAAGGGGCTTTGCCCCAGGCGCACCAAAGCAGCTCAGTAGAGCCACTCCGTTAAAGGGCACATTAAGTGGCACCAGCCCCAAGGGCCGCTAATTGCAAGGGGCACATTCCGATTGGAACGCGCCCCGTGCACCAGATCACTGCGTTACAGCTCTGCAAGGGTGGCGGGGGTGCCTGTGTGAGGGGGCAAGGCAGAGTGTGGGGAGCAAGGTAGGACAAAGGAGCATGGCAGAGGAGTGGAGGGAAAGAAGGGTGAGGTGGAAGGAGCAGAGCAGCTGGGTGGCAGGATGCAGCTACTTCCTCACAAGGACCCCCACCAACTCTGCTCTCCTTACTCCCTGCCGAGTACTGCTCAGGGAAAGGAGAGCAGTGCTGGGAAGAGGGAGAGAAGAACAGAGTCAGTCAGAAACAAGCAGAAACCATGGCAGTTCTGCAGGGGTCACAGTCTTTTGGCATTGGGCATCTGTGTACCAGAAATATTGATGGGTAGTAATCTCTACAGAAGCGTTTTTGCCACGAAGGTCAGGAGAAGGACAGGTTTAGGGGTGTCGAAAGAGAGCAGGCCTGCGGGGGATGTCTGGGACAGTACTTAAAACTGCTCAGGGCACTCCCCCTTTACTTGCCTCCTGCTCACTCGAAAGGGGCTGAATCCCGCCCCCAAACAGCTGTCTGGCCATGCCATGCGTCCCTGTAGCTGTACTGTGCACCGGGTGGGAAATCAACAAGGGCCCTGTCCAGTCCCAGCTCCCAGACTCTTGCAGCAGCACTTATGGGTGGGGTGAAAGCCCTTGGTGGGTCAGTCTGGCCCCAGGGCTGCAAGTTGGACAAGCCTGCTCTAGTCCATCCATTTACCAAAGAAATGAATTGTGCCCAACCTCCTTCACTCACACCCTCTAAAGATCACACGGCTTTAGCTAAAACAACTATAAGTTTATTGATCAAAATATAATTCTAGGTGAGAATACAGCCAGTCATGGCAGAATCACAATATAAATGAGTCAGGAGTGACTGCAAGGAAATAAAAGGTAAACCCTGATTACTACCCCAATAATATCTCTACTTAAACTGACCATATAGATCAAGTTCATGCTCAAGGTGTTCGACTGTCAGATGGTCATATGGACAGTTTCTGCCTGTGACCAGGCAGGGCCCAGATCTTGCTTGAAGTTGTTTCAAGATGGAGAGTCTCAGCTAAAAACCTCTAAAATCAAGTCTCTCCCTCTGTTTCCCATTCCTCACAGGGTCACACCCCTCTCTTTCCAGGCAGAGGTGATCCCTTTGTCTCTTCTGATCTACCTCAATTTGTATGGTTTTGCTGTCTTCACCAGGTGCTTGTCTGCTTGCTGCAAGAAAGCTCTGCCTGTCTCCCAGCCCCCTGAGCCATGCTACACATCTGTACACATGCATGAGGCTGCAGGAAACATATCATCATAGTAATCACATAGAATAAGTTATGAGCACCCATAAAGAAACATTGTATGGTGTAACTGGCCCAGGGAGGGGGATCATAGAATCACAGTGTACCAGTGAACAGAAAAATCATATAGGTCATAACCTGGCAAGCACAAGTGTGCACCCCAAGACAAGACAGGGCCCAGCCCTTCTCCTGGCTGGTGTTTGTTGTATCCCCAATTGAAGAGGTGGCTGCCATATGGCCAAGCAACTTTGTTTTCAGTTGCCTTCCCTGCAAGAAGAGGTGGGAAGTCTCCTGTATACAGCTTTGCTCTGCTTGTGGGATAGAGAAACCCAGCCAAGTCTGTCCTCCGGGGGCCAAGGGGCACTTGCATGTAGAGCCCAGGAACAGGTACAGGAAGCTGCTGCTAAGATGGGGTGGGAATTCTAACCAGCCAGGACGCAAGCCAAAGCCTTTTGTTCCATAGTTCCTGCTCCATCAGCCTCCTCATTCTGTTTCTCCACAACTCTGCACCTTGGTCCAGTAACTGCTTGACTGCCTGTGCCGGGAAGGCTGTGGTGGGTAAGTGCTGCGTGCGGAGCGAAGAGGGTGCCAAAGGTTTCCATTATCTTTACCTTCATTAAAGTGCCTAAAAAGTGGGTGGGCTGCTGAGTGCAGGAACTCACAGCAGACAGGGAGTGCTGAAGAAGGAGAAAGTGAAATGGTCAGCTGGCTGAGATAAGTTGCACAGGCAGATGCTATAATTCTGACAGGCCTGGCTCCTTGCTCCACAGCCTCCAGCTCACAGTGCAATGCTGGAGTGCTGCTACAGTACCCTCTGTCTCACAACCATCTCAGCCATGCTGAGGCTGGAGGTTCCTGGGGGCTCATTGCTGCTTCATGTACTCGCCTTGAGTGTATCTCCAGGAATTCAAGAGCTGGGACAGGAGCCCAGTAGGGAGCCTTGGTACATGAATTTTTTTGTCCACAAAGCAGGTCTTGTGGGGTCTGAGGAAGCTCCCTGCCTTGTCCCCTCCATACCACTGCTGCAGTGGGGAATGGCTGAGCAGATGGGTCTAAGCCCACAGGGGGCAGGCAAGAGACAGAGTGTTGTGAGGGAGCATCTGTCCAGCTGGGTCTCCTGCCCAGCACACAGACCTCCCATGGGCATTCCCCTTGCCTTGGTGTAAAAGAGGTTGAGCTGCCCTAGGTACAGAACAGAGGTTTGCCATGAGGAGGTCCAAAGAGGAGGGGACAACTGGGCAGGACCTTCTGCCCCATGAATGCCACAGGGACACTGAAACTGGGCTGCACCAACCTCTGAATGAGGGAGGTGCAAACTGCTTCCCCTCTGTCCGTGTGCTCGGATGCATCTGCCACCAAGCAGCCAATGCCGGCCCAAAGGTCAAACTCTCACTCCAGAGCTGACCAGTGGGGTGTGCCATCCCCCTCCCTGGGCCAAGTACTGGGCTGGACAGCACTGCATCTTGCTGCAATGCTCCCAGCCCCTGCTTGGCCCTCTCATGGACTCTACACTGCTGCAATAGATGCCCCTTCCCTGGCTGCATTTGCTCCCTCTTGCCTTGGCAGCTGGCGTGATATGTCCTCACAGGCCTGCCACAGGTGGGGGGAAGGGAGCGCAGAGAGTGGAATGGAGCTGGCAGAGGTAGCTATACCCCTCTGTGATGTCGTTGGTCATTAAATTGCAGCCAGATGTGACACACCCTGCAGTGTAGCCACAGTTAGCCCGGTCAGGCGATGGCACCAGGCTCCCAGTGGTAGCCTTGTGTTGAGCTCGTCTGATCTTCTGCAGCAAGGGTACCTGCACGCTCCCCTGTGGGCTATATTTTCCAGACACATCTCCTGATTGAGACCCAATGGTGCCATGGGGTAAAGACACCCCCCCCCCAAGACACCCTGACCTATCTCTGGGGCAATCAGAGGCTGAACCCTTGGTGCCCCCAGCACAGCAGAGCTACACTGGGATGGCTTTCACCCTGACAGCAGGCACCAAGGGAGGGCCTTTTCCTCTGAGCAGGATGGAGATGTGATGTTGGGCAAGACTCTGGGACATCTGCGCTGATCTGGTCTCCTTAAATGCGTCTGTCTGCCGCCATGCCTGCCTTTCTATCATCCATCACGTTAACTGCATTCTTGCCTTGGGCGTCACACCAGCAGATTGGTGGTAGGGGAAGACTGTACCAGCCTTTTGCTTTATGTAGATTTCCCCCTAGCCTGCTGTCTGGTGGATATTCCTCCCTCCCCATCCCTTTCGTAGAGCCCTGATCATGCCCCCCCCCCCCCCACCCTTATCCTCATTTCTAAGACTTCATGTCTGCCCATCTGCATTGGTCTGGCCTGCGTGAGGCTCCTTTGCTGGCTTGAGGGAAGACACCACTGCTGAACACACCTTCTGTCCTCTTGCCTCCTGAGCAGGAATGTGACACCTCTATAGAGTAGACTGGTGACTGCAAAGTGTTTGCTAACTGTAACGAACAGTCATGTCCTCTTCATCAAATGTATCCTGAAAGGCTGGGGTGGCTGCTGCTTCCTTGTTGATGGAAAGGAGCCAGATTCTGATCTGCAGTGAAAACTCCAACCCATAAATTTCCACAAGAGCCTACTGTCCATATGGCTGCCAAACAGGCAGGAATGAAAGGCACTGATTAAAAAAAGACCACTCTGCCCAGACGCTGCACGCTGACTCACCCTTGTCTATAAAGCTGTGTAGCACTTTCCATACTTCATGGCCACACTGTGTGTGCCTAGGCATGGCTGTGTGAAACGGTGTGTGCGTTTGTTATATGCTGCTGTCTGTGTGCATACTGTGTGTGATGTGTTTCTGCAGGGTGCCCTTACAAACCAGTGCATACAGTGTTTGTGAACTGTTGGGTGTTCACGTTGTAACATAGCATTATGCCTGTTGTTTTTCTCTGGACATGTTACCGTTAGTTAAATTAGTTCAGTATTTGTGTGATGCAGACATTCCCAGTCAAGCATATTCCTCCTCCGTCCAACCATCTTCTCAGTATTTCAGCAATGAGGGGTGAGGGGGAAGGCCTGTGCAGTTTCTGCCAGAAGCTAACAACTATCAGATCTTGCAGTAACCATGACAATGTTTGTACAGGAAACATTTCTAGAGCTATTTAATGTGTCATGTGTTCCAAACAGCACCCATGGAGCCAGCCCACATCCTGTGGCTGGACCAGCCTCAGCCTTGAACCTTTATAAAGACAAAAACTCCAAGAGGAACCTCTGAATACAAGATCCTCTGGCCTAAGAGACTATCTTTAAGGGTCCTGTGACATGTTGCACTCCACACACATCCTTGGGATGTGATCTGCGTATCACTCATCACCCTTACAGTATAACTGAGCATGGTCTGATGCAAAATATGTTGCGCTTAGTGGCTTTGGAATGCTCATGACATACCAAACAGTCATGCTATGTTAGCATGTTCCCCTCAGTATCATACACTATATGCACAGCTATGAAACTCTGATATGTCTTAACACTGGTTGAAACACAGAGCTGTGATTTCAAGCCCTACAGAGGCAGGCATACAGTGACAATGGTGCCTATGAACCTTGGCTCAAAAGGGAAAGGATGTGCCCTTTGTCAGACATGGACTATCACCTGACCCAGGGGAAGGGTGTTAAGGAAACAGGTTAAGAGAAAAAGGAGCCCCCAGTTAGAAGCTTTCTGCCCTGTAACCCATCTTTTATATGCAATGCCAAGGACTACCACCTACCTGCAGGGCAAAACACAACCCAGCCAACCTGACAGTAGACTGGAACAGAGACCTTAGTTAAGAATATGAGTTTTCTTTTATTTGATTGTAATTAACTCCTTGCTTGAATGATTATTTGATTTACATTAAATTGACTTAGAATCACTTAATCTCTTACTATAGTCACTAAACATACGTTTGTTGTATCTAAAGCAGGGCATGTGGAATGGGAATCTGTGCAGAGGCCTCACTGGACGTGACAGAGCTAGTGCATCTCAATTTCTTTGATAAATTGATTAACTGGTGAAAATGAACTTGCAGGGTGCAGTGGGCACCCTCCATGACAGTAGTGCCCATGGTTGGATCTGGGAGTGGGGAAGTTTGCTGGGGGTCTGTCCCATGAGAGTCCAGTGAGAGCGCTCCTCCACCAGGTGAGAGCTTGATTACGTGCAGGAGGCTGGGTGTGAGCTGACCAAAAGTGGGGTTTCACCCAGCAAAGCAGGGTAAGTTGGAGCCCTGGAGTGCAGAATGGGGGTGGCCCAGCTGCACACGAGCCTGGATTACAGGAGGGGAACATCACAGGTAGGAAGGAAGAAGACAGGATACAAGATGTTATCCTTTATGGAGGAAACACTGGCAGCAGGGGTGGCTCATGAAAGGTGGGTCACTGATGGACAAACACTGTAACTGTAAGGACTGTCCATTGTGCAAGAAATACCTTATTGGGCAGGAAATACCTAGTTAACAAGTATAAGCAAGAGACTGTGTTTTATATTTTCTTTCCCCTGTAACCACGTGTTTCCCATTGCTTGCACTTGTATTGGAATCTGTAGTTGAACCTCTGTGAAATGAACCTCCCTCTGGTTGTGCCATGGGCATGTCTAAGTGCCTTGCAGGTGCTGAACTGAGGTGAACCAGCAGAATGGTGAGCACTGCTTTGCTGGAGGCAGTGGATTGGTGTGTGCAGGAGACCAAGGTCATGGCACTGGAGTGTAACAAAGCAGGGTGTGAAAATTGTTAGCCTGGCCTGGAACAGAGCATGGCTGGTGAAGCCAGCAACATGGCACCAGTGGTTTCCCTGTAGGCACAGACACTGACCCTCTTGCTGTGAACAGGTTGACCCCACGCCTCCCAGGTAACCTCACCCCATGCCCCCTGGGTAATTCACCCCACATCCCTTGGGTAACCCTGAAAAGCATCACTGGGCGTTGCGCAGCACCATGTCTGTGTGTGATATGCAGTGGTGTCAGTGCAGTTGCGCATGTTCTGTTCTGCAAGGTCTGTCTATCTATTTCATACAGACCTGGGTCCCCATCAGAGTCTTGGATCAGCTGCCTCATTCAGCAGGGCGGGAGTGCTGACTCTCCACAAGGTATGCATTTAACACTCCTCTCCAGGGATCCTGTGTCCTTTCTCCTGTTTCACTGATGTGCTATGGCTGGTGAACTCTCCAGTCCCTAACCACAAGAATCTGGGTTGTCTTGTGAGAACACAGCTGTGCATAAGATTCTGCAGATGCAGCAAAAATCTCACTGTCCAACCAGCTAGCAAAACCACAGCACTTGGATGGCGCCAGGGGCCCAGGCTTTGCCAAAGCAGAATCTGACTTTCACCTCAGCACAGACGAATTCAGCTGCTTGTCCGGTGGGTCTCCTTGCATGCTGGTCGGATCTTAAGCCATTCGCGCTGCCTGGGAACACAGTTGCTTTCCAGACACAAGGCATAAGTGCAATAGAACTTGGGGCATTTCACCACTCAAGACTCAGGGGTCTGGCACAGGGCTGATCCTGAGCAGCACGCGGTGCAAAGAAGTTGTAATCATCTTGTTCCCGATACAGAGGGCTCCATGGCTGCAAACAGATGCTTGCCTGCTGCCTATACTGGGGGTTGCACCCATGCAGCTGCAACCCTGGCTGAGTCATTGGTGGCGGTACTGAAGGCCAAGTACGTGTCCTCATTGGGTCCCCAGCCCCATACATCCCCAGATCCAGGGCCACCCCACTGCCAGCCTGAGCAGCCCTGTCAAGTAGAACAGTCTCAGGATGGCTCTATTTTATTCTTGCTGCTGCTGGCTAATGCTATACCTGCTTCATCAAAGGCTCCACTAGGCAGGAGGGAGGCAGTTGCTGGCCAGCTTTTACACTGACTAGCTGGTGCAAACGCAGCCCAGCTGGGAATCAGGGCCCAGGGCTGCTTGGGAGTGAAAACAGGTCTCTCTCTTCCCTTTAGTCCAGCCCCTCCTTGTGAGTGAAATAACTCCCCTTCCGCTGAGACATCTGGGTACTAGAGAAGAGCAACATCTCCATGGAAACAGAAGAAAATGTCACTTCTTTCCAGGAGACTCCCGGTGCCGATGCTAGGATGCAGTGGCTAGGATGCAGTAGCCCATCCTATCCACCAATGCAGGACTGGGCCAGGGGGCATGAGTGTTTTCAACCTCATCTCCACGGGTAGCCACGCCCCATACCATAAAATGGGGCTGCCACGGGCAGTGGCTTGTGAAATGTTTCTCCCTCTTCCCTTCTTTCAGTCCCAGAGTGCAGGGTCTTTGAGCCATCCAGCTGCAGGGGGGCTAGACCCTGCTCTTGTATGGCACTGAGTGCCCCCAGCCAGGGCTGACCCAAGGCTTTTTGCTGCCTTAGGCCACCAGGGATTTTGGTGTCTTCACCCCATCTCCCAGCCACCAGCAGTGACGCCACCACCAGGGATCCAGCTGTGGTCATGGAGTGGAGCAGCCCCAGCCCTGCCCTTGACCCCTCTTACATGTTGGTGTGCTAGGCAACTGCCTAGGTCATCTCTGTGGACGGGCAGACCTGGCCCTAGCCCAGACAACAGCAGAATGGCTGCTCACATTATAAGAGGCACCGACTGGTATCTTGCAGCACGTGGCCATCCATCAGTATTCTCCTCAGGACTTGAAATTGGGGGGGTGTAGGGAAGGTTTAGGGGGTGCTCACTGACCCTGCCAGCAGGTTTGAAGATTTGAGGATCTTGGGGGGCAACCACTGCACCCGTGGGGTATGGGGTGGATCTGGGGTACACTTTATTAAAATGAGTATAGGGTAAGGCGAGCTGTGGTCGGTGTATGTCATGTTTGTCACAGTGGTTTCTGTAAAGTGTTGGGGGGTACCTAACTTTCAGGTGTGGGGACAGGTTGGGGAACAATGGGGTTCTTCAACTAACCTACTAACACTATAGCCCTACTCACTATAACCTAAAGGCTACTTTAATACACTATAGGAAAAAGGGGGGTACAATGCAAATTAGTGTGCCACAGTGGCAGAGAAGATAAGTAACAGGGAAGCTGGGGCCTGAAGAGGAGTGAAGGCAAGTGGGGGGGGTGTCGAAAGGCAGCGGGGTGAGGAGGTGGTTGGGGTAAGGGGACAGAGGCAGGAGAGGGGTTGTAGGTGCGTGAGAGTGCGGGCAATGGTGAGAAGCAGGAGAGGCTGAAAGGGGATTCAGGGGGTTGCGAGGGAGGCAGAGGAGGGCAAAACGGTAGGGAAGGCAGAAGGGGTTCGGGGAAGCGGCTGGCGGGGAAGGCAGAAGGGGTTTGGGGGAAGCAGCTGGCGGGGAAGGCAGAAGGGGTTGGGGGAAGCGGCAGGCCGGGAAGGCAGAAGGGGTTCGGGGAAGCGGTGGCTGGCAGGCAGAGGCAGCCCGCAACAGCGGCAGGGGAAAAGGGGAGTGGGGCAGCTGCAGAAATGCAGTGGCAGCGGCAGAGAGCCTGCAGGGAGCCGCAGAAAAGTGGCGGGGCTACGGGGCAGCTGGCAGGGAGCCGCAGAAAGGCAGCAGAGCCGCAGGGGAGCCGACGGGCGGCCACGGGAAAAGCAGCGGCGGAGCTGCCGCAGAAAGCCGGCGGCAGCTGCGGGGAGTCGGCAAGAGCCGTGGCGGCTGGCGCGGAGGCAAAAGGGAGGAGAGCCGCGGGAGCCGCAGCAGGGCCGCAGGGAAAAAGAGCCACGGGAGCCGCAGCGGGACAGGGGACAAGGGCAGAAAGGAAGTTGGGGCACACGGGGGGGCTCCAGAAGTAAAGAGGGGACAAGGAAAGTTAAAGAGAAAAAGTTTATTTAAGTTGGGGAGGTTACAGAGGGGAGGGCAAAGGCAACTTAACCAAACAATTCTAAAGGCTAGGAACTAAAGGAAACAGTCTTAACAGCTAACTTGAGACTTCTACGGCTACCAAGTAACTTTTTACAATGTTGCAAAACACAATACTCTTAAAGCAAGTTCAAACAGCCCAGGAGGAAAAGGGATACACTGGGTGATACAAAGTAGCAAGAAGCAATTACAGACACGGGGAGCTCCTACCATACACACTGAAGTGGGAACACACACACAAGCCTGTAGAGCTGGGGAAAGCAGTTTTGCAGCAGTGGTAAAGAAATAGAATAACTTTTTTCTTAGAGAAAGGTTGCAGGGCAGACTCTTACCACTCC
Organism: Podocnemis expansa; assembly: GCA_007922195.1. Taxonomy (NCBI): domain Eukaryota; kingdom Metazoa; phylum Chordata; order Testudines; family Podocnemididae; genus Podocnemis; species Podocnemis expansa. The sequence goes on from ML682025.1 coordinate 22,633,424, forward strand.
TAGCAGCAAGGGTAACAGCATTACAGGCTGGAGGAGACTCGTAATTGGCCGGCAGTAACTCATGGGGGTAACTCGTGGATACGCTCTAGGGGGAACTCCTGAGCGGAGGAGGCAGCTTCTGGTTGATCAGGCCAGGAGAGATGTTGAAAACCGTCCTGCCTGAGCACCCCAGAACCTCAGCTTTTACAGACTATTTCCTGCCTTTCCCTGATTACAGGGAATGTGGGGAACAATGGGGGTATGAGTCATGCCCTGCAGGACCTTGCAGTTAGGCAGAGCCCACCTACACCAAGCCCTGCAAAACAATGGGCCCCCAGGGTGGTAACGGCCATCCAGTTGAGTTCAAGGGGGCCATCTAGTTAAGGTGAAGGAGCCATTGTTCACTTCACACCTTCTATGTACTTTAGTGATGGCCCCGGAGGGGCGGCCATCAAGGTAACTTGCTATGAGTCACAGACACTCACTAATTTGGCACAACACTGTTACTAGCTGACAACTGGAGGCATGTTGAGAAATTCAGGGTGGTGTAGGAGGTACTGGGAGGTGCTCACTAATTTGGTATAACACTGTTACTAGCTGACAACTGGGGGGGTGTTGAGAAATTCAGGGAGATGTAGGGGGAGATTTTGGGGGTGCTCACTAATTTGGTATAACACTGTTACTAGCTGACAACTGGGGGCGCTGGGAAATTCAGAAGGTGTAGGGGGAGATTTAAGGGGTGCTCACTAGTTTGGTATAACACTGTAGCTGACAACTGGGGGGTCTTGGGAAATTCAGGAGGAGTGCAGGGGGGGTGTTAGGGAAACCCCTACATCCATCTCTCCTGCCCCTAGGGATGGACCAGGGAGAGCTTCCAAGGCAGGGGCAGCAATCTACCCACCGCTCTCCCCACGCAGGGCACAGGGGGCACCACGGACCCCTTCAGGCCCCTCTGCCCCGCAGGGCCACTTGGCAGATGGCTCAAAGGCTGGGAGGCGGGGATGTTTTGGAGGGTGAGGGGCTCCTTCCTCTGCATCTGTCCCCCACAGCCAAGCCGCCCCATCCCCCGGCTCTGAGCCTGCCAGGCGCTGGCAGCACCCCCAAGCTCCATTGGGGGAGGCAGGGGGACTGCAGAGGGCAGGGCGGGCCCCTCTCCACTGCAGGGGCTTGGGGGGGCGGGGCCGGGGGGCATCGCGCCTCCTGATTCGCTGGGCGCTGGCACCTCCCTTCCCCAAACTGCAGGCGCAGCGCGGCGCGCGGGCGCAGCAGAGCAGAGGTGCCGGAGGCGCAGCAGCAGCAGCAGCAGCAGCAGACGACGCGCAGGTGAGGCTGAGAGGTGGGGAGCAGAGGGGTATTGCGGGGGGTCGATGGGGTGCGGAGCCAGTCCTGTGCGTGCCTGCTGCTGTTCCCCCGGGCTTGCCACTGTCTGTCTGTAGCCCCCTTCCCTGCACGGTGAGGCGGGGGCGGGACCCCCAGACTGCGCCAGGGCAGAGCCCGGGGGACGCTTTTCCTGCAGTGCCCGGCCTCGCTGCGCGCAACCTCCGCAGCGCGGTGCGGGACCAGCGCAGCCCCAGTGCCGCAGTGGGGCCGTGCCGCAGTCACAGCGCTGCAGGCTGCAGCGAGGCCGTGGGGCATATTGCGCTGGGGTGTAGGAAAGGCTGGATGGCAGACTGCAGGAGAGGACCCCTTTCTAGTCCTACTGCCCCTCTCCTTCCCCCCCACACTTTCCTGTCCAGGGGTTTAGCTAACACCCCCCCCCCAGTTGTTAGCTAGTAACAATGTTAAACCAATTTAGGCAGCACCCCTCACCAGGGCCAGCTCAAGGGGTTGTGCTGCCCCAAGCCAAATTTTGCCTTGATGCCACTTGCTCCACCACCATCTCCTAAAAAGGAAGCTGAAAAAAGGTTTTCTTGCCCCACCACCACCATCTCCTAAAAAGGTTTTCCAAATTGTATTTCTACTGTAAAATTCAAGTAGTGAGATCAGTGACTTGGCCAAGGTCACCCAAGAGGCCAATGGCAGAGCTGGGATCAGACACACTAGCTCTTGCTTCTGTGCCCTCACCCGCTGGTGGGGCTAAGCGCAATGTCGAAGGGACAAGGGTCCAGGTTACAGAAATCACCACTGGCCACCTTGATAGAAGTTTCGAGAGAGAGTATAAGGGCTGAGTGAGCCAGGGAGGGACTGTCCAGGTCGGAAGTGAGGCACATAAGTGGGGGCAGTGTGTGGAGAGACCTTTTATTGTCACTACCCACGAGCCATACAGATGCCCTGACATGCATGTTAGCCACATGCTCAATGCACTGGCACTAGTCTGCTGCTGCCAAATAAGCGCCTGCCCTGGCTGGAGCAGCCTCTCTGACAGAGCTAACAGCTGGAAACCTAGCCTGGCTCTTCTTGTTTTACTGCCTTACCAGGACCCTGAATAAACAAAGTGAAAATTTAGGTCTACTCCAAGGCTCATTTAACAAGGAGCAGAAAGACACTGATGAGGTAGAGGAAAGCAGGAGGAGGGATTAAGGTATTCCTTATTTCTGAGTCCATGTGGTCTAGTTCTGCTGCAATGCTAACATTGCAATTAACCCCTTCCATGACAGTCACCAGGAACTGTGGCCAGGACTTGGCTGGATAGTGGAAGAACCCCATGAGTCCCTTCCTAATAACAGTGACAGGATGAGGCACAAGACCTAAATGATGCACACTCTGAATCCAAGGAGAGTCAGATGTGCTTGTAGCCTGTAACTGTGACAGTTGTGACATAGTTTCTGCTTAAAGCAGGACTTTGCATCCTCCCTAAAAATCAAACTATATCATCATATCAGTTTAAAAACAGTAGCTCCAGGCAATTAAGCAACCAGTGTAATTTATGGTGCAAATTTAAACTCATTTGATCAAGAGGTTTCCAAGATACAGATGTTCCCCTCTTTACCAAGACCTGTTCTTTTAAAATAGTAATTCATAGCTATGGGGGGGGGGGGAATGCCACATATAATTTGAATTATCACTTAAATGCAGTGTATCTGTATCAAGATTAAGAACCTAGTCAATATGAAATTATTTATGACTATATGGGGTGGTCCATATTCGTGACCGCCATTGCTGGGGAGAGAAGAGACAGAAAGATATGAGTGTGAGAGAGCATAATGCCCATCTCCCTGATGAAGTACTCATTAGGGGAATGTGCAGCAGGCTGACATCTTCCAGGAGCTGTAGTCTCTTCATCAATGGACTGGGGATCTTTCATCAGATCAATCTCAGCTCTTGGATTTGAAGCAGGAATTCACTGAAGGAAGTCAGACTAGATGATCACAATTATACCTTCAGTCCTCAAAAATCTTTTAATCTAATGTACAAATATGCATTTGCTTGTGAAGACCATGGAGTACTGTACCAGTTTCTAAATCATTATTGTAAAATGCCGGATATGGGAACCTGCAGTGTAAGACTAAAACCAGTCAAAACTAACATTTATCAGGATAAGCACAAAACTTATCACATGAATAAGTGTGTCCATATCTTTCATCCCAGAGCACATCATACATAACACTTCATGACAAAAATGCAGCCACCTTTGGGGTAAAGATGACAATCACTTGGACAACTGGAACAAACATGCTGCTCAACAATGAAATAGTGGGATATTTTGTGCAAGAACAAATCCTCTTCCCATGAGAAGCCTGGAATCATTAGTGACTAAACAGAGCAGAAATCTGCTCCTAAGGTGGCTCTCTAAAGATCCTCATGTAGTAAAACTGAGTCACTTTAATTTGAAGAAAGTCTGGGCTGATCTTTGTGGGATTAAAAATGCAATACTAGAAGCATCAAATCAGAATGCTAGGCTAAACTGTCTGCTCTAGACATCATAACTGCTCTCACCTTGCCTCAAAAACTTTTAGACTACATTTAAAATAATTATTATTTAGCAACCTTATAAAAGCAAGGAAATTCTAAGTTCAGACAGATGATGTGATTTTTCCAGAGGTGCTTTGTAGCCTCCCATTCACTGAGAGCTGCAGGTAATGGGCATTTCTGAAAAAATAAGCCACTAATCTCTGCCTCATTTACAAGCAAATTAGCCCCTCCCCTGCCTCATTAATAAGAGAATACAGATCGATGGGTCTGAGAGTTTCTCTCCCAAGCAGTTCCTGGCTCCCTTCCCTCCCATCTCTTCCCTGAGCCGCCTGCCTGATGGATCGATCCCTCTCCCCCTGGCTCCCTGTCCCCAAACTGCAGGCCCCCCTTCCCTGTTACCTGGCTACTGGAGCATGCTTAGGGTGGGCAGGAGAGCTAAAAGCTCCCTCAGCCTTCCTCAGTGCAGCCCCCTGCCACAGGCGTTGGTTGGGGCTGCACCCTCACCACCCCCCTGTCCCCAGGGGTGGGAACAGATGGCCCAAGGGTGGGGCGACAGAGCAGAGCCCTGCCTCCGGAGCAGCCTGCAGTCTGTGGCTCAGAGGAGGGAAGGGAGGGGCAGAGCAGGAGTGCAGGGTCCAATTTCTTCTCCACCCCCTAAGGACTGCTGCCCCAAGCCAGTACTTTCTCTGGTCCAATGGTAGAGCTGGCCCTGCCTCCCCCCCCTTCTCCCTACTCCCCCTGCAATTTCAAATCCTGGGGAGAATACTGTTCCTGCCCATCCCCACCCCCTAGACTCATGTCTCTACTCCAGGGGCAATAGCACAGCCTGGGGGGCTGCTGAAAACCCTGCATAGAAGTGAAGACCAGCCAGGCTTGTAAGTGCCTGAAGCAGTAGGAGATCCACCTCAGGGTAGGGGGTTAGCACCCCCAGGGCATAAATGCTAGAACTGGGGTGTGACCAAACCTCCTATTTTGTCACGATGCCCATTCTTTACAGTTCAGTGGCTCTCAGCATCCCTTGCCATGGAGCCAGACACACCTGCCAGCCTGCCACAAGGGCTGCAGGACATGTTGCATTCAACATACAAAACACATTGTCCGCCAAGGTCCCTGGGGTCATGTGCTCAGCCACCCGATAGCCACCCCTACACGCACCACATGACAAATCTTCCAGGCCAGCTGGTTTGCAGTCTTTGAAGTGGGATTTGGTGCAGGTGGCCCCAGGGATGACAGGGTTGATGTTTTGGTGAGCAGAGGCTAGTTGCTGGCAGGAGGTAGCCTCTCTCTATCAATGCTGTCTCTCTGGGAGGTGGGGGGGGCCTTTGCTGTAGCAGGGGGAGCTAGGGTGAGGCAGGGCAGGGTCAGCAGAGTTTCTGTTACCGTGTCCAGTAGGGTGGTGGCTGAGCAGAGGCACTGGGTTTGCTTCTGAGCTCGGGAAAGGAATGGTTAGCCATTAGAAGGGAAGTGGGAGCTGGGACTCCTGGGTTATCTTCCTGGCCTGTGTCACCTCCCTGGTGACATCCCCTCCCTGTGTAATGGGGCAGGTGATAGCTGCCCTCTTCAGTTGAGCACTTGGACAGCAAATGTAGGAGTGAAGACATCTGGGCTCATCCTGCCTGGTTGTGTGTTCCCTGAGGCTGGGAATGTTGGGGGAGGAGGGGGGAGTTCAGGCCTGCGAGGATGGGGAAAGGAAACAAAGGGACTTTGCTTCACCTGCCCAGGGTGTGGCTGCTGGTGGAGGAGCAGGGAAGGAGTAAGGAGCATGTCTGTCTCTATTTAAGCAACTTTTCTTCCATTCTGAATTAGCGGGGAGAGTTCTCATGTCCTGTGTTCACTGATCAGAGGCTGTGAATGGATTCCACCCACCCACGCACTGACTTGTAGCTTTGGCCCTATTCCAACCAGCATGGAGCATGAAGAAAAGCAGCTGGTGGAGGGACTGCTCCATCCTTCTCTCCTCCATTTGCACTCCCACAAGCACACTCTTTGCACCCACATCTTTCTGCCAACCGTGCATGCAGCTTCACATTTAAGCTCCTGCGTGCTGTCCCTCCTCCCCACAGGCCTTTGTGCACTCAGGCATAGATGCACACACTCTCCTTCTCACACCACCTCACATCCACACCATTTCTTCACAGCATGTGCTGGCTTTCATGCACCTGCAGACAGCCCTCTCCTCTCTACCCCGGTCACAGACACATTTCCAGCAATGTCCTCAGCTAGTTTGGGGCTGCCAAGCCCTGCAACAGTCCAGACACACTGTTCATATCCACCTGTTCCACCTCTCACTGTGTTTCCTGTCAAGGTTGGGACACTTTGCCCGCCTGCTATTCTGGACAGCTGCAGTGTAGAGCTGAAAGCCACCAACACAGCACACTGCAGTACAAAGCAGGGCATGCTGAGGGTGTGCTTGGGTGAAAGGATAGCTAGAGGAAATCAAAGCAGATTCCTATAAGGATCCTGCAGAGGGATCTGGAACAGATGGGTGAAGCCAGATGGGCTCATCTTCACTGCAGCACTGACTGGAACATTGCCCCAAGCTGGAGTCCCATCCCCATGTAGTGCTTCTAATGAGTCTTGGTGCGCCTGTCACGGGCACAGACCTGGCTCAAGGGAGCACAGCTCACACAGCTGCTCTGTGCAGCTCCTGCCATGTTATGGAGCAGCCTGGCTGCTTTGGCTGGAGCTAGGGTCACCAGAAATATCACTGCATTGAAGACATCATCTAAGAGAGGAGCAGGGATCGTCAGGAGCACAGCTGCCCAGCAGGGCTGATCTGCAGCTATGTAGGGGCTGATCAGACAGTCCCAGCCTCTCCACCCCCAACTTGGGATTCTTTTGCACCTGTGAGGAGCAGGGTCCTTTTGGTGTGTGTGTGTTGGTTTTTTGTTTTTTTTTTGCTTAGGGTAGGTCACTCAGGAGGTGTGTAGATGCAGCAGAAAGTCCACAGCATCAGAAGAACTGGTGTCCTGGGGATCAGTGAGACTGAGTCCCTGCCCTTTGGAAGCTGTACGTTGCAGGCAGCAATTCTATTGCAAAGACTGGACAGATGAGGCCATTCTTTCTGTGTAGAAAAAGGAATCCTATATTTAGGAATTCCATGTGGTAGTCAGGGTGGATTAATCACTTTGGTATTTCCTTGCTAGAGCACTTGCTTGCAAAAAAAAAATTGTCCTGGGGATCTAGACCTTTCCAGACTCACCTGCACACCAGTGCACACAGGAGCACACATGCAGACCCAGTATTTTTTCCCACTGCAGCCCCTGCTAGCTGGGGGAAGATTATTTTCTCTCAGGCTTCCTTTTCTGTCCCATCTTCCCACTGGGAGCTGCTGGGCCATCTGGTAACTGGCTCCCCAGACCTGTGGTTGGATTCTTTGTGCAGTCAATTGGCTTCCTGCTAAGTGTTAGTCACTCCCTGCCATGGGTTAAACTAGTTGTTCTCCATGGGATGGAGGGAGGGCCATGCATACCCCTGGGGCAACATAGAACTCTTCCAGGGCTTTGCAGGCTACATAAAAGCACTAGTCAAGTCAGTGCAAACTAGAATGCCATGCAGACAGTGACAATGAAATGTAAGTATAATATTTACAGCCTGTTTGGTTTCTTTTATAATTATAAGATGAAAAGTTAGCAAGTTGGCAATTTTCCAGTAATACAGTGCTGTGCCCCTATTATAGTTTTTATGGTCTGATTTGGTCAGCCAGTCCTTTGTAAGTGAGGCAAAACAAGACAAATCAGCTCCTGCAAAGGGTGCAGTAGTTTAGGAAGATTGATAGCCACTGGTAACGGGTTCTAAGGATTGCACTCCAAAACGGCAGCTCGTCCCCATTGCACTTACTGCAAGGAATCCAGAGAGAGAGCCTGATAAGGACATTTTTTTTTCATTCTGAGTTGCTGCAGCTTTGCTCCCTTTCTGTGTCTGTGATCAGCCCCTGACCTGCCCAGCCCCCATAGCCAAAGGCCGGTGAGTCCAGCTGTGGCCCCAAAACACTAATCCTGCCACATCCACAGCAGAAGTAGACACTCCCTGTCTGGCTGCTCCCTTTCTTCCTCCCTCTGCTCCAATGCGTTTTTGGCCCCTTTTGCACACTGCATTGTTATGACTCATCCTTGCTGGCTCCCTCCAGCCCAGCTTACTGCAGGGGGAAGGACGGTGTATTGATGAGCCTGGGTGTGGGAAAGGGAGGCATGAGAAGAAGAGGAAATGCAGCTCTGCCCCCACCCTGTTAATCAGTCTGTGGACCATTCAGGAATGAGAAGGCATGGTAGGTGTGCCCTCCTGGCAGCCCCCCCCCCCCCCCCCCCCCCGAGTGTGCTAGTGAAAGGGGCACAGTTGGAACCAGTGGGCTGCATATGAGCACTGATGCCAGATGTGGTGGAGAGGTGATCTGTCTGCAGGCATGTGCATGCATGTGACCTTCTTTTAGTGCAGGTCACTTGCCATGGTGATAGGCACTGTGGGTGGTTTTTTCTCAAGAAGCCTAAGGGGCTGAGGAGCTGAAATTCAATAGGAGTTGGACACTTCCCACCCTTCCAACTCCTCTGGAAATCACAGCCCAGGTTCCATGGTGGTGGGCACAGTGTGAGATCCAACTAAGAAAGCCCCTGTGAACAAACTTGAGTGTGTGGCAGTGTCTAAGGCTGCACAAGAGACTCGCCAAGGGTGTGTGGCTGCCTCTCTCTGTTCTCGTGTGTTCGTTGCAACATTGTGTGCAGGCACCCAGCCTGTCTCCCTGCTCAGGTGAACGTGTGTTCACCTAAGGTCTTAGTCAAGCCCTTCCCACTGACCGCAGTGGGCATTGGCTCAATCCTAAGTGCCATTCACCACATCCATCCCATGCTAACATAACTTCATGTGTGCATCTCTACATACACAGATATCTCTGTGTACACTTACATATATGCCCATGTATGGTCACATGCCTGCCCTGCGTGCGCGCGCGTGCATGCGTGCGCGTGTGCATGCGTGCGCGCAGGGTCACATGGCTCTGCCCACATCCTGGCTCAGTCACTAACCAGTACATTCTTCTCCTGTTCAGGCCCCCCACCCCCAGACTCCACTGCTGAAGCCCCCGTGAACAGAGGGCTGCAAGATGAATCCCACCATCAGCATCGCTGTCATCCTGACAGGTAGGACCCAGTGGTGGGATTGCACTGACACCTAGTGGCACTAGCTGGAGCAAGCAGGCAGGCAAGTAGCTGTATGTAAATACTTCACTCCAGAGCAAGCGGGGCTCAGCGCTTCCTCCCAACCAGGAGTGACACTGCCCTGGAAAAAGACCTGGGCCCCATTCCCTGCATCCGATTTGGGGCCAGGGTTGGGCCCAGATCAGGCTCCTGCCACTGCCAGCCAGCAGCCCAGGCCCAGATCCCCAGCCAGGGATGGGGCTGGGTAAGGGAGCTGCCGCTGCAGGCAGCCTGGCCCCAGATCCCTGGCTTGGGCTGAGACTGGATTGGGCTGCTGCCACTGTGGAGCACTTAGGGCACTGGCACAGAAACTCAGGACATGTGCCCCCCTGGGCCCAGTGCCAGCAACAGCACTGCTCCGAACAAGGGGATCCACCACAAAAGGAGGAGCAGGAGAGCTAGATTTATAAAGCTATGAAGAACCAACAAAGAGGTTTCATCTATGTCAAGGTGCACCCAGTGGATAGTATGATTTCACAGAGTATGGGCTGCTGTGCTAGGGCCTTAAGTGTGCTTTGGAATGAGCAGTTTAAAATTCAGCCTTGGGAACCTAGGAGGCAACATCAGGCTCTGGTCTTGACCCTGCCCCTCTGTGTCATGAAATTCTCCCTGTTTTCTGCTGGAGGTAGTGGGCAGCCTGGGTTATGGGAAGGAGGTGACCAAAAAGGCTGTGGGTCCAGAGTTGTTCTCTCAGGTCATGCTTTGCAGTGACCCGGAAGCACAAGGCATTTGCTTTGTGGGGGGGGAGAAACCATTCTCCAGCAGCAGAACCAGAGAGATTAAAAGCCAGACTACTGCTACAAGCTGACAGCACACCACCTCTAGTCCACGCAGCCAAGTCCTCATTTTGGGAGCAGAAGTTCTAGGTGCTCTAGCCATGTGTGCAGGGGGTTTTAGCCAGGAACTGTGACATTTCTCAATAGCATATGGGTTTACTGCTGCATGTAGTGAAGTAAGGGGTGCTCCTTCCTCAACTCCCTGGCCTGACCCTGTTGGCTTGTCCCAGTGATGCAGGCTGCCCACTGCCAGATGATCAAGGATCTGAGCGCCTGTTTGCAGGGGACAAGTCTGCGCTTGGATTGCCGCTATGACAACAAGACCGCCAACCCCCTGACCTATGAGTTCAGCATGCACAAGGACAGCAGGAAGCGCGTGATCCAGAGCACCCTGAGCGTCCCTGAGAACTTTCTCAAGATGCGGTCCTCTGTTACTCCGTCCAAGAACCTGCTGTGCCTGCATCTGCACAATTTCACCTCCACTGATGAGGGCATTTACGTCTGTGAGCTGAAGATCACTGGCGACTACACCACTAACCAGATAAAGAACATCACTGTCATCAAAGGTGGGCTGTAGGGGGACACCGGGCACCTGGGGGAATTGTCCTTCCAGACTCCATTGCCACCTAGATTTCCACTGACTTAGCACTGCCCTTGCATCTCTCTTTGCCCTCCAAGGCTGTCATACTTCTGGCATGAGGTGCACTGATTCCCACAGGCCCTCCTGATGTCATCTGATCAATTAAGCCCTGTGCCCAGTGCTCCTCCAGGGTGAAAGCTGGTATGCTGTATGCCCTCTATCCCCATCAGTACCCTATGCCTCAAGCCCCACCTCCTTGCCAGGAGCCACCACACCTTGCCCTTGGGGCCCTGTGCAATTTGCAGACGTTTATTGGAGGCTCCTGCCCATCCATCTTTCCACCGGGGCCTGCAAATCCTAGGGCTGATCCTGAGCTGGAGAACAGACCAAACTGGATTCACCTGGCACCATCAGGCTTCCTGTTCAGAGCCGAGCTCAGATCTGTAGAGCTGTTTCTGGCTGCCCAGTGGCCCACATGTGGGGCAGAGTTGGTATTAACTGGCCCCTTTGCTACCCTGAAACCAAGAAATGAATGGGACAACACTCCTTATTGGCAACTTGGCACATGTCAGACCCCGGACTGATCAGCAGGGTAAACTAGGGAGAAACTAGGCCCCCCCCCCCCCCCCCCCAGCTGTTCTGTAGGGCAGTTCTTCCCAGGTGTGATGTCAGGTCTCAGCAAGTGTGCCACAAAATTTTTTGAAAAACTACTCAGAGCTCTGGATTGGCTCAGTGGCTCATGAATATTCATGAGTGTATTTGGAAACTATATATGGTGTGCCTCAAATTAATTAAAAGTAGCAAGGTGTGCCACAGCAGAGAAAATGTTGGGAACCACTGCTGTAGGGATTAACCAGGGGTTTCAAACTCAAATCACGTGAGGGCCACATAAGGACTAGTATGTTACCCTGAGGCTGCACCACTGAAACCTTTTCATATATCGATATTGCAAATATTGATAGCAATAGTGTCATTGTGGGCTGCAGGAAATAACTTTAGGGGCTGTGTGCAGCCCATGGGCTGCGAGTTTGAGACTCCTGGGTTAGACTCTATAGCTTCTAGGGCTGTCAGTAAGGAACATGTCTGTATGTTTTCACTTGGGCAAAGAACTCTTCCCACTCCACCTCTCACCATCTGGGGTCAGGAAGGCATTTCTCTATGGGCAGGATCTTACCTAATTGTCCCCTAAAGATCTCTTCCACCTTCCTTTGAAGCAGCTAGCCCTGGCAGTTGTCAGAAACAAGACAAGGGGTTGGATGGAGTGGACTTGATCCTTGTTAGTTATAGTACATTAGCACCAAGAGGCCCCCATCAAGACCAGAGCCTCCCAGTGCAAGGCAGACACAGTCAAAGGTGTGCCCTGCCCCAAAGAACTTAGTCCTGCCATCCAAGACAAAAGGAGGGAGGAGAAGTGATGCCCAAGATCACACAGCTAGCCATGGCAGAGCTAGGAAGAGAATTCAGGTGTCCCAACTGCCAGTGCTCCACCAATTCTTTTGGGATCTCATTTTTGCCTTTTCTCTCCCCCTCCCTCCTGCTCTCCCAGACAAGCTTGAGAAGTGCGCTGGAATCAGCCTCTTGATTCAGAACACCTCATGGCTGCTGCTTCCACTCCTGTCCCTGCCACTCCTGCAAGCTGTGGACTTCGTGTCCCTGTGAAGGGGACACGCAGCTGAACCAACCGGCCGAGCCCCACCGCCCGAATGTGGCCCTTTGCAAGAGAAGATGATGAACGACTTGGAACCGAGGAAACCTCCCTCTGTGTATATTTCTCTGTGTATCTACTCATACCAACTGCCCATTGCCATCACACCACATGTCTGACATAAGCTGGGGGGCCAGGCCGGGGTGGGATGAGGGTTTCCAACCTGTGTTACAGGATCCAACGCATGGCAGCATTCCCTTGCACTCTGCTAGATGGCGTGGCTTCTTCCATAGCAACCTTATTCATTTGTTCCAGTAACAGGGGAGTAACAGCCTGTAGGGAGCAGCTTTTTTTTTTTTTTTTTTTTTGTCTTCCGTGGGGGGCGAGAGAGCAGGGCCACTAGACCCACCTCTGGCAAGGGAGAGGTAGTCAATGAGTTAGGGGACCAACTGGGGGAACACCTGATAACCATGCCAGTCTGGAAAACAGATGCTCACTTAGCAACAGAGAGTTGTCCAGTGTAAAGTTTTCTACATAGCTAGGCCAGTCAGGCAAAGGGGAATGGTTGGGATACAGTACAGCACACTAACTTTTTGCTGCTGGAGAGCTGTGCTTCAGTTCTGCCCAGTGTGGTGAATTGGGTGAGCTCTCAGCTTATTCCTTAGTGGTCATTGGTTCTATGTTACACAAACCATGGTCCTTGGTATGACATATTATGCCTGCCTTGGAAGGGGCTAGCAGTGAAAGCAATGCAGGGTGCTGATCAGTTTTAAGGAGACCTCACCACAGGGACAGCAAGAGCTACTGAAGACAGGGGTGTGAGTGAGGGAGGGCCACAGCCCTGAACTAGCAAAGGGTGCTCAAGGTTTTGGGGCAGAGGTGTATGCAAAACAACACTTGCCGAGTACTGGTCTGTGCTCAGCTGGGCTTCTGCCCTCACTATGAGATGAGAAGGAGGGTGGTAACTATAGGAGTTGGGTGGGTTATTTTTATTTAATACCATACTAAAGAACTAAGGCAGCAGCTTCCTAAACTAGTCAGTGGTCTGAGGCCCAGAGTGCCCTGGGCATCAGCTGACCCAACATGGTGAAGACTAGTTGTTAGCAGTGAAGAGAGATTCCATTCTGCGCTAATGGCAATTCAGCTGCAGAGTTGGCTGTACACTTTGTGTCAGGCCATGCTCTGCAGACGCAGACCTAAGTGGCGCTGGTGAATTCCTTTCTACCCCAGCCTTCAGGAGGATGTGGGACAGGCATGTCAGCCATGGCTGGGGAGCCATCGTGTGTCCTGAAAGAGCATCCACTGCTCTTAGGAGTCGGTCTGTCCCTGACTGTGACAATCCTGGACCTAGAGGAGCCTGCTATGAGGGAAGTGGAGGTTTGCTTATAGGAAAGGGTGCAGCGCAGATGCTAATTCCCACTCCTTCAGGGATGATCTGTGCGTCCCTGCCTGCCATTAGTACATAAGCTGTCTCCCCTTGGGGGTGAGGGCTAAATAGCAGGAGCTGGGGCCCCCTAAAGGTAAAAGCTCTCATCTCTACATGCTGGCCTTTGGGTGTGACTAGGCACTAGAGATACGAGCCTGACTGGCTAAGCTTCTTGTCTGGAAGATAGTTTCCTTCTGCTTCAGCCCAATCCCCTTCCCCAGTCATGGTAATTGGGAATGAAGAGAAGGCTGCTGCCTTCCTCCTTTGAGACATAACAGGCTGTGGTGTGGGCCTGCCTTTCCCTAGGAGCTTTAAGGGCTTCAGCCCCTGATTCCTGTGGACACCAATTAGCTGTGTGACATTCCCAGTGGGGACAGTGCCCCCAAACCACCAAGTGACTTGAAGCTTAGGAAGTTGTTGCAGGTGGAAACAGGATCTGGACACGGCAGACCCCTCAGCAAGCAATGTCCTGAATGGTATCTGGTTCAACACCCCAGGATTCAATAGTGAAAAATCTCATTGAGTCTTGCCTAGCAGGGGCAGCTAGACCAGGAAAGGCATGTGGGTGGGCTAAAACAGCATCTGTGGGAGCTGGCGCTGAAGGTCCCTGGCAGCTGCCGCCACTGAAGCAACTCAGTGGGAAACCAAGGTTGGATAGATAGGGACTGCTGAGGGCAGTCTCGTGGTGGAGTTTGAAGGAGAAAGCAAGGCAAAGGTGGCCAAGAAGTGGCAACTGGTGACCAGATAGTCCAGGCTGCTTTTACTTGCATTGTGCCCCTGTTCTGTGTGCTGTGCTTAAAGCACCCTCTGTGTCAAGAGTCATGATGGCTGACATAGGTGAACTTTACTCAGAGATGCCCCACACCCTGCTTGTATGTATAGCACCCCGCCCTACCCAGATCTATGGCTCAGGTATCTCCGTGTACATTTCCCTGACAGTTGGTGAACATAATGGCGAAGAAAGGGATCAGCCCCAGCCAACCCACACGGATGCCTCCTAGTCTTGTTTTGTGAACATTTGTAGCCTTCCTGCAGCTTGTTGTACAAGAAGTGCTGTTAAGGGGGGGAGGGGGACAAGAACAAAAGAACCTCTGCACAATAAATCCCTAGGTTGTATGTAGGGTTCGCAGCTCTTGCCTTTTTCTTTTTTTGCCATTGGCTCCACGTGCTCTCACCAGCTTTAAGGGGCCGCTGGCTGGTGCACAGCTGCCCTCTATTGGACACTGACTGCCTCTGTAGCGTTACAAGAAAATCCCCGGGGTTTGGCCGGGCTCTGCACTAGGTGCGGATCTGGCGCCGCTGGATCGGGTGCTCGGCGCTGCAGGGGTGGTGGGAGGCGGGGGGAACAGCTTGGCTCAAAAACCAAGGGCAGCCCCAGCCGGGTCCGCCCTGCACAGGGACCCAGAGCGGCACCCCGGGGCTGGGATCCACCCTCCAGGGGGCACCCGGGGCTGGGAACATCCCCGGCCCTGCGTCACCTGCGCCCGGATTGTGACGTCAGAGCGGGCCCCGGCCGCTCTAAAGGGGGGACCCGGACCGCGGTGCAGCCCCCGGGAGCCAGGTGAGAGCGGGGCCCGCGCCCTGTGTACAAGGGAGCAGGGCAAGCCCCCTTGGGAACCTAGGGGGTGCCTCTGCCCTGGGCAGTGCCAATCCCTCGGGGTGGGGATGTGCAAGGGGCTGCCAGGAGAACCTAGGAGTGCTGGACCCCAGGCATGGCCAGCCCCATGGGGGGAGCTAAGGCAGCGGTTCCCAACCAAAATGCCAGGGCACCAGGGATTTCCCTCCACCACTCCGAATTGCCCAACCACGCCCCCACTTGTCAGCCAGTAGCAGTGTTATACCAAATTAGTCAGCACCCCCTAAACCTCTCCCTACACCCCACCCAGTTTCAAGTCCTGGGGAGAATACTGCACAGCACACAGGTGTGCCATCAGGGTGAGCAGGTGTGCCACAAAATTTTTGGGAAAACTACTCAAAGAGCACTGATGGGCTCATATACAGGGCTGGTGCAATGCAGTAAGCCCAGTAAGTGGTGCAGGGGGGCACAGATGCTTGAGGAGCACCAGAATGGGGAGCGTGCTGTTGCATGGTGCTATTACGTTATTTGTATGCGCTGGCATCTGCTGCGCTTGCAGGGGGCACCAGCAATGCTAGAGCTGTTCCTGCTCATGTATATCTGTAGAATCACAGGGTTGGAAGGGACCCCACGAGGTCATCTAGTCCAACCCCCTGCCAAAAAAGCAGGACCACTCCCACTAGATTATCCTAGCCAGGGTTTTGTCCAGCTGGGCCTTGAACACCTTCAAAGACAGAGATTCCACCACCTCCCTAGGTAGCTTATTCCAATGCTTCACCACTTGCCTAGTAAGAAAGTTTTTCCTAATATCCCTCCTGGACCTCCCCAGCTGTAATTCATATTCATGAGTTTGTTGGGAGACTAGATGGTGGTGTGCCTCAAATTAATTAAAGGTGGCAAGGTGTGCCACAGCAGAGAAAATGTTGGGAACCACTGATCTAGGGCAGTGGTTTCCAAACATTTTTCTTTGGGACCCAGTTAGAAGAAAATCATTTATGCCTGTGGCTCAGGAAGTACATTGTTGAGCAATGCACTCCAGTCTTTTGGCAGGAGCAGCAAGGGGTGTCGTGACCCAGTGCCTGAAGGTCTGTGACCCAGTACTGGGTCCTGTCCCTAAGTTTGATAACCACTGATCTAGGGTGTGCTGCTCCAGTAGTGGGTAGCTTTTATCCCAATAGGCAGTGCCTGGGGATCTTGGTGGTGCCAGCCCCAGCTGGGGAAGACCTGGGGGCGCTGCAGCCCTCGGCAATGCCAACCCTACCTGGAGGAAACTAGGGGATGCTAGCCCTCCAAACAGTGACAGCCCCACCTGGGGGGGACCTAGGGAGCATTAGCCCCCTGGGCAGAGTAAAGCTTTGTGTCTAAGGGTTACCTGTCCTCCCCCACCCACACAGCAGTGTTCTGGTTGCATGAATGACATCACTGGTGCTGGGCTTACTGGGCTTGAGCCCTGAGTCCAGGCACCAGAGCCCCAGCTCTGCTGCAGAAGTGGCTGCAGCAGTGGCTCACTTAAAGAGTGCGAGCCCTGAATCCCAGTGCCTGAGCCCCAGGTCTTTTTCTGGGCTGGGGCGCTCCTGCCACCCAGCTTGAAAAAGGCACTTGAGCAGGCCCAGCACAGAATGGGTCATGCCAGCCCCTAACTGTGGGGGTCTCTGCTAGTGAAGAGAATGGATCTTGGGCCTAGCTGAGAAAAATGTCTCCTCTCCAACCTCTCAGCTCACTGCTAAGTCATCTCAATGACCAATGTGTGCTGGCTGGCTGGCTGCCTGCCCCGGTGGGGGGGCCTGATTCCCTCCTGCCTTTGCAAACACACACTCAGGGCTGTGATGCCTGGGCTGGGGGTGGGAGAGGTCTGGGTGCAGGTACCTGTGGAACAGCTGGTGTACCTCAAGCACCTGGTCAGCTTGGTTCCTCCCCCCAACCCAGGTCAGTGCCACTGAGATCCAGGCATGGGGACTCTTGCCTTGCTTGGGAAAGCCAGATAGTGCCACTTGTGCAAATGTGAGTGCGTGCACATACCCTGTGCCCCACATGTATGCCTGAGCAATGCCAGTGCTCCCCCCATCCCTCCCATGTGTGCACTTGTGCCTTGCCCTGTGTCTGTGATCCCCTGAACCAGGCCAGCACAATGAGCACACGCCATGCCAGTGCTCCCAGTGGCCACATGTCTCTGGCTGTGAGAGACAGCTAGACACAGATCCTCTGGCTTCTTACCCCAAGCTGTGAGTGAGTGGGGCCATCTCGCGCTTGTGTGTCCCCCCCTGCTGGCAGCCTGTCAGGTTGGTTACACCCAAAGAGGGGAGACTTTCTGACCTCACACTGAGAAGGAATAAGTTCTCCCTGCTCAGAGCAGAGCACCTTTAAAAGCAACCCTAAGAGTAAACTGAAGGGTGGGGGGCGGGCTACATCTTAAGGAGTGAGGCTGGCGATCTGGGCTTTAGGTATGCCCTCTCTCCAGGGTTTTGCAATGAAGGATGTAATCCTGGCTGCTGCAGGAGGTAGGCTTTGGGTGGGATAAAAAAACCAAGGAGTCGTGTGGCACTTAAGTGCCACACAAATTTTTTTTTTTTTTTTGCTGGAGTAGACTTAACATGGGTGCCCCTTTGGAATTTGGGTGGAATGAAGCACTGGGGTGTGTTCCAGGCACACAAAGCATCCCTGGCATCATCCTGCTGATCTCCCTGAAGTTACACACAGGATGAAACTGACCCAGAGTTTTCCCACAACAGCCTTCCCCATGCCTGAGCTCTAACCTGCAGATGAGCTGGGAAGGGAGAAAAGGAGCAGCATAATTGCATCCTGCCTAATTACTCATAGGAGTTGTGGACTGAGTCATTGACTTCCAGTGCTCTGGGGTAGACTTACCTGGACCCAATTCACCCCTAGTGGAGTTATACCTGGGTAAATTTAACCCTGGATCCTGAAGAAGAGTGAATAGCCTAGCTTGCAAAAAGTGGCCTTGGCCCCATCTCCATGCCCCCCCCAGGTTGGCTGTCCAGCCACATGCAAAGCGATCCAGGCCTAAAAGTCAAGAGGGGCCTAAAACAGTGCCTGTCACTAATGATGAGAGGGTGGAGATCTAGCAGGTTAGAGAAACCCAGAAGTACCCCTAGGTGCCCAGTGAGACCCTCTGCCCATGGAAATTAGCATAAGATTGTAAACTGTTCACATTTTCTTCAAGCTCATCCTCTTACCTGTCCTATCGGTTGCCGTCCCACACTCAGCATCGTGGGATCTGGTGCCTGTCAGGTGTGCAGTAGGAATGTGTCTCAGATTTGTCCAGGCTGCATTCTCTCCCAGCCAGAGAAGTACGCTACTTCCGTTGGGAGGTTGTTGCTCTCCCCCTCAGCCCCTGCTATGGAAGGAGAATCTTTGGGGTGCCCCTGCTCCATGTGGGCAGCCACCTGCCATTCCCTCTTCTCCCCAGGAGTCCTAAACCCCCAGCTCCTCTCTAAGAAGCACCTTCTGCAATTACCCCCATAGATGACTCCATCTCCTCTTCCCCTCCTCTAGAAACCCTTTTCCCTTTAGACCCTTTACCCCATCTCCCTTCACCTCCCACATCTTTTTTCTGCCCTCAAAGCCTTCACTTCTCCCATTGTGCCTCAACTCTCCCTCCATCTCACTCCCTTCCCTATTGCACCCCTCTTCTGGCCAGGCCCTGCCTCCATGGCCGGTGAGACCCCCCCCCCCGCTGTGCTCTGCGCCACTGCCCCTTTAAACCTCTCAGATGCTGGAATCCGAGAGGAGGGCTCCAGCTCCCAGTGAGGTCAGATAAGATGCTATATTTATCTAACCGGTAACTGGAGCCGAGAATTTCTGCAGTGGCTTACACAGCTACAGCCCTTAGGCTCTGCCCCTCCAGCCATTTTACCCAGTTCCCCCCACCCCCACCCATGGCTCTGAGACTGCCTGGCTGGCTACTAACAGGTTAGTTGCTGCTGTTTATTTTCAATCCCTTCTTTTCCCCCCTTCCTGCTTCTGTCCTAGAGCAAGAGTCTCATGAATACTGAGATCACCCTATCTGAGCAACTAGGGCATCACCCCATGACAAGTCGCCACCATTCAACCTTGCTGCCCCACGCACAGGTGCGTATGGAGCTCCTCGGAAACTTGAGGACAGGATTAGAGGGTCCCTGGAGGGAGGTTAAAATACAGGCCACTGTCTGGTCTGAACAAACAAGGAGTCCTGTGGTGCTTTTAAAGACAAATTTATTTATCACATGAGCTTTCATGGGAGAAAATCCCACTTTGTCAGAGGTATCTGACAAAGTGGGGTTTTCTCCCATGAAAGCTCATGCGATAAATAAATTTGTTAGTCTTTAAAAGTGTCACGAAACTCCCTGTTAGTTCTGCTGAACAAGACTGATACAACTACACCTTTGGAACTTGTCCAGGCTGAGAAACTTCAGGGAGGATCTAACAAAGTTCCTCCACCATGTGGAAACGAAGATCTAGGAACTGAGGCTTGAATCAGCCTGAATGGCCACTTTATTTTCACATAGCCTGTCTTATATTTGTCTTTATGCTAGCTGCAGATAGAGTTTCCATTTTTTTCACTCGACTAAGTGTTAGGCTGGGGGTAATAACACTTAGCTCTTCAGCCCTAGATCTGGAAGCACTCCTCGTTTGGGCCAATAATTGACTGTGCTCCCCTTGTTGTTTGTTTCCATCAGCTGTTCCCTGAGCTCTTCACCAGCAGGTTTTTCTTTTCCCTCCTTTGGCTGGTGTTAACCAGCACCACGCCACGGGCTTCCTAGCTTGGATTGTGTCAGGTTGCTGCGTACTAGGGCCATGGGACAGGATGGATGAGTAGAAGTCAGCAGCTCAGGGCCAGGCCAGAGAGGGTTAGTACCAACTGCCCACTGTTGGGTGGCACACGTGAAGAGAGTTGGTGGGTCTCAGCTTCATTCTCAATGGTGCTGACAGCCACCATTGCACAACAGAGGGAAGACGGCCAGTAGTTAGGTTGCTAGCCTGGGACTTGAGAGTGTTCCCTGCTCTGCTGGAGATTTCCTGGGTGATTCTGGGCTAATCACTTAGTCAACTGTGTTACCATGTGGGTAGCACACTGGGCCAGGACTCAAAGGACCTGATGTCTGTTCTGCTGGATGACTTTGGGTAAATCACTTTGCTTGCTGGTGCCTCAGTTTCCCATATGTTCAATATATATAATTATGCTTCCTACCCTCATAAAGCACTTTGAGATCTATTGCTGACAACAGCTGGGTATTATCATTACCTGGGCAGTGGGGATAACAGCACTTAACCCCACTAGGGGTATTGTGAGGACAAATACCTTAAACAACATGAGGTGTTCAGACGTTGCACTGATGAGGGCCAGCTAAGGACCAGATGGAGTCAGAGCACCATATGGAAACTGAGCTGGGCTTTTGCACCTACTTTCTAGGATGGGTCTGCATGGATGAGGAGCCTGTCTAGCTGCTACCCACCTTGTCCTCATTCTGTATCCAAATCAAGTCCAAAATCCCATGCTGTTGGTGGGCCCCTGCCCCCACCATCAGCACCAACTGTGCAGTTGGAGGGCTGGCTTTGGGTTTTTGGCAACCAGCAGGGGAGGGTTTAAGTTTGTTCTCTTATCTATTAACAAAGTGCATCCAGCATCCCGTTGGTGACTCTAATTCTCACCAGCTGGGATGGATTTTGCACTAATCTTGGGAGCAGCTTTTGGGGCCAGCCTGACAATAGACAAATCAAACCACCTGGGAGAAGAATTCCTAGTATAAGACACCCTCAGCCCAGCCTCTGGGGCTCCCTGCTCTTTTTTCACCTCCTCTGGGTGCTCAGCTCCAAAAGGAAGGAGGTGATGCAGTGAGCTATTGATGCCCCTCGCCTGTCAGAGGGGCTCCTCTGATGGGGCACTGCCCTTTGGATTCCTGTCTTTTGGCTCATCCAAGATGAAGTGCTGTGGGCCTTCGCAATCCTGCCTTATTTTCCCTCCTAGCTGCTGCATGCTAATGGCTTTAGCAATACTGTAGGTTTGCAAAGATGCAGGGTCACCTCTGCGTCAGGCAGAGCTGGCTGGCTACACTCCTGCCCTTGGGCGTGGTTCCAAGGAAAGGTCAGGAGACTTGGCTTTCCTGTTCTTCTGCCCCAGAAAGTGGTCTCCAAGCCCCTCATCTGCAGGGGCTGGGATCATTGACATCCCCTGAGAACCCAAGTCACTCATGGGGGTGGGTGGAGGAATAGACTGGGGCTGATCTCAGTTGTCCTGGACAGGCCTTTGGGCGTGCCTTCTTGTGACAGAAAGAGATGAGATCCTTGGCTGTAAAGGAGTTTTGCAGGGAGACTGCTGGACACAGGCGGACTCTGATTCTCTCTGGCTCATGCCCATAAAGGGTCTTCCTAAGCCAGGGCTTAGACAAAGCCCCCATGAAAGAAACTGTTGCCTACATTGTGCAGGGTACCTAGAGAAGCTCTCTATCCTCACTACAAGAAATGAGTCTTGCAGACCCATGCTCCCACCCCTGCCGCCCTTCTGTCCCACATGTCCTTGGCACCCATGGAGGCAATGGAAAGTAACCCACCCAACCACCTCCTTGGAGTAATTCCTGGGTCTCTGGACTGTCAGTGAGGCCAGCAGAATTCCTGTGCACATAGGGAGAAGTGGGCAGCCTGGGGTGAGGAAGAGGCAGAAGGCATCTCCTGGATGCCTGTACTCAGAGGAACAGGCTTCCTGTAGAGTTTTAACACAGACCTGAGTGGGAACAGCCTGGCTGAAGCAGTAGATATGGTGCTGAGACTCCTGGGTCCTTTTCACAGCCATTCCACTGACTCAACCCTCTGATCTTAGCTCAGGCGTGTTGTGTCTTTCTGTGTTTCCACTTCCCCGCCTGCACCACGGGGCTAATGATGGGGTATCCCTATCTCATTGTGGAGGTGGTGGAAGGCTGAGTCACCAGTGTCTGTTGAGGGCAGTGCTGCCATAGGAGACAGCCACTCAGCCAGGCAGGACAGGACTGGATAGAGGTGGAGCCGCCAGACAGTTTCTCCCCCTTGGTGGTTCTCTGCTGGATCTCATGGGGTACTTGGCTTGTTTTCTGCAGCCCTGGGCACCAGGATGGTGTGACATGGCCATGTGAAACCCACAGGGAAGGCAGGTCTCGGAGAGGTGGCAGTCCTAGACGGTAAGCAGCTGGGGAACCCTCACGGAGCTGGGTGGGTAGACCAGCTCCTATGGGGCAGGATTTTCTTTTCTGCATGGAGAAAAGTTTCCCCTGAGGTGTAACCTTTGGGAGCTGGGCCCTATGGGATCAGATCTCCTGCCATATTGTGCAAGTGTTGAGGTGTTAGCCTGTGTCCTTGGTAATGTCCCCTCTAAACCCCTCCACACACTCCCACATTCACAGCCCCTCACCCTTCATTTTAAATGCCTTCTGTGTGTAGATCAGTGGCTGTGTTCCACTCCAGAGGTGACTGCTTTTCTGAGGGCAAGGAAGGTGACCGCGGTATGCCCAAGGGGTAAATCCTGCCCTTCATTTATCCTGATATGGCTGGCACAGTGGAAGCTTAGCCCATGAGCAGACAGTCCTTGGCATAAACGGATCTGCCCCAGGCCTAGTGCTGGGTGATCTGTGCTGGGCTCAGCACAGTGAAACCTGAGATGGCTCCATGCTGAACTCCTGAGTTCTCTCTCATGGCATTTAGTTGCCACTGGTGTTAATTTAGTGTCCTGTGTCAGTGTCCCTACGTTATGTGCATGTAGCATCTCTGTGGCCCTCCTGTATTCCACACAGCAAAATTCCCACCATGCAGATAAAGGATCCAGCCAGAAAGCCTCCTGCTCATGGTAAACAGGGCCAAGCTCTGGCAGGGAAGAGCTGGGTGTCTCACTCGAGTGTTTGCCTGAGGAGGATTATTCACCCCTGGAGCCTCCTTGCCCAACAGGTTTGTGCACTCAGGCTTGCTTTTGCTCATAGTTTCCACCATCCTCTGGAATGACGGCGACATGGGAAAAGCAGGGCATCGGGAGAGCTGAAAAGCCAACCAGAAGGCCGATGCATCCAGATGGTGCTTCGCAGCTCACCAGAGGTTCTGGGTTAGAGCAGCTAGGCCCCCCAAAGTGCTATGGGGGTGAGGCTCTCAGGTAAATTCCCATGACTTGGTTTGGAGGTGAAGTGGTTCCACATATGTGACTAGTTCTGGACTGGATCTGGAGCAGTTCTGTGAGCCACGCTGGGCTGTTGCAGGTTGTGTGTCGAGTGACCTCGGGTTGCTCCTGTCTCTGTAAGCGTCTCTGTTTGTTGCTGAGGCTGGGAAACTCAGCTCGCTGGTGGCCAGCAGCTCCCTGTGGCATTGCTGAGCCTGTATCAGTGACTTGCCTGAACTAGGTTGGCACAGCAGGTGAAATGGTTCATCTCCCTGCGGATCTGTAATGTTCCTTCTGGCTGACTCCAATTTCATGCTCGACCCTGGCTCAGTTTCACTCAGCTGCCAGTGGAAAATCCAGAGCGCCTGTTGTCGGCTACAGTGGGGCTGAAGTGTGCAGCTATGTTCAGCTGAAACCCTGCCTTGGGGGGATGCAGCTGGGGCTCGTCATAAGATGTAGTGTGAGTGTTCACTTGTAAATGGGGAGTCTGGTTCTGAGTCTCGCGCTGACTGGGATGGAGCGTTAGAGCCTGGCTAGTGCTGATGCCTGGGCAAGGACTTGATTGATGGGGAAGGGCTGAACCATGGACCCAAACACCTCAGAACTTGGGGGTGCCGGGAATCTAAATCTGAATGTTGACGCTTCAGACCTGCTCGATTTCCACCGGGACAGCCCAGCCCATCAGGAAGCTGGCCAGGTGAGGAATACAGTGCTCCTACTCCTCTGATCAGAGGGACGCACTGACAAACCCATCACCCTGGTTGGGCATTTGCGAGGGCGGTTTAAGGGAGCATGCCTTTGCCTAGCGCCCACTCAGGGAATGTTCTGGCCATCTGAAGGGGCTTGGATGGGATGGAAGCATCTGACGATCTCACCGGTTGGGGATTCCAGTGCAGGAGTCTCAGGAGTTTCTCTGCCATCAGTGGTTTGAGTAAGGATGAGAAAGTCTTCATGGACATGTATGTGGGAGGCAGTGGGATCTAGTGGTTAGAGGAGAAGGCACAGAGCTGGGACTCCTGAGTTCTGTTTCTGGCTGTGAGTGGGGGAGTGCTGTCTAGTGGTGAAAGGTTGAACTGGAGCTTCTACCCCTACCTCTGCTTGGTCAGTGACTTGCTAGGGCCCCCAGACTGGTGACCTCAATCCCCTGGGACTTGTTAGCAGCCCATGCAATTGTCCTGTGAGCATCTTACTCCCTTCCTGGGCATTGGGGAACACTGTAAACAAAAAGCTTTGCAAAGCACTTTGAGATCCCCAAGATGAGGTGCTGCATGGGTGCAGGGCTTGTGTCGGGTGTGGTCCACATCCCATAGCCTTACCTCCAGCTGAGCAGAGGGCGACAGGTCTATGCTTGTCACCCACAAGCTGCCAGTGTGCCAGACTGGAGCTCTTCCAGGCGCAGAGAGAGCCTGCGTTGAAAGGGCTTTGAATCAGTGTCGTTTCCCAGGTGACGAGAGACTCTCAGCCATGCAAGCACTGTCCCACAAGGAAAACAAGCAAAGTGAGGGAGTGACAGGGCTGGAGGAGACGTCCAGGAGTTCCCTCTGGTCTGCCAGCACCAGGTAAATCCCTGGAGCTGGTGGGGACAAGTTGGAGACTTGTCTGGTACAACATCCCTCAGCCCTGTGCCCCCATCTCTTACCAGCTGCTTTCTGACCCAGATGGATGTGCGCCAGAAGCAAAATTCCCTCCTGGTTGGGGCACGTCCCCGAGGCTGCCCCAACTTGTCCCTGGTGTGAAGCTGATTGGTTGAGCTAGGCAGGACTGTATCAAGTCTTGGATGGTGTTTCCTCTTGGAAGTGTCTCCTGGAGATGCCTGAGTGCCACTGGTGGACCAGAACAGGGGAATGGGACAGGGTGTCTTGTGCTAGCTATGCTTCCAGCTTTGGCCTGAACTGTAAGTTCTTTGACTTCTAGGATTGGCCATTTGTGGCCTGCTGGGATCTGTTACTTCTGGGCTGTTAGGGGGGTGAATGTGGTCAGGCCCTGGGGGTGCTCTGAGGACAGAGCCCCTGGCAGGGTTGGCATTCCCACCTACATGGCATGTTCCCATCTGACTGTGGCATGTAGTGTGCTCCTGAGCACTGGGACTTAGGATTCCTGGGTTCTGCTCCCATCTCTGCCACTGACTCACTCAGCCTTGGGCAAGTCACTTCCCTGCATTGTCCCATATACAGAATGGAGCTAATTCCCGCCACCAAGGAGGTTGGCTGAGTGGTTGTGTGGTACTGGGGGCTCTATGGGTGGAGAGGGGAGGGCTTAACTGCATCTGGAAGCACGTCCAAGCCACTAACTTGCCTGGGACGCTGGGTCCCACAGATCTCCTCTCCATTCCCCTTAGTTACCACAGCCTGCTCCCTTCCATGGGACTCCGTATGGTCTGAGCTCTATTCCCCTGGGCTAGGCCTGGGACAGCTGCTGCACCAAAGGCTGATCTGAGCTCCTCTTTGCTTTCTGTCTCATGTTGGCCTGGATAGTGCCTGATGCTGAGCCTAGCTGGCCAGACCATTAGAAAAGGGTGTACTTGATGCCCCCTAGTGTTGCAGCCTCCTACCCATCCCCAAGAGGGCTGCAGCACCCGTGAGATACTGGTTCATGCTGAAGGCAAGTGTTTTCCCTTGAGCAGCTGCGTTTCCCACTAGGCAAACACATGCCCCAGTTAGTCCCACATGGGAGAGCTGCCATGTCAAGGGAGCTACTGCAGCATCTGAAGCTTGGCCACCACTGCCTAGATCTACGCTCTTCCTGGCTGGCTCCCAGGTCAGCCTTTTTCCCCCAAGCCAGCGTGCCCCTCCTCCTGCTCTCCTGAGATGGCATCTCTGGCCAGCTCAGCTGTGTGTTACCATTGTCGCTGAGTGGGGAGGGAGACTCTGCCTCTGGAATACCAAGGTGGACTGAGTCTAGGGAAATCATCCCCTATGCAAGCCCCCTGAGTCTGGGCATCCCACTTGCTCACTGGGGGATGTGGGGGGGCTGGAGCTGGCACAGGCTGCTGGCTCCAGCCTGGAATTTGTGCATGGTGCTAAATTATTGATGGGGAGCAGCTAGCTCTCAGCAGGGTCAGATGCAGCGGAGCGGACAGCCTAGGCTGAGTGACACTAGCCCTGGCACTGGGGAACAACCCTTGCCCTCCAGCCCCAAGCCTTCTGCTCTTTCTTTTTCTCCATGCTCTTTCCTCTCTTCCCACCTTATCCCTTCCCATTCATACAGATCCCAGACCCCCTGCCGCCCCCCCATGCTGCCACCTCCACATGACAGGGAGGAGAAAGCACCCTCCCTTGCTGTCGCATTGCTCCCCCAACCCCAGCAGTGAAATCAGTGGGCACCTTCCTTCACTGATGCTATGGGGAGGAAGAGAGGGCGGCGTGGACTGTGAGCTGCTCCCAGATCTGTCTCCTAAGCTGGCATGCACCAAAGCAGCCATAATGAGTACTCTTGGCATGTGTAGGACACGCTTTCATCACCCTGGAGCTCCAGGAGCCTTGGTGTATGAGGTTTGTCCCAGTACAACAGGGTGTGTGGAGATGAGGGGAAGGACTGGGTCAGTCAGGGTCTGGCTATGCTGGGACAGAGGTGGTTGGGTGGCCTATGGGAAGAGGAGGGCCAGACTGCTCACAAAGGAGGAAAGTTAAAGCACAGATATTTAGGCTTGGGAAATTCCCACCTCTGCCACTGACTCACTGCATGGTCTCGGGCAATTAGCCTTCATCTCAGTTGCCAGATCAGAGCAGGGAGAACTGCTTGGCTCAGTGCCTGACTTTGCTGCTCATTGGGTGAACAACTCCCTGCCTCAGTTTCCCCATCTGTTTGTGGGTCGAGGATGGGAGGCAATACCAGTAGAAACCGGCTTGACACCTCAAACCTCCCTCAGCTCTGGCAGAGATTTGGATCCAAGCATCGTGACTTGGCAGCAGCTCTGAATAATTCCAGCTCAGTAAATGCTTTGAGATCTTGGATGGCAGAACTGACTGAGTTGTCTGCATCTCCCTCCCCACATAAACTTCTCTGCGTGTCTCCGATGCCAGAGCGGGAATAAGTGCAAGGCAGTGTTATTACTGTTATTCAGAAAACGCTATAAGTTGTCAGGCTTAGAGTTGGTGCTGGGAAAAATCTCCCCTGATCCTTAAACTTTCTAGGGAGAAGAGCTTGTGATGACCTCTCCTCCCTGATCTCTGCTACCTGGGACCTCTGAGCAGAAACAGGCGTCTCTGCCTTGTGCCACATGGGGAGCCCTGGCTGCTGTAACCAAACAAGTTCCTTTCTGTTTAGGCTCCTGCTCTCTGCTGCCATCTGTCCTTGCTGCTTGCTCGCTTCAATGCCGCACCCCTTGTGCCAAGTGCTCTCCCTTTGGATTTAATTGAGATGACAGAGCAGCCTCAGCATGAGAGACCTAGCTCCCACCAGCAGAGGTGTTGGTGCAGCAGGATGAGTGCTCCAGGATAGGGGTTAGGCTGCCAAGCATCCCAGGAGTTTCCACACCATCTCTCCAGACATAGTGGATCCTGATGAAAGTTTTTAGGAGGACCTCAAAGCTGGGGATGGGCTGGGAATGAGTCCTTGGTTTCTCTGCTTGGTCTACCCACCTAGGTTCAGTCAGCAGCATTTCTGGTGATGCTGTATGTACCTTGGGAACCAGACTGAAACCTGACAAACTCATTTCCTATGTGGCCACCAAATGACTGTCAGTCAGGACCAGCTTTCACTCACCACCCACCCAGGCCAGATTCAAACTTAGTTGGGATCAGTGGATGTCATGAGTGGTTCTATCAGCTCTAATCCTGAGAGGACGCTGAGTCAAGTGCAATGGCTGTATTAGAAAGGGAATCAGGAGCAGCTGTGCTGATGGTAACATTAGAAGCCATAAATCTGTCAAGTTCCAAAGGGATAACCTAGTAGCCTAGTTCAGGAAAACAAACAAGGAGTCTTTGGGCTCTTTAAGACACTAACAAATTTATTTGTAACATGAGCTTTCATGGGAGAGATCCAGGCAGGAGCATTGTTGCCCCAGGAAAAGATCCCAGGCCTGGCCCAGTCCCACCCCCTGGCCCTGATCTGAAGTCGGGGCCCTGCGTTCCTGCCGCTACCAACCCGGCCCCTGATCCTTGGCCAGGGAGGGGGTCAGGTGAGGCAATGGCTGCTGCAGGCGACCCGGGCTGAGAGAGGCAGGCACCAGCCTGGCCCTGGATACTCAGCCAGGGACAGAGGCAGGGGGCACCCCAGACATTCAAGGCATTGGCACTGGGACTTGGGGAATGTACCCCCACTGCCAGGCGCCAGCGACACCCTGAGCTCCAGGAGCTTAGGAAAGGGGGTTGCTTTTAGTATATTGTTGCCTAGGATTTCCTTAGCTCTTGTCCTATCCCCTTATGGGCCCCTCTCTGCTGTCTGCTCCATACTGGTACCTCCTCCTTCCTGTATCACACCCCATAATCCCCTCTAGAGTCCAGCTGTGCCACATCTGAGCTTACCCCATGCTTCTGCCCTTGCTACACCTTAGGATATGGGTACCAGTTTGGATCTTCATTCACATTGTTACCCTCTGATTCCCAGATTGTCACTGGCCTTGCTCTGGCTTGCCCACAACCCAGCTGACTCGTCATTAATTCCAATTGCCTGATGAACTCGGCTTCACGCAGCCAGGTCCCACTTCCCTCTGAGTTGCTACATGTGAGATGACCCCATGCAGTGTATCAGACACTGGGTTGCAGCCAGTGGATGTGTCCCGCCTCCTGGCTTGGAGGTGGTATGGAGGGGAAGTGGTGGTCCTCACCCATGCAGTCAGAGGAGATGGTTGTCTCTCCCTTCCAGGAGTTTTGAGTCTCCTCAGTTGTATTGGCCAAGTTACCTCCATGCTCTCACAGCAGGAGCCTCCTGCCCTGAATGCTGGCTTCTAATGGAGTCTCCAACCTTTTCTCACTGTGAGGGGGATCTCGGCTCTCCAGCTGCCATCTGTCCTTAGGACAGAAGAAAACCCAGCTCCCCAATGCAGGACACGTTGTGTGCAATGCATTGGGGTGGCTGCCCGTCAGGGCAGGGACTCATGGTGGTCTCTGTGCTCTTGTTTTGCAGTCAATGCCACCAGCAGCGTCCCCGGAGCCCCCGTCTCCAGGATGTCCCAGCTCTCCTCCCCCCTGAAACGTTATGGAGATACCTCCCACTACACAGCCTCCTCCTGCACCAAAGCTCCTACCAGCTATGGATCCTACTCCTCCTATGGCTCCAGCTTCTTCACCTCTTACCCGGACAAGGCCAAGGTCAGCTTCCAGCCAAGCCCCCTCAGCAGCCACCTGGCCTCTAGCCAGCTGCGGACCTCCCCAACCAGTAGCTATGACACAGGCCGGCTCTCCCTGTACCCAGACTCTGGCCCCAGGCTGAGCCAGGGCTACAGCCATACGCTGGCCAGGTCTCCAGGCAGTGGGGGCCTGAGTGGGGGGGCATGCTACCCTTATACTGGCACCTCCAGCAGCCCCACCAGCTACCTGGTGGGACCCTCAGTGCTCAACCGCAAGAAATCCGGCAGCCACTCGGACCTGGCACGAGAATTCACTGGGCTGCACACCTCGGAGTCCTACCGTGTGGACTCGCCCACCCGTGCTCCCCTTCTCGCCCGCAACCGCCAGGAACTCTGCGCCCTGCAGAGCCTTTACCAGGCTGCCAGCCGCTCCGAGTATGTTAAGGAATACCTAGAGTCCTGTTCCAAGAAGGGTGGCCGCACACCTGGCTGCCCCCGCAGCCCTGTCCAAGAGGTGCTCACCCCCACGCTCCGGCCCAGCAGTCGCTGCCCCAGCCAGCCATGGGAGAGGACCGAGAGCCGGACAGACTCCTCAGCCTGGGATCCCTCGGTAAGTGCTGCCATCCTGGCGTAGAGGATCATAGAGGTGTTGAGTGCGGTGGGGGCAAGTGATCTTGCAGTGCTGCTGATGGCAACAGGGAGGAGCATGGCTGATCCTGGTGTTCAGGTGGGGTGTGGGAGGGAGGCCCAAGGAATGAGAAGCCTGAACAAAATCCACCCCCAGATCCAAGCTTCACAGCTGTCATCACCCCCCCCCCATCTGAGCCCCATGAACACCAGGGAGAAATCACAGCTGAAGCAAATGCTGTATGCCTTCTCCGCTCCCCTGTCAGCCTGTTGCTGGTGATGGAAACTATATTACCCTAGAGTTGTGCAGAAGTGGGAGTCAGGCTGCAACAAAATGTGTTAGTGTCCATGGCTGATTTACATTGGATCTCTGCTAGCTGCACCCTCCAGCCATCCCTGTCTCAAGTGGATGGTGTGGCTTGGTGCATGGATTATGGGACCTAGGAGAAACTGGCAACTATTCTGCCACTGGCCTGCTGGGTGACCTTGGGCAAGTTTCTTGACTGCCCTTTGACTCAGTTTCCCCAGCTGTAAAATGGGGCAAATGATACAACCTCTGTGGTCAGGTGCATTGAGACCTGCTGATGAACATGCTAGATAAGACTTAAGTATATTATTAATGGTGCAAGGGCATTATGCAAACACCCCCAGACTTATTCCTGGACCCGTTAACAGTCTACAAACTGAGCCCATACAGGGATTGTCCTTGAATCGTGGCGATGAGTGGGGAGTTCAAACAGCCTCTGCATGTTCCTGGGGATAGCGCCAGTAGGTGAGCAGGTCCTGATCTCTGCAGATTGTCCGTTGTGTGCAGCACGCACTGTCTGCAGTGCCACTGCCCACGGCCACCCTCGCACAGGATTTTCTGCCTCTTCTGCAGCTGTGAGGCTAAGAAAGCATTGCTATCACATGGACTTGCTTCCCAGAGCCTGCTTGGGTCCGGGTTCACTTCTTGCCATCGTGCTTGTGGGGCTGCCCCATTGCAGCACGGCCTGCGGCATTAAGGTCACACATCCTGCCAGAGCAAAGCAGTGCTGTGCCAGCCCAAAATAATCCTTGGGGATACTTGAGTAGAGGGAGCCCTGCCACCCCGCACAACTCCCCAGTATGGGGGGCACCCACATTTATGGCTGGTGTGCCAGGGCTGCATTTTAAGCATTGGGCTTGACAAGAGGAGACCCCTTACATCACAATTCCAGTCCCAGCAGCGCTGAAGCAGCCCCACTGGCAGCTCTGCTGCACCCAGGGGTGGGCTGTTTGTCTGAGCTGTATGAGACTTCCCCTGGGTTCTAACAGAACAGGAGTTGGAAAGCCAGACTCCTGGGTTTTCTTCTTCATTTCACCTCAGAGGGAGTGCAGCATCCTGTATGGACCCTGCAGAACCAGGATCACAGGCTGGTGCACGGACTATAGATAGACACGCTCGCTCCATGCCTTACCACACCCACTTAGCTTCACTCAACCTTCCCATGTGGTGTGCGGAGATTGCTGGGAAAAGGCAGGGCAAAAAGGGGACACAGGCTTCGTGCCATGATGTACTCTCGAGAGATTCCTGGGCGTGCCCTGATAGGCTCCTCTGCTGCCTTTTGACAGGCTGAGTTTGTGTGTACCAAAGCCATCATTAAGCCATTATACCTGTTATGTAAGCACTGTGGATGGCAGCCTGGGAGAGAGCATGAGACGGTCACTGAGACCTAATCAGGGGTACTGAACCACGCAGCTAACTCACTGTTCAGCTTCCAGGCTTCCCCATCTGGCCTCAACTGTGCAGAGCTCCTAGCTCTCCTCATGGTGTGTCAAACCTGTCCCTCCCCACCACTGCCAGTACCAGCTGAGAGTTCCCCAAAGCTGCATCTTTGTGCCATGTTGGTGGCCCCTTAATCCTTCTGCTCCTCATGGGACCAAGCTGCCATTTCTCTGTGTATGTGTGTTGGGGAGGGAGGCCTTGGTAGAGTTGTGTGTGGGATGCCAAGGGCTGGAATGCCATGGGATACAGCAGGGCAAGACTGCATGTGAAACATTTACACTGCACCTGCTGCCCCTGGCTCTGGTCCCAGTACAGTCAGTTCTCTGCTGTCACCATCACCTTAACCAGCTCAACTTGCAAAAGGAGTTTGGTTGATATAACCCAGACTGGGCAGCTTGAGACACCCATCTGGGACGGTTGGTTTGACTTCTGCCAGTCACCATGCAGTAAGCAATGGAAACGCCATCATGTTCCTGGAGCTCAATCACACCCCTCCCAGTTTTGTGGTGGTGGGGATCCCTAGGCCCTAGTTACCCCAGAGGCTATGGGGCCAAGCAGCAGGGCCAGACAACAGGGTTCCCACATCGGGCTGATAATAGAGGGGAAGGACAGGGGATCAGTTCTACTTGAGGCCACTGAAACATCTGTAGTGTCCATGTAAATTAACTGAACTAGTTGGGTTTGGGGCCCCAGCAAACATAATGTAGCAGGGTCCCAAATTTCTCTCAACTGGCCTGTTCCTATGTAACAGTCACTGGGATCATCCACTTCCATCTCCTTCTATCTGCTGCTCCTCTTCAGTGATCTTAGCTCAGAGAAAGAGGGTTTCCTCTCTCTAGTGATTTTAGCTCTTAAATCTTAAGTGGTTACAAACAGCTCTTTCTATTAAAATAACAAAGAAAGAGCAAATAAGAAGCCTAGTAGAATCTATCATTTGACAATAGGACCAACCAATGAGACAATACCTCAGGACATAGCTCCAGAAGGAGCTATGCAATAGTCAGTCCACCCCCTGCCCCCAAGTTTTTTAGGCTAAGATAGGCAGTGGCCTCTCTTACAAGTTTCTTTTTAGCTAAGGGTAGCTTTTACCCTTTAACTGACCCAAACAGATTTGGAACAATCAGAGAGTAGCATATCACCAAAGACAGTATTTCATATTTCCCTTCAGTAGAATCACAGATATTGACAGATATGTGATCAGATCAACCCCAAATACCATTACCCATATTGCCCTGCACCCATGGTTTGATTATGCTAATATGTTCTTTATGCTCATGCAAACACAAAACCCATGCAGATTAGTTGCACCCCTTCAGAGGCTGTTAGGCACAGCTCCTAAGCCTGCCTTACACTATTTCCTGCAGCCCCCAATGACACTATGGTTACCAATATTTGCAATATTGTTATATGAAAAGGTTTCAGTGGTGCAGCCCTTGGGCTAATGTACTAATCCTCATGTGGCCCTCATGGTGATATGAGTTTGAGACCCTGTGTTATCCTATCCTGAGAGACCAGTGCCCTGGACCTGATCTCCACTGAGTAGCTATACAGGTGCCCATGAAGTGACCATCCACGGCATCACCAAGACAAGATTCAGGCAAGTCCAGTGCTGGTCTGTAGGACAGCAGTGCAGAGCCAGTAGGGTCAGGCTTCCAAGTCATGCTAGGTGACTGGGTGACTTTGTCCCTGTGACCAAGAATCCTCTGGAGCAGGAGCCTGGGATGGCCTGAGCTCTCTTGATGCTGGAAAGTTTGCTCATTGCCATTGCTTGAAGCCTGTGTCTTACACCAGGAATTAATGTGGCTGTAGATGTCTGACAATGACTGCCTACAAGAGCATCTGAGCTCTGGGGCTGATGTGTGGGGAGGGGGGCAGAAGAGGGGAAGCTGCCTGAAAGTGTCCAGCTGCATCCGTCTTCTGGAGGGCCCCAGCCCTGCCCCCCCAACACATCCCTGGTCAGAATTCCCCTCTTTGTGCACTAGTCAGGCAGGCAGTAGAGTTGGGCATCGCTTGCCAATGCAAAACCAGGTCTGTGCTGTCGTGCCAGAAGCTTTGAAGTAGATGAGAGAGATGATGGATATAGTGCACTCACCTTGTCCTGCCAGGTGGTCTACTCCTGAGCTGCAGGAGAAGGATTTCAAGCCGTTGGTTTCTTTCATTCATGCATCATGCATGCTGCAAGCACTCACTGAGGCTTGCATGTTAGCAAACTCATGTCCTATCCTGTACCCCACCCATGCCAGCATGAGGGTGGCAACTTGCCAGAACCAGTCTCCACTGGAGTGTTGTCCAGTGGATCTATACTAAGCTGGAATCAGCCCTTTCCCTGCCTTGGGCTGACACCAAGCCTCAGTAGAGAAGATGGGGCTGGGCCAGTGGGCTGCCCGCACTGATCGGTGTAGTTTCCACAGCCAAGGGCCCATCCTCTTGAGAGGAACCCCACAAAGAAAGAGACCCACAGCTCCTCTTTCTTCCTCAGGCTTGTCCACTTTCACTGTGCAGGAGCCTGATGTGGGAAGCAGAGATGGGGCAGCACACTCCAGCCCTTGCTGGCAGGTCCCAGCCAGACAGAGCATTACATAACAAGCTTAAACTTTCCTTAATCCTCCCTCATCTGGCCCTCCCAACATCACTTTCTCTCGCCTTTCAGCTGTTGCTCTCTTTCTTACTGAGCTTCTCTCAGAGGAGACAGCTTCTCTAGACACACAGGTGTGAACTCTGCCCTTTTTCTCCCCAGAGTCACTCGAAGCACCCTCCCTGTGCTGGACTCTGGCACCAGCAAATCAAAACCCTGTTGCTTCCTGCATTTAAGAGGCCATGGGGCAGCTTTGGGAGAGAGCCACAGGTCTGCTGTGTGAACCTTGACCAAAGTCCTGTGCCCCCACATGCAGTCCAACCAGCATCCCTACAGGTGGATGGGGCCCAGGACCAATCAGTCTGTGGGGTCCCCACCCCCTCTGGCGCTGGGGGAGCTGGGCTACCCAGCACCAGAGGTTGGGCTCCGTGCTCCCACCCCACCCCGGGCCAGCTTGCTGCTGAAAAGAGCAGGGTGGGAGGGAGCAGGGGGCCCACCAAACTGCAGGGCCTAGGGTGGTCACACCACTCACCATCCCCCCACCCCAGGGTTGGTCCTGACTCCACCCCAAAGACAGCTGCATTCAGCAACAGGGAAAGGATCCCTAAATTTATCACCTGTGACACCCATCCTCTTCTGGACCATTTTCCACCACTTTGTAGCTGGGTTCGGTTCAGAACTCATGGCCCAGGCCCTGGGGCAGGATAGGAGAGGGTGCAGCTCAACTTGACCAGTGCCCGGCTAAGGAGAAGCTGCTGGCTAAGTGGCAGGAAAGGCAAAGCCTGACACGCTCCAGGTGCTTCCCTGCAGGCTCCAACACATAGCCACACACAGTCTGTCCACTGGGAGGTGAAGTGAACAGCTGCTGCTGGGGCTAGGTGCTTGGCATTGAGCCTGGGTCCAGGGCTCTGCTGGTTCTGTGTAGTCACTAACATTGGCACCTGGGGGCTCCAGTGCTGCCTGGTCAGGGTGGGTGTGTTATATGCATGCTCAGCACAGATGCAGATGACAAGGGAGTGGAGCACCGAGTGCAGGGTCTGCCTGGTCTGTCGCCACACACACCCAGCTTGCCCTGTCAGCTGTCTCTCCCATCACACCCATGGCTAGTGGGGGAAGTAATAGGTGTCCCTTCCCTGCGCCAAACACTTCTCACGCACAGCAACACTGGGGCATCCATCCGGCTGCAGCCACCCGCTGCCCTTGGTACCCAGACTACAGCAATGCTTCCCTGGCAGAAGCATATGGGTAACATGGAGCTCTTGGTTCCTCTCCTAGCTGTAATGGGATTTGACACCGCAGAACAGGGTATGGAGTCTGTGTGGCACTGACCTACCAGTCTGTAGGTATCCTACTGCCCCAGCCTCATTACTCATTAGCCATCAGTCCCCACACTTGCCATCACCATCCATGCATGAAGACGCAGAGCAGCTGTCGGCATCCACCCTGAACCAGGGACCTCTCTATAGCTCATGCTTGGACTTCCCTCCCCCACCATCACCCCACTCCAGAGCATCCTCTTCCTCCTAACCCGTTATAACATGCTGCACCCCACATATGCCCTTGTGGTATGAGCTGTGTATCATTCATGTTCACCCGTACAATGTTACTGGATATGGCCTGAT
The DNA here is from genome assembly GCA_007922195.1 of Podocnemis expansa. Classification (NCBI taxonomy): domain Eukaryota; kingdom Metazoa; phylum Chordata; order Testudines; family Podocnemididae; genus Podocnemis; species Podocnemis expansa. Next base: position 22,669,357 of record ML682025.1, read on the forward strand.
GCAAAGTAAGTTATGTAAAATATTCATGACATACTGAACATTACTGTTATGGTCATACTTATCTACAGATATGAAACTCTGCCATGTCACATCCCCAAATGCCTGTCTCACATAACTTGAATGGGTGCTTCCATGCCCCGCAGAAGCACACGTACAAGAACAATGGACTAGCGTCACTGGTGTAAGAAGCTGTGAGCACCTTAGCTCAAGAGGGAGGATCATGCCCATTGCCAGCCATGGCTGATTATCTGACTGCAGAGGGTGTCAAGGAAACTTGTTAGAAGAGAGAGGCACCTTTGTCTAGGGTTCTCCCCTGGAATCTTGCTCCCAAACAACATGAAGGACAGGCACCTACCCATGGGGAAGGAGAGTCTGGCTGTAAGATATGTCATAGCCAACCTGTGTTGTAAACTGGAACAGTGATCTTAGCTTAAATAAGGGTTATCTTTTATTTGATTGTGACTAACTTCTTGACTTAACTTTTTAATTTATATTACTCTGACTTTGAATCACTTAATATTCTCACTGTAGTCAAACTTGTTTATTTAAAGCAGTGCATGTGGATTGAATGTGTGCAGAAGCCTCACTTAGAGTGACAGAGCTGGTGCAGATCTATTTCTTTGATAAATGGAGGGACAAGTGTAAATGAGCTTGTGGGTGCAGCAATGAAGCCTGCAAGACAGTAGTTTCCAGGGTTGCATCTGGTACTGCGGATGTTTGCTGGGGATTTGCCCCATGAGTGGCTAGCTGAAGGGCTCCTCCGGTGGGTGAGGGATAGATTACATGCAAGAGGCTGGGTGTGTGTGGACTGATCCAGGAGTGGTGATTCACACAGCAAAGCCAGGAAGGTTGGGACCCAGGAATGAAGAATTGGGGTGACACAGCCACACCCATCAGTCCAGACTGCAGGAGAGGAGTGTCACACTCGTATATAGGGATCCCCTCTGTAACCCCAATCTTCCTTTCTCAGGCAGTGCCTCAGTGTTTCCTGTAGTATAACAAAGCATGGAGTATATTCTTAATGGTGACCTCTGCCCGGACCTTGGCTTACCTCTGAGTGTGTGTCTTAGCAGTGCCTAGTCAGTGCAACAGAGTTTCAATTAAAGCTGGGTAAGCAATGGATTTTTTGATTCACTGGTAAGTCCAAAACACCAGGGGAAAAAAAACATCATTTCAAATGGACTTGAAAATTGTGTTTTCTGTGAATTAATAAGTAACCAACAAAAAAAAAGTTTGGACCAAATGCAACATTTGGATGTTGAGCGCCCTACCACACCCCCACAACACAAACACACATTTTTTAAAAAATAAGTGAAGGTAATTTTGAATGGAAAGGTCAAAATGCTTTGAGGTTTTGGGGGTGCTTTACCTCCACCCCCTTTTTTTTTCCTTCATGGCAACAACTTCATTAAACTAACGCCAGTTTGGGAAATGTTCTTGTCATCCCAACTCTTCATTTTTCACCAGAAAAGAAATTTTAACCAAAAACTTTGCCCGGCTCTAGCCCCACTCTTGGTTTGGGGATGTTGACATGATGGTGCTGTAGATGGTACATACTAGTGAGGGGTGGGTGGGGATCAGGCAGTGCAGTGTGGGAGCAGCTGTTGTAGCCAGGGGTTACGGCACTCATTGGCACTTTGTTTCTGTGTTTTCCAGTCTCATTTTTATTCCAAGCCGAGAAGCAAAATCATAAAAATAATTAAACCACAAATGGAAAGCTGCGGAAGCGGCTTGCAGATCAGGGTGAGAGAGGCTGCTGGCCCATGTCTCCAATTGGTTCTGCTCCATTAACCAGGAGGCATGGGTCATGCTGGTTACCTGAGGTCGCTTTAGAGCCATGATGTCTTTGAAGTGGCACTCCCTTGCCATCCCCCCACCCCCGATTTCAGCCTCTGCCACTTAGGATGTTAGGTGGTGAAAATCAAAGGTCAAGTGAGTTGTTAGAGCAGAGGTCTGGGAGTCTCGACTCCTGGGATCATTCCCAGCAACGGAAGAAGAGCAGGGTTTAATAGCTAGAGCAAGAGGAAAGGGAGTCATGGCGCTCAGATTCTGTTCTTTTTTTCTGGAAAAGAGCATCATCTAGTGATTAAAGCAGTGGCATAGGCGTACAGACTCCTGCGTTCCATTAGTGAACTGTGTGCCCTTGGCCATGTGATGGCAGTGCTCTGCACCTCAGCTTACCTCATCCCTGGAGACAACCACTTTGCCCCAGCTATGATGTTTCTTGCACAAACATCCCTTCACTGCTCTGGGAGCTTGCGGTGAAAGGGCACATCAGTCAGTGAGTTCCCCAAGAGACGTAGGTTGGCAGGCTACCATTTGCTTCCCAGCTGCATTAGGAGCACTCCCAAGGTTGTGACGCACCATTAACCACCCAGAACATCTGGTGAACTGAGTGTCCAGTGGCTGCAGCCACCCAGAAAATTGCCGTCAGCCACTCATGCTTCCATCCCAGACAGCTCTTAGGACTGGCTTGCAGCCAGTACCTGAACCCATTAGCCTCCTGCTGCCAACTGGGCCCTGGGCATCCTCTTCTGGGAAGGTCACTGCTCAGGGGTTCAGCATGGTGCCCACCCCTATCTTGCCTTCTGTGGTGGCTCAAGGGATAGGGGTTTGGCTCCCCAGGATCATGCAAAGCCCTGCTGCAATCTATCAATAACCTGGCTTCTTGGAAGCCTGTTGTCAGCTGGCTGACAGAGGCCTCTCTCCGGATCCCAGCTAGCTGTGTGGTTATGGCCAGGGGTCTTAGTACGCCTCTGGCAGGGAGGGACATGGCAAGCCCTCCCCCAATTGTAGCTGGTACCAATAGAAGGGGAAGGCCCTGTGTCCTGTTCATCACTGTCAGAGCCAGATTTATGGTGTCTTTTTATTGACCTGCCCCTAGAATTGCTGGGGTTGGAGATAGGCCTGTTTAGTCCTGGTTCTGGAGGGGAACCTTCCCCAAGCAGCACTGTAGAAAAGGACCTGGGGCTCATAGTTGGATGGGAAGCTGAATATGAGTCAGCAGTGTGCTCTTGTTGACAAAATTACCAATGGCATACTGGGCTGCATCAGAAGAAGTGTTGCCAGCAGATCGAGGGATGTGATCATTCCCCTCTATTCAGCACTGGTGAGACTGCATCTGGAATATTGTGGTCAGTTTTGGGCTCCCCACTACAAAAACGACATAGACAAATTAGAAAGAGTCCAGCGGAGGACAACAAAAACAATCAAGGGGCTGGAGCACAAGACTTATGAAGAAAGACTGAAAGAACTAGGCTTATTTAGTCTGCAGAAGAGAAGACTGAGGGGGGATTTGATAGCAACCTTTAACTACCTGAAGGGATGCTCCAAGGAGGATGGAGTTCAGCTGTTCTCAGTAGTAACAGAGGATAGAACAAGGAGCAATGGTTTCAAGTTGCAGCTGGGGAGGTCGAGGCTGGACGTTAGGAAAAACTTTTTTACTAGGCGAGTGGTAAAGCATTGGAATGGGCTACCTAGGGAGGTGGTGGAATCTTTGTCTTTAGAGATGTTCAAGGCCCAGCTGGACAAAACTCTGGCTTCCATAATTTAGTGGGAGTGGTCCTGCTTTTTTGGCAGGGGGTTGGACTAGATGACCTCATGAGGTCCCTTCAAACCCTGCTTATATAATAAGCTAAAAGAAAAGGCATGGGTTGTGCCCCCTGGTCAGGGCTGGCTCTACCCATAAGCCAATGAGGGCCCGGCTTGGGGTGCCACTGGCGTAGGAGCACCACAGTGCCATGCTGGGGGTGGGGCAGGCTGGCCCAAAAGCCGGATACCACGCTCCCACCACTCCCCGAGCCATACACTCCACTCCCAAGGCGGAGCAAGCCAGCCCATGGGGCAGACTCCACTCTCTCGCCACACTTCAGGGCTGGCTCTCCCTGCCCCAAGGCAGAACAGCCAGTCCACGGGAGGGGTGGGAGAGTGGGGGTCGCCCCATGGGCTGGCCCGCTCCACCCCTGGGCTGGCTGTTTCCTGCAGGGATAGCTGGCCCAGAACAGGGGCCGGGTTCAACTCCCCTCCCCCCCATGGGGCAGGAGAGTGTGCAAAAGCAAAAGCCAGCTCAGGATGCCACAGCCCCTTGAGCCAGCCCTCCACTGGTGCTGGCCTTGGGCTGCTCTGCAGGTGATGGCTGACTGCAGCGCTGCTGGTGGAGTGAAGAGCTGCCTGGGAGTATGAGTTTGTGCCCTGGGAGTTTGGGCAGGAGGATGATGGGTCACTCCCAGCACTTCATCCCATAATGTCCCCTGTCATGCTGTGGGACCTGCTGAGCTGGAGTGGCCAGGCTCCTGGGTGTGCCCTGCCCTTAATGCTTTCCAAAGCATCCAGAGGGTGCTCCACCCCAGCGAGTGACTCTGGCCTGACTTGGGGGTCAGTGTTTTCTGGGCCTGTGTATCTCAACAGAGGTGAGAGCATCGAGAACAGCGGGCCTTGAGCCGGCCATAGGGGAGGGCTGGCCTGGGGCTACCAGGTAAACCCAGAGGCAGTGCTCGAGTGGCTGACAGCCAACTGGCCGACTTCCTGAGCATGGCCTGGATAGAGAAGCTGGGGCCTAGGTGCCCCTTCCTTTCTGGGGCTACTGAGAGGGGAATCTGCCATCCCTTGCCACCTCACATACCACTGACTAACCCGCTAAATGAGCCATCTCGTGGGTCTGGGATTCATTCCCCTCTGTGATTGCCCTGGGCAGGCAGCTCCACAGAACAGCACCTCCAGTCCTGCAGCACCCCCTCCACTCACTCCTTGGAGGCCACCTGACATTTTCCTCAGTGGCTTTTTCAACTCTTGTCGCTTCCAATCCTTAAACGAGCCATCCCTCTGTGGGGGTGGGGAGCGCCTCCCCTCTTCTGATCTGGTTCATCAGTGGCTTTCTTCTAGCTTTGTACTGGCTCCCAGTTTCCACGTCTCACCTGATTTGGCAGTCAACATGAGGCTTTGCTATCACCCTATGCATGCAGGTGGCTCCTGTGTCACAGGGATCCTCAGGAGCCTGGCTTCACGTTGCATGGTTGGGTTCCTAGTGACTCAGTGTGTGTCTATATATACAGCCCGTGTGTGTGTTCAATATACTGTGTGTGTTTACATTCTGAGCTGGTGTGTATGTGTATACAGTCTCTGCTACAGTTTGTGTATATTTTCCTATCTACTCAGTTGGTGTGCATAGAGCAAAATGTGTGTGTGAATGTGTGTACATTGCATGTCTGTATGTGCAGTGACTGTGTGCATGTGCACAGAATATTTGTATGTAAGGATAGATTTTTTTGCTGGTAAATATTGATTTATGCACACGTACACATTTGAAAAATATATGTCTCTACTAATTGAAACTGACAGGTAGGCACAGTAAGAGAAGTGCCGCTTGAGAAATTGCTAAAGTTGGGTTTAAGGACACCTGCTTTGTCTAGTTTGATGTGATGTTAACAATGTTTGTTTTAATGGTTACAAAGCTTTGACTTTTTGAAAGTCAGCATTGACTGTCATTATATAATCATCATTCCCCTCCCCATAATTTCCCACAGCCTTGAACATTTAAGTACATGAAAAAATGTTCAACTCTTCAAAAGAAACGGAAATGAGAAAACTTGAATTCTGCTTCTCCTACATAGATGGGGTGCAGGGTGCATGCCTTTGCGTATGCGTTGGGAGTTGGGAGTCAGTGCAGCCATTTGCGTCCACATTGCGTATGTGTCTGTGTACAATCTCTCCTCTGTGTGTGTATATATACACACGGCGTTAAATGAAATGACTGTCATGCTTTGATGAGGAAATCTAAGTCCCTGCAGATGAACAACACCGCAGGGCGCCACCTTGGATATTTTTAAAGCTGCCAGAAATAGTTGTTTGCTCTCCCCGTGCTATCGTTAGTTCCCCCAGAATGTCTGTGCAGAAAGCTCAAGCTGGGGATGGGGGAGGCTGCGTGTGGAACAACAAGCATTAAAATAACAGTCGCCCAGGGCGTCTCTTGTCCCTGACTCCAGGAGACTGGAGGGGGGCGAAAAGAAGAACCCAGCTTCTGTGCTTCACCTGAGGGGGCTGTAATAAGGACAGCCTGTGTGCAGGACCTGGGCCACTCATGTGAGTTGCTCTGCTTAGTGTGTCAGCTGGAGGCCTGGAAGCCAGTTTGTGCTGGGCAGGAGCTGTCAGCCTGTTCTCCCAAGCACGGAGGAGGAAAACAGGCTGCAGTTAATAATGGAAATTTACCCAGAGTGGAAGGTAAAGACACCTGATCCACAGCGCGCTTGTGTCAGTGCAGCACCTTATGTTTTCACTTCAGCTTGACAATCAAGCTGACACAGAACTGTGCATTGCTGGGATCAAAAGAGATATGTTGCTTGGACTGATCCCCAGATTCAGGACACCTGGGTTTTCTGCACAGCTCTGGTACTGCCTTTTCTGTAGAAACTCAGGTGAAATCACTGCTCTGCCTCAGTTTCTCTGGCTTTGAAATGGGGATGATGATATTTACTGGCCTCATAGTGGGACTTCAGCTCTCATGGGTAACCATAGCAATAGGGTTCTTATTACACGGCTCAGATGAGAACTGCCGCCTCTTGTTTTTGCTTCCAGAGCTCCCATCAGAGCCAGCAGGAGTTTTGCTTGGGCAAAGTCTTCAGAATTGAGCCCAGTGTTGTACAGGCACTAAATGTAGCAAATCTGTGGGTTATTTGGAAGTCAAGATGGAACTCAAATCCTTCCGCTAGCCCACTGCCATCTTTCTGAGTTGAAGGAGACTCCCCATTCGCTATGAACAGTATAGGCTCTCCAGCACACAACTGTGCAGTTCTGATTTAATCCAGCAGAGGACAGCAATACGGGGATATATTATAGTTTTATTTCTGATCAGAGACGGCTTTTGGAGTAAGTGAAGCAGGCGGTCGCCTAGGGCCTCAAGCAGTTAAGGAGGCACCATAGCGGTCGCCTGCTTCACTTACCCTAGCCCTGGCGCCACGGGGTGGTGGGGGAGTAGGGCGCCACGGACTGCCAGGGCCAGTGGCTGCTCCACCTGCCTGCCTGGCCAGCGTCTCTCTAGCAGGGACGGAGCAGTGCTCCTGCGTACACCCAGCCAGCCGCAGCTCCCCTGAGGGGAGGGAAGATAGTGGCTGGCGCAGCGCGGTGTGGCATGGTGCTACGACTTGCCGGGAGTGGGGCCCCCTGGAGCAGCCTACCCCAAGGAGTTCAGGCCACTTCGCCCCCCACCACCCCAGGCCTGAACGGGCCTGATCCAGCGCCTGGGCTGGCTGGGGGTGAAGTGGTCCGAGCTCTTTGGAGTGGGCCGCTCGAGGGGGCCATACTCCCAGCAAGTCACAGCCCCGCGCTGGCTGCTCTTCTCCCTCACCCTGGGGAGGTGCGGCTGGCTGGGTGTACATGGGGGGAGCTGCTCCACTCCCGCTGGAGAGATGCTGGTGGGGCAGGTGAGTGGTGCAGCCTCTGGCCTGGGAGTTGGGACTGTGGGAGGGGGGCAGTTAGGGCAGCAGTGGGGACCTGGGTCCCCGGAGAGGGTGGCATTGGGGGCCTATCAGGGACCCCATAAAGGCCGCCAATTGCCTAAGGCCACCTAGTGACCATTATAAAGGAAAAAACAGCAATGAGTCTTAGGGTGAGGGGTTGTTTCCTACTAGTGCAAAAAAAAACCAAACAAAAAAACACCAAAGAAAATAATCATAAAAAATATTGAGATAAAAAATGTGCATTATCGGTCAAAATTTACTGAGATATAGCAGTTCAGTTGAATCCTTTGAGCCACAGTTGGCACAACTGGCTGTCTGAATGTTAAAAAAACAACAAGCAGTTGTGTGGCACTTTAACAGATTTATTTTTTGCATGAGCTTTCATGGGAGAAGATCCCACTTCCTCAGATGCTTTGAAGATGGGTGAACTTACAGAAAGGAATGAAACTAAATGCAAGGGGATGTAAAACATAGGATCAGGTTGCTGTTACTTTATGACATGATCCTATGTTTTACACCCCCTTGCATTTAGTTTCATTCCTTTCTGTAAGTTCACCCATCTTCAAAGCATCTGAGGAAGTGGGATCTTCTCCCACGAAAGCTCATGCAAAAAATAAATCTGTTAGTCTTAAAGTGCCACACAACTGCTTGTTGTTTTTTTACTGGACTAGACTAACACGGCTGTCCCTTTGGAAATTGTCTAAACGTTGCCAAACAATAAAGAAAGAGAGAAAACCTTGCGCGTCTCCAGTAGAGGGTAGAGTGATCTCCTAAGAGCAGAACAACACATCTTGTGGGCTCGCCATACATGTTGCACTGGTTTCATTTAAACCAGTTTGAAAGCTGATACACACCTCTGTGTGGACCCTCTTCTAGCCAGTCTGTCACCCCAGCTTGCACCTCATAAGATTTCTCTATGTGAAAAATTTGCACCAGACTAACCTGAGAGTCAACTTTTCAACGTAGCTAGGGCAACTTGTGCAAAAAGCTGGGTATTTAGAAGAGGAGGGACTTTTAGGGGGTTCACGTCAACCTGTTCTCTACTGACTTAAAGTAAACTGCATTAAGCCTGGTTTAAGGCCTAATAAGCACCCACAGGCCTTTGCACACCAGGTTAACGAAATGGTTTTAAATCACTCATTGTTATTCCAGGGCCACTCTTCCATGTCAGCAACCGCTGTGTTTACTGATGCAGGAGAAGGTGCTTTGTGTCAGGGCCAAGTTTATTAACGAGTGGCCATGCTGTAGAGCAGAGATCTCAAACACATGGCCCGCTGGCCAGGCTGTTACCTGTGGCCCACAATGACAATATTGTTACTGATATTTGAAATATTGTTGTATGAAAAGGTTTCAGTAGTGTGGCTCTTGGGCTAATATACTAGTCCTCATGCAGCCCTGTATTAGTCCTCATGCAGCCCTTGTGGTGGTTTGAGTTTGAGACCCCTGCTGTAGAGTTGCCAGGGTTTAAACCAGTTCATTACGTATTTATTACTGTGTTTTTGTGGCCCCAGCTCCTGGGCGCACCAGTCATGATCTACGAGCCATTGCGCTAGGTGCGGTACAAATAGGGTTACCAGTGTCAGACAAAAGGAGGACATGTACTCCTTTTTACCTTCATGTCCTCTGTCTGGCAGGCATTTTAAAATACATGATTGTATCTGGCTTTTTACTTATAGGTGTTAAAGTATGCTAGACTCCCATGGAATACCTTATTTTTAGATGAAAGTGTTTCAGGGTCCCTTAAAAAGAGAAGAATATTACGTTAATGCTACATTTTCTCCGCATGTCCTCCAGTGTCGTCCTTTTCAGGCTGTGGTATCTGGTAGCCCAAGGTACAAACAGGGAACCAACAGGCAGTCCCTGCCCCAGAGAGTTTCCAGCCAGAGTCTCAAACAAGAGGGAGGAGCTGGAGGCACACAGTTCCCCACTCTGGGGAGCACAAGGACACAGCAGCCAGTGGCTGGGGTTTCCTGCCACCAACTGCCCTGTTCTCTGCACAGTTTAACAATCCCCTGGAGTCCCAGGCTGCTTCTTTTCCCTTTACAACAGGTAATTTGACTTCATCTTGCCAGTTTCCAAAGGGGCAGCTGTGTTAGTCTAGTCCAGCAAAAAAAACCCAAGGAGTCGTGTGGCACTTAAAGACTCACAGGTTTATTTTTTGCATGAGCTTTTGTGGGAGAAAATCCCACTTCGTCAGATACTTTGAAGATGAGGGAACTTCCATCTTGGAAGCATCTGATGAAGTGGTATTTTCTGCCACGAAAGCTGATGCGAAAAAGAAATCTGTGAGTCTTTAAGTGCCACATGACTCCTTGTTTAATTTGACATCAGCCTTCCCAGGGTTTGAACTTTAACATCTACTCTGATTTACTGCTCCTGTATGACCTGATGCCATGTTTTACACTCCCTTGCATTTATTTTCTTTCCATTCTGTAAATTGCCCCACCTTCAAAGCATCTGACGAAGTGGGATTTTCTCCCACGAAAGCTGATGTGATAAATAAATCTGTTAGTCTTTAAGCGCCACACGACTCCTTGTTTAATTTGACTTCAGCCTTCCCAGGGTTTGAACTTTAACATCTGCTCTGATTTACTGCTCCTGTATGACCTGATGCCATGTTTTACACTCCCCTGCATTTATTTTCTTTCCATTCTGTAAGTTGCCCCACCTTCAAAGCATCTGACGAAGTGGGATTTTCTCCCACGAAAGCTCATGCA